>VDFB02168118.1:165537995-166137995 GCA_007258455.2 Sequoia sempervirens
TGACAAGTTGAAATAATAGTAACGCGATCTAACAGGAAACAAGGTGCAAAGTTTGATTTGATCCTTCATATACGGTCACCAACGCCTTAACCAGTAAACTTTATTTGCACCGGTGCTGATAGCAACTACCAATCCAACTCCCATATCCAATACCATGAAAAATCTAGCAAAGAACTGGTAAGCTTTGAAGAGGTGATGGTTTTTCTTCAATTTGTTTACAGAAGCTTGTTTCATTCCTCATTCTAAAAGCACCTCGTTTAAGCAGTCAAATACAATCCCCAGGAAGCATATTTTAAACTATAACTAAAATCCTAGGAAACTTCTCAAATATCAAATGAGCAAGTTTGTTCTTACAAAGTGTTCGGAGAAAGATGGATTTAATAATTAACCATCAATCACTATATCTGCATTTCTAAAACTTACAGAAATTCTAGATCACCAGCTCTAATCACATTGATTAGGAATTAAGAGCCACCCATTACTAATCACGTTTAGCAAGAATTAACCACCAACCACCATTGCTGCAACTACGTTCCCAAGATTCACAGAGATTCGAAAGCACCAGTTCATTTTGCCTTTACTCATAACTATCCTTTAAATCATTAGCCAGTATGTCTTACCAAAATTAGAGCACCATTTCAGACATCAAAAAATTGCAATATTTTCTATTATTTGCTTAAATGTTATTATCGGAAGAATTTATATTACTTAAATAGAATATACTTTCACCAATTTATATTAGCCAGTATCCTTTTAATCATTAACTTATACTTCGTTACCTTCCTCCTGTAATTTCACCATAAATAAGACACTTGTAGATTAGAACTTAGAAGATCTAAAAAAGGCCTCGTGAATAAGTAAAATATAGCACGACTTGTTCAAGTCCAGTGAAAAACAAACCCCACGGAAACTTTTGGAAGGAAACACAACAAATATCTTGAACTTTGTACTGAAATCGTTAAAAGAGTAAATGATATGAGATATCCACAATCCATGTTGAATGTGATTACACTGCTTGATGAAAAACTTGCACACAATCAAATCCAGAAGCAGCATAATCACAGTCATTAAAGAGGCTTCTGAATATCAAATGAGCCAGATCTCACCACAATTTGTCATGTTATGTTGCATGTGATAAGTGTTTGGGGGCATAGTAGACATTATCAACTATCGCAACTACATTTCTAACTCTTACAAAATTTAAACCCCTGAAAATGTATGCCATTAACACATACACCAAACAATAGATCACACAATAACATTTAAATATATCACATGAAACAATAACATACAACCGAACATATGGCAAAGGACAGATCAAATAATGAGATGAATCCAAAATAGTCAAATGATAGAATAACAATACTTCTGAACATTATCAGAATTCCATATGCGCCATTAGTTAAAGCTAGGAAATAAATAATGAGATTAATCAATAAAAACATGCACACACCAACTATAATCAATATTAAAGATATTACTCAATGATTTTGTTTTCCACACCAACCGCAATCAGCATTTAAGATATTAATCTATGATAGTTCTTAATAAAAAAAAACCAACTACAATTAATTCTAAAGATAATCAATGAAAATTTTGATAATACAAAAGTTACTGATTATAGTTGGTGTGTGCATGTTTTATTGAAATAAAATATCAGCGCAGCTGACAGCAAATAATTTCAAATTGCATCAAATTTTAGAAACAGGAACATTTGAGTTGTATCTTTACAAAACAATCAAAATAAAGCATCCCATAGTACCTTTGCTTAAAACACTGTCAACTTATCACCTAAAACTGCTAAATTTAATACAACTTAAGTCCAGGAGACCAGGCAAATACCAGTAATCAAATCTCCAAGTTCTTAAAGAACAAAAAGTCGTTATAAAGATGCTTTGGTAAGAAAACCAAGTCCCATGCCACAAAACTATATATAATGTAACTTCCTTGCGACATCCAAATTTACTCAAAGGCCCATTGATTTTCACGCCTGACTTCTTCCTCCTCTTCAGGAGTGAAGTCATTTTTTATGTTAAAAGTTTTTCGGATCTCTTCTGGGGTTTTGCCCTTAATCATGTCCGCTACAGTTTGGCACGTTAAGTCCAGAAGATTCTTTATATTAAGGTAGTTGGCAGCCTGCTCACAGCAAAGAAATATATATAACAAGTCATCATTTCCAACCTACACCTATAGTAAAAATAAAGTTTACTACAAGCATAGCAGCAAATATACTACTGCAAATGATTTAACCGCTAAACCTATCATCTACTAGCAAACAAACACATCCTCAATAACAGAGAAAGTGGGAGGGCGGGGCAACTCCCCCAAGGTAATGCAAAAGACAGTACAGGGGCATTTTACAGACGCTGCCCTCACTTTCAATGTGTGCACCACATGAAGAAATGAAATCAGAACTCAGACTTTATAAAGATTGCGCTACAAATATCCATCTAAAGCATGCACTATACAAAGATACATATGCATTTTTATTAGTATTTGGACTATATAAAATTTGTTTCCCTCTTTTACAAAATGGAAGTTGTTTACCAGGGTACAAAAAAGCCTTAAATGTTAATATAAAGAAACAAAAAAAAAGAACCTGCAGAAGAATCCCTGGCTAAAAACAACCTATACGCCACACACTCATTCAAAAATTTGAGGGAATTAAACTTCAATAGTCATTCGCCAGAAGTACTTCAAACTACTAGCCCTTTTCATTAAAATATCCGCTTAAGGTACTTCGGATGCTGCCCTTTTACAGAAAAAATTTCTGAGCAATCTTAAACATCTAATTTTCAATAAACATCAAGACAGGTTGTCCAAAGGCACAAAAATGTGAAAACTACAAAACAAAACCAGGATAGACAAAAACACGAAGCCTACAAAACAAAACCAGGAGACACAAAAATATGAAGCCTACAAAAAAGAAATCACACAATAATTCATCCCGCAAATCCTGCGCACAAAAACATTCCAAGCCACATAAAATCCGCAAACAAAATTGCTTCAATTTCTCCAAAAACACAAAAAAAGGTTAACCAAAACTACAGCGAAAATAAAACCACTACAAGTACACGAAAATCTGAAACCCTACAAACCAAATGATAGCAAAATTCATCCTACGATTTAATACACATCATCTAATCGAAATCCATGTAATTTAGAGCCAAAATATCTTTAATATTTCCGGAAAACCCTAATATCCACCCTAAAAACTTACAACAGAAATAGGTTCAATTTAATTTCTGAAACCCTAAGCAAAACATCAAAAACAATATCTAAACACCCTTATAAATGGGCGCTGAAAACCATACATACCAGGATAAGATCGAAAAGGGTAGCCTGATCCACCTTCACAAACTCCTGATCCCACGTCTTGACATCCTCCTCCGAAATGGCGCTCTTTTCTTCGCTGGTCTTGGCGGCATCCACATGATACTTACAATATTCGATAACTTTAGCCAGGATCTTACTGCTCACGTTCGGCAAGGGCACGGCACTGTCTGTACCGGTATCTTCTATCATATTTTTTATTGTTTGGCTTTCAAAAGCCACTGGCTGCTCAACTTCAAACAACTCATCGTCAGAGCTTTTCAATCTCACTTTGCATTCCTTCGCCATGGATGTTTTGCGAATTGAAAACAGAGAAATGCTGTGGAGGGTAATCGAACGAAAATCCAAGAAAGAGAAAAAACAGATCTAAGCCTCGCCTTAAAATAATCTGCTATGACGGGCGTGAACCTGTATTTATGTGTGGGGGATGGGCATTTTTTTTTATTTTATTTTTTTTAGCTCTTTACCTTTATTCTTAACCCTAACCCGGGTCGGCGATTTGCCACACACATAGGGTTTGGTTTTCCTTATCTTGGACTTAACTTTTTGTTTTTTTTAAACGGTGACTATTTTAGTTACTCATTAAAACCGCCGGCCCTTTAGTTACTCATTGTTTTCTATTAGGATTCAATTATGTGATAATTTTTTTAGTTTAACTCGAGTTTCAAGGTTTCAGATTATGAAAGAATTGATTATGGAAAATATTATATCTTACGTCTATTTTTATGTTAAGTTTAATTGGAGTTTGAAGGTTTCCGATCATAATGCATGATTTATTATGTAAAATGAAAGAGAATTGATTATGGAAAAATATTATATCTTATGTCTTGGAGTTTGAATGTTTCCGATCATAATGCATGAAAGAAAATTGATTATTGAAAAATATTATATCTTATAGTCTATTTTTTAGTTAATTTAAATGGAATGTTATTTTAATACATAAAAAAATTGTAACTTAAATTTGATAGTCATTTATAAGGTCAAAGAATTAATATTTAATAATAAACATAAATTTAAATATAACATATAAATATATAATATTTAGTAATTTTTTGTCAAAACAAAACAAAATAATTACTAAATAATGAAGGATAAAAATTTCAAAGTAAAATTAATATTTAGATGGAAAAGTAAAATATTTTTAAGTAAACAATATAATAAAAATTAATAATTCTTTAATGAGAATTAAAATTTGTGTCCATGTTGTATATAAAATAATTGTGAAGTAAAATAAAAAATACACAACTTAGAATGAAAAAATGTGTGTCCTAGGTTTAGGTCCTAGGACCCATTCGTCCAAGGGCGAATGGGTCCTTCTTAGATTTAGGACCCCAAAATGTGTGTCCTAGGTTTAGGGCCTACAACCCATTCGCCCAAGGGAAAATGGTTAGATTTAGGACCCCATTTTTTAAATATGTTTTTGGCCGTATTTTTATTATTCAAATTCAAATTGCAACCTTTGATGTTTAATTATAGGAAAATTAGAAAATTACCTATAAATACAAGGTTTTTTTATAAATTCAAATCCTAAGCAATCTATAATAGAACATTCCTATAGCAAAGATTATTCTAAGAGCATTGAAGAGCATATTTTTCAATCAATTATTATAGTAAATTGATTTAAAAAATGTCAAGAGATTAATTGTTCTTGAATTATTTTATACTCAAGAGTTATTTTATAATTTTATTTTTTTAAATATTTAGTTGTGTTATGAATTTTTTAGATAGATACATTTAAAATATCTATAGTAGTTTTATTCTTAATACAATTTTAGATTTTTTATAAATAATTTTATTTATAATTTATTGTAAAAAATATTTTTTTCTTTTGTGTGTTAATTTAGGTTAATCTAATAAAATGTATATGTATAAACATAAATCATCTTAAGTTAAAATAAGCAAGTTGGAATAGAATATTTGGATAATTTAAAATATTTAGTTGTGTTATGAGTTTTTTAGATAGATACATTTAAAATATCTATAGTAGTTTTATTCTTAATACAATTTCAGATTTAATATATATATATATATATATATATATATATATATATATATTTATTTATTTATAATTTATTGTAAAAAACAATATTTTGTGTGTTAATTTAGATTAATCTAATAAAATGTATATATATAAACATAAATCATCTTAAATCAAAATAAGCAAGTTGGACTAGAATATTTGGATAATTAAATGTTAAGTTAGAAAATTGAATGCAAAGAAGGGTGGTAATTAGTTTGATAATAAAAGAATTATGTTAAATTGAGGGGACTCTACAATCTATCTAATGTCAAATTTGAAAATAATTTATCTCCATCAACAAATTACCTAGAAGCTTGTGCTAGATTTTTGTGTTATCTAAAGACAAGTTTTGTAAGTCTAGGACAAATTTGTGGTTGTGGATGTGTACACAAGCTTTGGATTCATCTTGGCAATTAGTGTGTTTTATTCCACAATTTCACTTGATGTGAAACAGTCTAATCTAGTCAATTCCTAAATAACTAAGGAGTTGACAATGTTTTAAAATACCTTAAATAATGTTAATTAGTCATAGTGAGGCAAGTTCTATTAAATCAACCCCACAAATTGAAGAAGATAAAAAATATTAGGCAAGTGCCTAAGTATGTAAATTATTTACTATTTTAATAACACAAAATTAAAGTGTGTTGTTGATTACTCCAATACTTTAGAAGCTTGAGTTTATTTGATGATTAGAATGAATGCATTGAAGATCTTTAAACACTAGTGCATAGTACTAAATTACTCTAAATGTGTGTTTAGTCAACTATGTTGGCCCCACCATTGTTGTTGCACCAAAAGGCCAACCTGTTAAAGGTAGTTAAGCCATGTCACAAAACCTGAGGGGAGTGCTAACCATCTGCTAACAATCTCCCCCTCAACGTTACCTGAGGGGATTCGAACCCGACCCCTTTAGCTCTAATACCAATTTTTGAACACTCAGAATACTAAGAGGGGGGTGAATTAGTATTCTATTAAACCACTTTGACATAAGCCATCCAATTACCAAAATATATTTAACTACAATGATGAATGAAAGCATGAAAACATGTATAAAAATATATGACACATGAACACCAAGATTTTTACATGGAAAACCTAAAATGGGAAAAACCACGATGAGGGTTAGTTCACAATATATTATATCTAGATATAGTATATTACAGAAGCACTACTCACTACAAGTGGACTCACTATCCAATGAACTCAATGTCCATAGACAATAAGAAAGAAGAAAGAAGGGGTGGATACATAGCCTATTTGAATTGATATAGTAGCATCTATAATATGCTTTATTATGGCTCCAATGAAGTACAAAAATAATCTTCACACTGATTTGAATCAATACTTTGCTTTGCTCACAATCTACACAACTTTGATTATATTCACATTACACACATGTAGGTGGAACACCATACATGTCATATGCCGCTCACTCTTTATATCTCATCTACTCTCTCTCTAACATCAAGAAAACAATCTACTATATGTATATCCATGTATCAAGTTTAACTTCAATTAGACCGGCCTAATTAGAAGTAACACACAAAAATTGAACATGTCATCCTCAAAACATTTTATCCATATCTCATGCCTTAATTCAAAATTCAATTTACCTCCATATAGGTCAGGACAAACCTAATATAAATCCCTTGTAAGATAAAGTTACTTACTTATCCTCCACAAAGTATTAAACGTGTTAGGTCGGCCCCAAATAGGACCTAAACACAACACCTTCATCTGTACACATAATACATTACGCGTACAACACAAAAACTCAATTTCATTTGTAATTCCCATTTTGTCATCATCTAAAAACTTATCTTTGACAACACAACACAAAATATTCATTCGTGAAGTAATGCAGAATCTCCCACGCTGACACTCTATTGAGGAAATGACTACAATACACAAAGTTGAACTATATCATTCATATCTTTCAAGATACTTCAAAAAACATCACAAAATATTGAACGTACATGAATCTGATGATTTCAAAGCTACAATTAGAATCGTAGAGTGATATCTCTACTTGCAATGGAGTGAAGACCCAAAAATTGATGCACTGAACCACTATACTGTCATAAGGAACACTTAGCCAATTTCTTGTATAACCATACTTTCTGAACCAACTTGTTTTGTACAAATATCTTCAAGAATACTTCCAAGCCATGCTAGAATGATCCACAACAATGTTGCCATCAATGAAAACACTGGATCATATACAATGTACATATCACACTCATGTTGCCAAACTGCATCAACAATGACAAGCTTCTAGCAGTCTCCCCCTAACTTCAACAAACTAAAGGTGGCAAGGTAAAGGGGTGGTGTAGTATTGATTGTAGGTCAAATGAATGACTGTTGAGAAGTGTCACAACTACCTAACACTAGATAGGCATGCACGACGGGTCTAATAATCATCCAATGGTCTAGCACATAACCTTATTTGATATGTAATATGAAAATAAAATTCTCTTAAACATTCCTAGTCTAGTGGTAGTGTTTCATTGATCCCTATGACCCATTTCATTCAATTATTTTATACTCAATTGACTTTCTTCTAGTCATTATTGCTTGTCACCTTTTGAAGCCTAATTATTTTTAATTGACACATTCTTCCATGTTCAATTAGTTTCTCCCTCTAGCAATCATGGGAATTCCCTAGCAAATGTGTATCACTATTAGTGTGAAAAGATATTTTACCTATCTAGTTTGACTAGGTCCTATTCACATACATTAAGCTCACTTAGAGATACTTCTTTATCTTTATCTCACCTCATGAGTGCACTACATGTGTCCTCACACTTGTCCCATGTGTGCCCACATGTGTCATACCTTTGGAAGGGTAGTCAGACTTTTAGTCCTACCTTTTCAGCTCCTTATCCTTGCCTTTATCTGCAAGGTCTCTTTGTCTAGATTTTATACTTGTATGATAATTTTTGATGTGTAAATTATTATCATGGAAGTTCTTTGCATCCTAAAAGTTGATTTTGGTTGCTCTAGCATTCACCACAATAAATAAATTACTAATAAAGGGATGAACACATCATTTTTTCTTGCATCCACATACATGGTTTATTTATATGCCTTTATTCCTCCACTTTTTTCTTTGGGTTTTTCTTTCATTGGATGCACCGAACATGTAGAAATCCATGGTTTTCTTTATTTTAATATAGACCTATAAATACCTAAAATTGTCCTAGCCTACAAACTAGCATTTTAACACTAATATTTTCCTTTTCCTAATGATTAAATAATGTTCAAATATTTAATTATTGTCTAAAATCATATTTCCACTATTAATTAAATGATTTTATGTTATTTAATTAATTCATTTCAATTAATCTTCTTGATTAAATAAATATTATTTATTTAATTATATTTTAATTATTTATTCTTCTTGATTAAATAAATAAATCCTATTTATTTAAGTATATCTTAATCTTCCTAATTAATTAAATAAATCCTATTTGTTTAATTATGTTGCTAATTTGGTACCGGTTGGTGTGTCCCGTCAGCACTGCCGGTCACGGTAAAAAGTTTACCGGTGGTGGGGGGTTATATGGGGGGCCGTGCTGCACCCGATTCCCCTCGTTAAAAAAAAATAAAAAATTATGTTGCTAATTTAACTTAGTTCTTCTATTTTAATTAAATAATTATCTTTAATTATTTAATTAACCTTTCTCCCACTTCTAAATTAAGTCATCTTTATCTTCTCTATTAATAAATAAACATTTATTTATTAATTAAATCTTTAAATCCTTCACATTCAACACTTCTTCTAAATTAAGTAATTAGTTTAATTATTTAATTTATTATTTTCCTCTCAAAACCACCTCTTTAATAAATATTTTTTTATCTATTAAATCAACTTGTGCGTTCCTCTTAATATTAATTAATTTATTTAATTAATTAATTACTTTCCTCACATGGATAAATTCCTCTTTCAGTTGACTAAACAGTCTATTTAGTTAACTATCCAATTATCTCTTCATGCATAATTCCTCAAATGTAACAACCACTTTCTTCTAGTTGACTAAAATATCTATTTAGTTAACTATTAATCAAATAACTCAACAAATACTTTCTTCCAGATAGTCAACTCAAACTGAATGTCCAATCTATCTAGTGAACTATTCAATCTAAATTTAGTTCACTCCCACTCACTTCCAGTCTTCTAATCAATTAATTGAGTCAACCCCTCAATCAATATCTCCTACAATCACTTAACTCTTCAATATATTTCCTCTCAACGACTATCAACCATTAATTGTGATCTGGCATTGTTGAATCTTGATCATTTATTTGAAATATTTGAATCTATAAAACAATCTTCTACCTTCTCATATTTCATCTAGAAATTTCATAGTGAAGTGTTGAGCACTTGATTCTTGAGCATATTGAGAATTGTTACCCTCTTATTTTAGATCACCATTATCTAACATGAATCAAATCTTTTGCAATAACAACAATGGAGACTTTATATTGAATCAAACAATTCGACATTCAACATCGATAGAAATACACTTTGACATTCATCAGATGAGGAGGAATGGAACGAAGAGGATGAGGATGTGTCTCCAACCGTTGTGACTACATCTTCAAGAAGAGAAAGTTGGGTGGTTCTAAGAGTAATAGGGCAGCTAAGCGACTTTTCCTTTCTAAAAGCGAGGACACGGAAGTGGGCTCGGATGGTTCCCCTCCCAAGACCGAGGAGGTGGTTGTTGGTCAAGATGTTGTTGGTGGTAGCTTTGAGGTGGGGTCACAGGATAATGTTTTGGGTTTGGAAGACAAGTCGCGGGGGTCGTCTAAGCATATTGCCAACCTGAAGAACAAGGTCATGGATGTGTTGGCTAAGGATCCCAATGTGTCTAGTGATGGCAAGGATTATGGCAATGAGACGATGGCCATTGAGGACTCCCTAGTGCAAGATTTTCCCAATGTGGAGTAGGACAAGGAGATAAAGGGTCTTGATGAGGAGGATGCGGTGAAGAGAAAAGCTAAACAAGAGCCTTTAAAGGTAAATCCTCTCTCTAAGGACTTTTCTTACCTCAATGATGATTCTACCTCCATGTCTGATTTGCTAGAAATGGCTAGAGCTAGAGCTATTGGAACTTTTAAGTTAGCTAAGTGGGCTCTTTTAAGTTAGCTAAGTGGACTCTTCAAGAGTTCATTAAGATTAATATTAAAATTAGAGGTTTGAAGGAGAATTTGAAGAATGTTCTGAAGGGTTTGATGTCAGACAGTCTTATTGATAGAATTGTGGACCTTGAGGGTTCCTACCATGATTTCAAATCTTAGTGTGAAGATAGATTAGTTGCTCTAGAAGCCAAGATTCTAGGAACGAACATGGATATCAAAAAGCTTTTGCAAGCATTTCATATCTCTGTGAAGAATAGTGCAAACTCCTTGGAAGTCATTTTCAGAAAGATAAGTGAGCTCAAGGAGGATCGGGTTTATTTTTCTGAGCTTATGGAGAAAGAGAACTCGGTTAAAGGCAAAGGTAAAAAAGGTGCTAAATATTATGACAAAGGACCTATTGTTAGAGGGTCGGCTGATTGGAAGAGATCCTTTGATGCTGAGAAGAAGGACTTGTTGGATATGATCGAAAGGCATAGAAGCCAACAACTTGAGGTGGCCAACACCCTGAGTAGTTTGATTTAGTGTATGGTATTTTTCTTAGTTTCTTTTTGTTTCCTACTGGGTGTAGGTTTCTTTCCTATTGTTTTGATGTTGTTGGGTGTTGTTTTTAGTTTATTGTCTTATTTTTAGACTAGCACTCATTTTGTTATGGTTTTTGGCTTTTGGGTTGCTACTGGTGACTTTTTGAAAGTCCTGTTCAACAACACTTAGTATCTTTTGTTGTAAAGGGTTTTAGGTCCCTTCAAAACCTGTTTTTCCCATATAATCAAAATATTGTAATTTCTTGAATTCATTGTGTTGTTCTTCATTTGCTAACAATTATTTCATTGAATTCATTAGTTTTATATTGTTCATTTCATGAGTATGGGTTTTGGAATTTAAACTTCTTTTAATTTGATTTAGTTTGATTTAGTTGTTGTTTTCCTTATGACTATTTTCCACCATACATAAATTGGCATGCCCAGTTAATCTTTTTAGTTTTTTTAAAGAATTTTGTAGGTTACAGCCAATAATTCGATTAAAACCCATCATTTATTTTAATCATAAAAAAATGGATTGTGGAATTTGAAAAACCATTTTTGGGTTTTGTAGATCTCACTCTTAACTTTTTGTAGCTTTTTAGGGTTTTTAATTTCATGAAAAAATAAAAAAGTTATTGCAATTTTACTTTGTTGTGCTTTATTTAATTTCCATTGCTAACCTTTGAAATTCATGTGTGTTTCATTCATCTCTAATAAATTATACATGTTGAATTTTAGAAAAAAAAAATTGGGTTTTGCAGATCTCCATTTTATCTTTTCAAAACATTTAATTATTTAAAATTTGATGCAGATTTGAGAAAGTTGTTGCTACTTCAAAATGCTGCTTTAATTGGTCAAGAAAGGTAAAAAAAAATTGTCAATTTCTTTTTTTTTTAGTAGAATAAAGGTTTTTTGTTACTATTATATTTGTTTATAGCTTGTGGCCATTAGAGGATTAGCTTTCACATTTACATTTTGGTGCTCTCAAAAAGAATCTCACATTTCAATTTTTGGTGTTCTTAAAATTGAATAAGGAAAATCTCACATTTCAATTTTTAGTGCTCTTTAAATTGGACAAGGTAAATCTCACATTTGAATTTTTTGTGCTTTTAAAAATTAAACAAGGAAAACATCACATTTCAATTTTGGTGCTCTTAAAGTTGAACAAGACAAATCTCATATTTCAATTTTTGGTGCTCTTAAAAATTGAACAAGGCAAATCTCACATTTCAATTTTTGGGGCTCTTAAAATTGAACAAGGCAACTTTCACACTTCAAATTGGTGCTTCTAAAACTAAACAAAGAAAATCTCATTTTTTTTTTGGTGCTTAAGAATTGAATAAGGAAACTCACACATTTCAATTGGTGTTCCTAAAATTGAATGTTTTCATTTTGACAAACATATTTTCATTTGTTGACGATCGAATGCATTTCATTTGTTGACAATATTAAAGACCACACAATTAGGAACACTCAACTTTGGTGCTTAAAAGTGAACAAATCCATTTTGATTTGCACATTGCTATATCTTTCTTGAAAGTCTCAAACACTTTGAATTTGGTGTACCAAAAAATTGAATTAATATCTTTATACATTTCAAATTTTGGGACTTAAAAAGAAATTGTGATGAATTGTATACCGTGTTCACCATGATTGGTGAGCCAAATGTGTATCCTCTTCCCCTATGTCTTTTGAAAATCTTGGGTAATGAGAAACACTTTGGGCTATTTTTTTGTGTGCTCACCCATTTCTTTTTTAGGATAAGGGCCTGCTAATGAGACACATCCTACAACGGAAAACTCATATAAGCGACTCTTAGAAACAAGCATGTTTACTAGTAGGCTATATAAAGGTCATGAAATCATAAATGAAATTAGGTTCAATTTGTAGCAATAACATACTGCAGGCCAAGTAGGAACAATTTAGAACCTTAAGTGGCTAGCAGAATGCTAGTATATGTCTTGGTGTTCACAGTGTGTCATTAAAAACCTTATTTTAGAAGTCATCCTTGTTTTTTGAAATGTTCTTTGAAAGTGGTGCATCAAAAATTTGCTTCCAAGAAGTTACTTACCAAGTATGATTTATGGTTTACTCCATAAATTACATGTAAAATCATCCCTTCAAGGCATGCGGTAAGCCTACCTAAAAGAGCGTACCTACTTAGGTTGAGCTGACTAATTATCCTACAAGTAATTTCATTTGGATCTCAAAATTATTTGTTGCATGTATCACTTGCCAAATTCTCAAAAACAATTGGATCAACTAAAACATCAAAAATTGTGAACTTGTCCAAACTACTATTAAAACGACAAACTGGAAAATTTAGAAATAGGGGCACTATTGACATTTGTGTTGCTTTTGTACTAAACTTTTTTGCTTATGTCTTGATATTTTACCATTGTTGACCTATTTTTTAGCTGTAGTTGACCTAAAGATTGTCTCTTTTGACAAATCTATCACTATTTCCTTCACTATTTCACTAGTCAGAAAAATTGTAACTAATACCACTTTTGATAAACTTACCACAATTGTCTTAAAGTTTCAACTGCTATTGACCTAAATGGGACCACTTCTATCAAATTTACCACTATTTTTTTCTCTATTATGATGCAGATCGATCCTCTGTTCCTGCACCTGAGCCTTCAAATGTTTCAGGTCCCTTCTCAGCTTAGTCCATAACACCCTATAGACAAAAGACTAAACAAGTGCACAACATTGTTGTTCACAGCAAAGATATGAGCTAGTGCCAATGACTTAAATTGCAGACACATAGAAAGAGAGAACATGGATAGACGCAAAATTTCATGAAATAAGAAAGAACTCTCATTAGAAACCAGACCATATTGTTTTGTATCATTCACAGCTGAAGAAAATAAATCTTCTTGTTGCTAACATGCAGATTCCACTGCCAAGAAGAAAAACCCCAAAAACTCCCCAAATAATGGAGAAGAAAAGCCAAAAATATCAACTGTCAGACAAACAATCACGCCAAGCCAAAAAAAGGAAGTAACGGATTGACAGAGGGACTCAACTATCAACCGTTACACATCAGCCAATCAGGGACAGAATTGACAGTTACATCATCTTCTCGGCCTTTAAAAAGGTTTGAACCTCCTGGTTCAGAAAAATCAATTTGCATTACCACAAGCGGTTCAATCTTCAAAGTATTTTGTTGGGATTCTTTGACACAAACTGAGCTATCATCCAAGCTTCCAACCCATATTTTTCTAGGTATGGAAGTCCAATGCTGATTCCACCATTCAGTTGGACCGATAAATCTAGGCAAAGTCCTCATAACATAACCAGTAAAATAATCACTACTGTAATCAATAGTAGACTTGAAATTCTTTCCCTTGCTGCAATTACACTTCACATCACTCCTCTTATACTGGGTAAGGCAGTTACTTTGAACTGAACTTTCAATTGCATTATTGGAAGATCTTTGTTGATTGTGCTTATATTCCCACAACTCACTATCTCCTTGAGAATGAAGGTTACAGTCAACTAAAACTCTAACACCTATTTCTCGAGGTGCACATGTAATCTTGTTAGCTGAATCAGGTTGCAGCTCTACATCAATTTTTGATTGTAGCTTGTTCTTCAAATCATTTACCTCTTTTTCTCCTTGATTTTCCTCCAACTCTCTTCTTGGTGGAGCTAGAATTTTTTTTTTTCTTCAAGCTCGAACTTGGCCTCTGCTAGAAGAGACAAAGCTACCACTTCAGATGCTCCTTCCTCTTTCCATGGTTTTAATAGTATTTTCCTTCCTTCATGTTGGACCTCATAGGTGTTCTCTCTACCTCGATGCATTACATTTTGATCATACTGCCAAGGTCTACCCAACAATAAATGGCATGCATCCATCGGTACCACATCACAAAGCACTTCATCCACATATGGACCAATTTTGAAGGGAACAAGGAAAGATTTATCGACAAGTATACTATGATCCTTTTTTAACCAATAAATCTTATAGGGATTAGATTTTGGAACACAAGCCAGTTGTAGTTTGTTAACCATTTCTGTACTCACCAGATTATCAGTAGATCCGCCATCTATGATCACCTTACATACCTTGTCCTTACATTTGAATTTTGTTCAAAAGATGTTCTTCCTCTTCCAATGAGATTTAGGGGTTCCTTTGTCTCCAGATATCCAAGTTTTTCTCAATATCAAGTTCTCTCCTAACTCAGCTTCAGCTTCATCAATACAAGGTTCTTCCCCTTGGGCTACCATCACCCTTTTAGGATTTTGAGGACAATCTACAGCCTTGTGGGCTTCCTCACAAATAAAGCACTTCATGGGCTTCCACTCTTTGGGAGGTAGTTGTCCTTGACCTCTACCTCTAAAGCCTCCCTTTCCTTTGAAGTTGACCTTTACATTCTTGCCTTCTTTTGACTCTCCACTTATGTTAGTTTCCAAAGAAACCTCTTTATCTCTATTTTGTTGGCTATCATCCCTTTTACTCACTATTTTATTTTTTCGGTTTAGTTTCTCCTCTGCCTTTAAGGAATATTCATAAGCTTCATCCATCGTGGGTACTTTCAACATGCGAGCTCATCTTGAAGTTAAAATTTTAGTCCATTGACATACCTAACTGCTATCTGCCTGTCACTTTCTTGTATATTTGTTCAAATTTGAAGCCTCATGAACTGTTCAGTATAAGCCTATACTGACTGATCCTTTTGTTTCAGATTTTGAAATTCTTTAAACAATTTATGTTGGTAGTTAGAGGGAAAAAACTGAGCTCTCAAATGTTTTAGCATTTTAGGCCAAAGTCTAATCTTATTTTTTCCTTCTTTTCTTCTCAAAATATGCACATTCTCCCACCATAGGGCTGCATGCGACTTCAACTTAGATGCAGTGATTTTCACTCTTTTCGAATCATCTTCATCAATATCCTCCATGTCAAAGTACTTCTCCAACTCTTGGATCCAGTCTAGAAATAGATCAGGGTTGAGCTCACCTTTAAAATCTGAAATATCCACCTTTACGTTGGAACTTTGTTTAGTCAATTCTTCAATAATCCTCTCTATAGGGTCTAAAACCCTAGCAGCATTTACTAAGTTTTTTGGTTCTTCTTCAGACTCGTCCATTTGTAATCTAGTCTCAAGGGCCTCTAGCCTTCTAAACGCTTCACCAATGTTTCTTCGAGGGCCTGCATTCCTCCTGCCCCTTCTTCCCCAATTCACGCAGACTCCCCTCTAGGCCATCGCGGATTGCTCTAATACCAAAACTGATGCAGATCGAACCTCTGTTCCTGCACCCGAGCCTTCAAACGTTTCAGATCCCTTCTCAACTTAGTCCATAACACCCTGTAGACAAAAGACTAAACAAGTGCACAACATTGTTGTTCACAACAAAGATATGAGCTAGTGCCAATAACTTAAATTGCAGACACATAGAAAGAGAGAACATGGATAGACGCAGAATTTCATGAAATAAGAAAGAACTCTCATTAGAAACCAAACTATATTGTTTTGTATCATTCACAGCTGAAGAAAATAAATCTTCTTGTTGCTAACATGCAGATTCCATTGCCAAGAAGAAAAACCCCAAAAACTCCCCAAGTAATGGAGAAGAAAAGCCAAAAATATCAACTGTCAGACAGACAGTCACGCCAAGCCAAAAAAAGGAAGTAACGGATTGACAGAGAGACCCAACTGTCAACCGTTACACATCAGCCAGTTAGGGACATAATTGACAGTTACATCATGTTACCAATCACAACTTGAAATAGAGAACACTATTGGTCTATGTTTGATTATTGTTGTCCTAAATTTGAAATTCTATTGTTCTAAAGATTGTCGCTATTGCCTTGTTTTCTGGTGCAAATCAGAGATTGATCCAAAACTAGTTAATCTTTCATCTTTTGAGAAAAAAAAGTCAAACCTCCAAAACACCTCATATTTGCATCATTCCATATCCATTTACAAAAATCAAACACATCAACCTAGTTTTAGGATTCAAAATCAAAACACAACTTGGATTATTCCTTTGCTCTTGATTTCTAAGACATTAACATTTTCTTGCACCTCAAGGCTAGTTCAAGTAGATCTTCAAACATATCCTCTAGAAAAATATAGTAAAATATTGGTTTAATTTTTCTACACTTTGAATCCCAAAATTAGCATCATCTCCAAAAATCCACCAAACATCACTCATAAAACCATAGAAAACCATCAGCCCCTTTGTCCAAAAGGTTTTCTTAAGTAGGGTCTTAAGTATCATAAAACCATAGAAAACCATCAGCCCCTTTGTCCAAAAGGTTTTCTTTTACATCATCTTCATTCATCATTCTTTTAAACACCAGCTCAATGGAGAAACATGGCTACTATTTTGGACAAAGAAGAAGAAAAAGTTGATCTTGCAGCCGGAAGGCCAGTATTACCACCTCCTACATGGCAATAGATGAGCCTGGCTTACAAAAAACCATTCTTTTAAAAAAAAAATCCCCAAAATAAAACATCATTCTATTTCATAGTTAGGGATCACAAAAACTCAACAAGATCTTGGAATTGTTTATGACAACCACAAGATCTCAACATAGAAAAAAGATGGAAGTCAACAAGAGTAGCTCAAGTGCATTGAAAACCAACATCACTAAAGAGGAAACCAATCCATGGGGTTATAAACCAAGCAACTTTACAACTCCTCAAAGAGAACCCTCATTCAAGGCAACACAAAACCAACAACCAAGTGATGAGGAAGTACTCCTTAGACACCAAAACATGATTGATAGTCAAAATCAACTTCCAAATCTCAATGATGTGATCATAGAAGAATACAATAGTGATGAGGAACTTACTAATGAGAAACTATTGGAATATTCCCAATATCCTAAGATGAAAAAACTTATCCAACAAGATGCTTGGGAAGAATGCAAACTCATATTTCCTCACATTAGCACAAAGTGGTGCAAAATTACCCATTGACTTCAATGTGGACATTTTGAAAGATCCAAATCTCATTCCACTAGGAGATCAAACCATGGTTAGAAAAATTCCAAAACCAACCATGAATCCCAACATGCCACCATTTCTTTCACAAAAAAATGATCAAATGCAACCCATGGATAACCCATTTTTTAGACCACTATCCCAAATTGAGCAAGCATTTATGGCACAACAGTATCAAGGAAATGAACCCCAAAACATGCCACAACATAACATTATGTAAAACATTGGAAACCTTCCAATGGACCAACAAGGTGGAAACCCACCACGAGGGCAATACGTGCCACAACATATCTCATACATTGACCCTTCCAACAATGTACAATACCAACAAGGGGAATTATCACAAAATCTACAATAAGGTGTACCATCAACACAATACCAAGGTAACCTTTCACAACAAAATCCCCATCAACAAGGTGTACCATTAACACAATACCAAGGTAACCTTCCACAACAAAATTCCCATCTACTAGGTGTACCATCAAGGCAATACCTTGAGGTAACCTTCCACAAAAAAGTCAACTACAACAAGGTGTACCAACAATGCAATACCAAGGTACCCTTCCATAACATTCACAACAATAAGGTGTACCATCAATGCAATACCAAGGTAACCTTCAACAATTTCCACAAGGGATACCATAAAAAAACTACCAAGGTATGCCCCAAACTCAACAAGGAGGACCACAAAATTGGCATCAAGGAACACCTCAAAGTCAATATCAAGGTACGCAACAAGGACCCAACCTACCTTATGCACAACAAGGACCCAACATACCTTATACACAACATGGTCCTCAAAATCCTATGACTACATAATATCTTGTTTACAACCAAAAAAGCATCATAGGACAACAAATTTACAATACCCAACATCCTCAAACAAGCACACCAAACAACATAAATGTATAGCTTCAAACACTCAATCAAAGGATATCAAATATATAAATTAGAAAACCAAAGAAGATTTATGCTCTCCAAAACATTTTTCCATATTTGTTTGATCAAAATTTATCCATGGGACTTTTCACCAAAGGCTTCAAAATATCAAAATTTGATAAGTATAGGGGAAAGGAGATCCAATAGAGAATGTGAGAGATTTTTTAGTATCTTGCATGGAAATACAAAGAAATGATACCTACTTGATAAGGCTTTTTCCATGAAGTATCAGTGGGCCCACTATAGACTGGTTCTCTCGGTTACCACCAAATATCAAACACATTTGATGAATTATCAGATAAGTTTGTCAACCATTTCTTGCATAACATAGAACAAGACATTAAAATCACCCATCTTTATAAAATCAAACAAAGTCAAGGTGAATCATTTGCCTCATACCTACAAAGATGGGGACACAAAGCGAGCAAATGTAAGTGGCACATTCTAGAGAAACAACTTGTCGATATCTTTATCTCCAATGTACATGCAGATATCAATTACTCACTCACAGTTTTATTCCCAAGAAATTTTGAGGAAACTATTGAAAAGGGTATACTTATCAAAAGAGACCTTATTGCAATGGGGTGATCAAACTTTACAACCCTAAAGATCAACCTTCTACTTTGAATGACAAACCCAAGATATGGGTGAAAAACAAGAATGTAACTGATGATGGAGTAGTTGACGCTAAGGTTGTATGCATCGTGCAAAAAGCCAATATGCCACAAAATCAGGTTCAAACAACACAAAAAGGTTATTAGTAGAATAACCAACCTAATTATCAACTAAACAACCAACTCATTTATCCATGGAACAATCAACCAAATAACCAACAACAAAATCAGGGATAGGATAACAAAAGGAGACACTTCGACAATATGACCAACCACAAAAGAAATTTACTCCTTTGGGAGAATCCCTTGAGGTGATTATACACAAGCTAGTTAACAAGAACCTCATCAAGATTAATGATAGAGCAAACTATGAAGAACCCAAAATCAAACCTCCTTGGTATAACAAGAATGACCAATGTGAATTTCACAAAATCAAGGGGCATACTACCAACAATTGCATGACTCAAGAACATCGTGCAAGATTTAATCAAAAAGGGAGAGGTCGACATAGAAAATCGCCTTGGAAATAAAGACCTAAAGATTTGTAAGGATCCAATCCCCAACCTTTCTAGGGGAAACAACAAATGAAAACAACAAGATTACTGTAAGGTCACCTTCTCTTATGGCAAAGATACCATTCTAGGAAATATCTCTTGTAATGATCATACCATCCGTGTGGTAACCATACTAGGTAGAGATCTTGAATGTAATGTGACTACCCGAAGAGCAAGAGTACCAATCCAAGGAGCACCACCCCTAGTAAAAACCACAAGTAAACCATCAAGTTACTATAACATTGTGGAACAACTCAAGTAAATTCCAACCTTAATTTCCATCCTAGAGCTCTTAAAATTATCGCCAACACAAGGAAATATTAGAGAAAGCACTTATCAAAACATCAGCCCCAAACAACCTTGATGCTAATCAGTTTCAAGCCATGGTTGGCAATATCACATCCACCCATAATTTAGTCTTTTCTAAGAAATACCTTCCACAAAAATCTTTCCACAATCAAGCTTTGTATTTAGAACTATGTGTCCACAAACACAAAGTCAAGAGAGTACTCATAGATAACAGTGCAAATCTAAAAATTTATACCTTAAAATTTGTGAAACAACTAGGATACTCTGATGATGTCATAGATAAAAACAAGAGCATTACCATCAAAGCTTATAATGACATGGAGTGTTGCAATTCAAAAGGGATAATCAGGCTACCTGTTGAGATAGGACCAACAATAATAGAAACTACATGTCAAGTACTGGATCTCAAGCTTTCATACAACCTTCTCTTGGTTTAACCATGGATCCATGCTTTAAAGCAGTCCCATCTACATTCCATCAATGCCTAAAATTTCCTTATGATGATAAGGAAGTTACCATATATGTTGGCCCTAAACTTTTCTATTACTATGCTAAATTAGAGGAAAAGTATAAAAAGATTCGGCAAATACCCAACAACGATACATCTTTTCACTCCTTCTCATGCATAGACCCATCATCACTTCCTTCGTCCTCCACTACACCATCATCAACTAAGCTGCCTAAATCTGATACCAAGATCCAAGTACTTGAAAAGAGTTGTGGGGAATGCCACTTCAACCAATCTTTTTATATTGGGATGCTTACCCCAACACCTAAGACTTATGGAGGACCGAAAGAGATCACACATGTACAAACTATCACAATGGTAGTCAAACCCACTATTTTCACCAAGTGGGGAGACATGCAAGATGAAGAAGTGTGCGAAGAAGATCTATCTTCATGGATCTATAAAGAAGAAGGACAGGAAAAACCACTACCTCCCCTTCCTATTGATGAAAATAGTAAAGGGTTTCAACTAGTGAAAATCATGGGATTCATTGGACAAGGTGGACTTGGTTTGCATGGACAAGGTAGAAGAGAACTGATTGGTATAGAAAAGCACCTGAAGAATCTTGGACTAGGTTATGGTTCATCTAACGTGATTACCCCAACTACTAAAAGAACCTCTTATGAGGAAGGAGAACTTCTACCACTAATGAGACATCAAATAATTGTGAGTGTCTAGATGACTATTTGTATATCCAAAACATGTTTGAAAACCTCAATGTAAATACCCTCATCCTGAATCTACATCTGATGATGACCATATCGAGATGGATTCTAATGAGTACGAATAGGATTCCTGTGACTCTAGTGAGTATAACCTAGAAAACCTATGGGGATTTGATAAAACCAATGTACCTACCCTAGCAACAACATCTATAAGCTTTGCAGATACTCATGAAAAAATATCTTTGCATTATCCACAATTGATAGATTAGGACTAACAACATCATACTCTAGTTTTGGATACATTCTAGAATGATGAGGCTATTGTAGAGTTCATGAGACTTCAAACCAATATACCTCAAGGAGATCATAAAGTAGGTTTTGTAATGGAACTAGATCAAGGAGCCTATTTTAGGGGGGAGATTGTGTCTTCTAGTTGCAAAAGTAAACTACAAAATTTAAAAATCAAAAGGAGGTCCCCTAAAGAAAACCACAATGTGGCTTTATCAGATCTAGAAAATAGAAAAACAAAGGACGCATCTAAAGTTGAAAACCTCACTAAGGTGCCCAAAGATGGAGGATTCAATCTCACCACCATAGAATATCAAGAGAAATCAACACTCCTAGTTGAAGACGGTGAACCTATCAATGTTGGCACAACAAAAACACCCAAAATAACATACCATGCAACATCACTTGATCCTGAAGAAAAGGTGAACTTCTCAACATTTATTAATGAAATAAAAATCAACTTTGCATGGACATATGCAGACATCCCAGGGCTAGATCGCGCATTATTCATACATCAGCTAACAGTATCCCCTAGAGCTAAACCCATCAAGCAAAAGCTATGGAAGATGCATCCACATATAACACATTTGGTAAAAGAAGAACTTCAGAAATTTTTAGATGTGGACTTCATCAAACCCATTGACTATAATGGTTGTCTAATCTAGTACCAGTATCAAATCCCACTAGGGGCATAATGATCTATACAGACTTCCAGGATCTAAACAAGGCTTTCCCGAAGGATGACTTCCCTCTACCTAGCATTGAAATGATTGTAGATCCAACTACAAGGCATGGAATGCTATCACTGATGAAAGGATTATTTGGATATAATCAGATCAAAATATCTCCTAAGGACCAACATAAAACAACTTTCACTTGTGCATGGGGAACCTTTTGCCAGAATTTCATGCCATTCGGTCTAAAGAATGTAGGAGCAACCTATTAACAAGTGATGACCACCATTTTTCATGATATGTTGCATACCACTATGGAGGATTATGTGGATGAAATACTAGTAAAATCCATCAAAAGAGAAGATCATTTGGCCAACCTAGCAAAATTATTTGACAAGCTAGAACAATAGAACTTGTGTCTCAACCTAAAGAAGTGCTTGTTCAGTGTGAATTCTATAAAACTATTGGGTTGCATAGTATCAAGAAGAGGCATCAAGGTAGATCCCACCAAGGTAAAAGCTATATTAGACATGCGTCCTCTGAAAACATTGAAGTAGTTGAGAAGTCTACAAGGTAAACTATAATCCATCGGGTGTTTCATCGCATAGTTGGTAGACAAGTGTCATCCATTCACCCTTTTTCTACACAAACATAAAATTTAAATGGGATCGAAGATGTGATCAGGAATTCCAATAGGTCAAGGATTATTTACTCACTCCTCTAGTATTAATTCCACTAATGCAAGATAAGGTAATGATCTTATATGTATCTACAACACCAACAACGTTAGGATCTCTATTAGCACAACTGGATGACAATAACAAGGAAAGAGCAGTCTATTATATCAACCAAACACTGGTAAGCTATGAATTGAACTATTCACCCATAGAAAGAGTGTGTCTATCTGTCATCTTTATGACAAAAAAGTTGAGACACTACATCTTAAATAGACAAGTAAAGTTGATATGAAAATTAGATCCCCTAAAGTATTTATTGGAAAAAGTAGCTCTAACGGGGAGGATAGCTAAGTGGGTAATGATACTTAGTGAGTTTGACATAGAGTACATTAACAAAAAATCTATAAAAGGACAAATCATAGCAGATGCACCGATGGAAGATCATCAACCTCTAACAATAGAATTTCTAGATGAAAGCATACTTCTAACTAATCAATCTAGTTGTTTGACCTTGTACTTTGATGGGTCCCAGACTCAACATGGCTCAGGAGTAGGTATCTTATTTCTATACCATAAGGAGATAGTATCCCTAAGGCTTACGTGATTTCTTTTTCATGTACCAATAACATCTTTGAATATGAAGCAATAATCACATGACTAAAGATGGTCATAGAATGGAGAATAAAGGAACTACAGGTCCATGTAGACTCCCAACTAGTCATCAGGTAGGTAAATGATGAATATCAAACAAAGAATGACAAGATAATCCCATATAAAAGAATAGTGGACAGTTCAAACAATACTTTTTCATCATCACCTTTGAAAAGGTTCCCAAGATCAATAACAAATCAACTAATGTTATGGAAACAATAGGTTCACTCCTCGACTTTCCACAAAATATTCCCAAGTATGAGTTCCTCATGGAGCAACTACTTATATTGGCATTCAACATCCCAGAATCAGAACTTGTTTGTGATGTTGTTGGTTCTAACTCACCATGGTACCAAGATACCTTTGACTATATCCAACATAGTATCATACCTCCTGGCTTAATGACAAACCAAAAGAAAACCTTTGTTGTAGAAATTATTGGTTCACCCTCTTAGGAGATACCCTATATAGACAAAGTCTAGATGGAACATTACTTTGATGTCTTAACGTGGAAGAAGCCCCTACTGCTTTACAAGAAGTGAATGGAGGTATTTGTGGGTATCACTCTAGTGGACCTAATCTGGTACAAACATTATTGAGAATAGGGTATTATTGGCCCTCAATGGAGTAGGAATCCATCCATTTCTCCAAGAGATGCCACCAATGTCAACAACATAGTGATCTTGTTCATGCACTGACACAAGAACTGAGACCTATAACAAGACCATGGCCTTTCTCGCAATGGGGACTAGACTTCATAGGTATGATATCTCTCACTTCATCCAATGGCCACAATTTCATTATCACTGCAACTGAATACTTCACAAATTAGATAGAAGCAATTCCATTAACTTACATCATAGAGAAACAAATATCCAAGTTCATCTAGAATTATCTGATCTATCAATATGGAATTTCCCAAACTATCATAATGGACAATGAAACCCCATTCAAAAACCAAACTATCCAACATAGATTCTCAACACCCTACTACCCCCAAGGAAATGGTTGGGCTGAAGCATCCAATAAAACCATTCTAAAAATACTGAAAAAGATTGTTAATGACACCAGTTGTGATTGGAATTTACAATTAAACCCAACCCTTTGGGCTTATTGAACTAGCATTCATACACCTACATGTGCCACACCTTTTGCCTTGGTCTATGGATTTGAAGCGATCTTACCTATTGAAGTTGAAATCCCCTCACTGTGAGCATCCTTGAAAGGTATGGTCAACAATGAGGAGTATAGGGTGTCCAAATTGAATGAGTTGGAACTCTTAGTTGAAAAGGTGTTTGAGTGCATTAAACCATCTCCGAGTTTATTAGAATTGGCTCAAACAAAGCTACAACAAAAAGATAAAAAAAATAGAAGCCTTCAAGTTGGTGACATAGTACTAAAAGAGAATCAAAAGATCCAACTAAATCAAGATGGGAAGGGGAAGTTTGAACCAAACTAGTCAATTCTCTTCATCATCACAACAAGCTATGGATCTAGAGCTTTATTGATGTGTGTTTTAGCACTTTCTTAACACAGGCAACACATAGTTTCACTACCTCTCTTGAAAGGCAACTTCCAACAACAAGTTGCTAAAAATCACCCCAAGGTCTCTTGGGTGTTAGGTCATGACTTGCTTGGAATTTATCAGTTGTACTTATGTTATTTTGTTGGTAATCACAGAGTAGACTTACGTAGTTAAGCTAGAGGGGAATTGGTTCCTTGAAAGGAGTTCTTGAGATGGGAAATTCATTGTTTAGTTGTTGCAGGTTCAGGATAGTAGTCCAAAACTCCTATTTAATCTTTAGATTTGGCTTTACAATGTGCAATGAACCTTATTTGAAGTCACTATTAAAAAAAAAGGGAAAAGGGGCAGGAAAGAGGAGAGGTTCTTGGATCTGAAACTAGCAATGAATAGTGATCATGGAGGACCCTACAGTGGATAGCCTTCTTAAAACAAAGTTCCACTTAACCAAGACGAAGTGTAGTCTCATGAAACCTGTGCAATCTTCTAAGGTCTATAGATTTTCAATCTTTCATTCACCATAAAGCATGAACAAGAGATAGAATTTAAGTGCAATATTCATATATTGTTCAAACTAGCTTTATGCAACAGTTTATCAACAATAAACAACAAAATGCATGAACTGGAAGGGCATCAACACAATAGGATTCTTCAAAACCAATGGACAACATCAACTAATAACTAAAGCTAATTGAAATAAGAAGAACAACAAAGTTAATCTACTAAAATTCATAAACTAAGAGAAGAAGAGCCATGCAACACAAAGTTGGAACTCAAAAATCCACCAAGTCAATGAATTTCTATTAAAATTCTAGTGGCATGTCTTTACAACAACTCAAATCTCTCTTGAAAATGAGAGGAGACCCCCTATTTATAGTGTCCAAAAAGAAAAATGAATGGCCAAGATTGATTTGCATTGTGTGTCCAAGATTCACTACAAATTAGGGTTTCACCTACCCCCAAATATATTACAATATAAAATTACATTTTGTCTTTATCCCTATTTTGTCTTCATGTGGACAACATTGTAGCTCTTTGTCTTCTAGCTGATGGCCTTTGCTATAGCTACTCCGTGAGGTGCTCTTCATCAATGATTGGATTTCCTTTCTATTTATTCAAAATGGCATACTCCATAAACTTGTTGATCAATGCCTGAAGCTTATCAATCTCCATTATATCAGACTAAATCACCTGAAAGTTCCATTTCTTGGATCGGTCAGTGAGGGTGTCCTAGTCACTATCATACTTGGTTGTATTGTCTCTAACCTATTCAGATTGGGAAAAATCCTGAGCAGTAAAACTCATAAAATCGGTCGTAAGCTTGCCTGACATTCCATCTTCCACCTTCTTGTGGAAATAGGGCTTTATCTTTTTTGGATCTAGCTCAATGGCGGGCACATTATAATCTGTTAGCAATTTTATGTACTCTTAACACACTGCTCTAACTTCCTTAGCCCAATCAATGTCAAGTTCCACTTCATGGAGCACTCACTTCAGTATTTCCTTTCTATGGTTGAAGCTCAACTTCCATATATCTACCAGCTAGTGATCATCCTTTGTCAGTGCAAGCTCCTTTTCCCAAGTCCTTTCATGCATCTTGAGGATGGCTTCAATTTTAGGGTAGGTGGCTTCGTATAATTTTGGAAAGTCGGTGTAGAAATTCCTCATTCCCTCAAGGTATTTTTGTACTTCTAAGAACTTATTTGTTGTCTTGATAGCACAGTTCATGACCATGTTTCCAGCATATAGGACTTGTCGGAACCAATCCTCTGTAGTCTTCGTCCAATTCTTTCTTTTCTCTAGTTTCTCGATTTGGTCCTTGGACAATAGTTGTGGTAGTGCAGAGGATGTTGTGGGAAGCTCCTCGGTAGATGACCATTGTCAGATGTAAGCCACAATATCTTCTATTTGTGCCTTCATCTCTTCCTTTGAAGATTTATCCTTGTGCAATTGATGCACGACGGTGGTGACAAACTCCTGGAGATGATCTATCTTTTGCTCCCTAGTGGTTGTCCCCAAGTTGATGGTGGAGACATTATAGCTTACTCCTTCCCCAACTATAGGCGTGGCTACCTGCACTGTCCTTGATCCAGAAACATCCATGGTCAACTGGGACCTGACCTTAGGCTTCTTTTCTTTTCTTGTGCTAACTTGTACTCGACCTAGGATAGCCTCAAGCCTTGCCTTTGAATCCCTTGGAGTTGGAGTTTTCTTCTCCAATTTCTTTTCCAACCACTCGGGCATTTGAGACTCTCCTTTGGGTGATTCATGATCACCTTCTTCGTCTTTCTCGATTTCAATTTCTTTATCACCTGGAGCTTCTTGCTTTGTCTTCGTGTCTTCTTCTTCTTCTTCTTCATATTCCTGGATGAGCATTGTATTTTTGAATGGGGACTTGGTGGGTTTGCATTTCTTGGGGTTGTCCTCCCTTTCAAAGGTTTTTTCTTCTTCTTCATGCTCATGCCCATGTTCTTCAGGATGTTTTTCATCTAGGCTCTCCTTTGTTTCAACCTCCTTTTGAGGCTTATCTTCTTCTTTGTCTTCCTTTTCCTCTTGTTCCCTGGAAAAAGGCATCTCTTCACCATGTTCAGGCTTCTATCCTATTCCCTTATAGGAGGCTCAATATCTTCCTCCATTTTATCATTTGTATCCTTTTATTCATCAGATGGCGGTTTCTCAATTTCCTCCCCAACATTCTTGAGGTACTAAGCTAATTCCTCTTCTAGGTCTGGGTCAAAAGTTTCTACAATATACTTGGTACCTTCATCTTCTTCTCTTTCCTTAGATGATCCTATCTCTTCTCCCTCTCAGACCACTTCATCGATTATCAATGGTTGTGGCTCTAGATGTTCATGATAATCGTCTGCTTCTTCTTCCAAGCCTTTGGTTTCCTCGTGTTTGCCTTTCCAATTCCTTAGATATCAACATTGTGGCTTAAATCTTTGGAGGCTTGGGAAGAGGAAGCATTAGTAACCCAACAACGGCTTGTACTAAGGCATCTTGCACATTCGGGTCCAAGAGTACACCAGAAAGCTCAGTGGGGATGCTCTTCATATACCTAGCTAGAGCTTTTGGGAGTGAAATGGTTTGCATGGTTGCAGTTGTTGCTACCAATGGGAGACTTGTGGATGGAGATATAGAAGAGGAAGAAGGTAGAGAGGTGGTCACCGAGGAAGAATCAATAACCATTATTGGGGTAGTTGGTGGAGTAGTAGCAAGCTGCACTGATATGTCCACTGCAAGTGGAGAAGAGGCAACCATTGCCTGAGAAACAAGTGGAGGAGTAATGATAGTAGTGGCAATGACGGAGGCAGCAAGTGGGGATTTAGGTTGCTTAGCCTCTATTTCTATCTCTTCTCCCTCACAAAGTAGATCTTCTTGAATGGGTGATAGTCCTTTAAATTCTCCTAATTTCTTCTATTTCTTGGAGGGTTCACCCTCCGAAGCTTTCCTTGAATAAACTTTATGTTTTGGTTGCCATTCAGCCATTTCTTTTCTCTTCCTAGAGCATGTATTTAGTGGGGATGATGAGGTTTCCCTAGAGGTAGCAGCAGTATTAGTAGTCATATCCTTAGCTCCACTCTTGGTTGCATTCTTTGTTTCCTCTGCAAGCTCGCTGTATGTTAAAGTTGCTCCTTGCTGCTTTAGTTGGGAAATTTTCCCCACAACCCATTCCCTTGTCTTTTCCTACACGGACTTCATCAGAATATCAAGGTCAATGACCTCTACTTCATCCCAATCTATTGTAGGAAGTGGCAAATTGGCAACTGCACCATACCAAGGATCAAGTACTATATCTTCCTCTTCAACCACCTGGTTAGGCACTGGGAATAGTTTGAAAATTCTAACAAAATACACCATCATGCACATGTAGTGCCTCATTCATACTTCTTTTTCATCCTTACAATTTTCCCATAAGTCCTCCACATTGTGCACATGGGAATACTCAATTCTGACTTCTTCCTTGATTTTACTGTAACACAAAGAAAATGCACAAGAACAGATTAGAGCAAACATATGAATCTAAGATCTCTAAATGCAAATCTAATGTTAAGCAACAAAGAACAAAGGAAGTAAAAAATGTGAACAAACTGAAACAATCTCACCAAATTGCTACGTATTTCCATGATTCATCTTGATTGCCCTTCTCCATTTTGCTGTTGTAGTATAATTGCCCTCAGATTTCTCGTAAGTTCGTGCAAGTATAGCCTAAGATAGTGATTAGCAAAACATCGAAGATTCAAGATAAGTGCTCTCAAAATCCATAAGATTTCGTGAGAGAGCTTGGAATGAAGAATGACAGATCAATTTATAGAAAATTGATTAT
This sequence comes from Sequoia sempervirens, assembly GCA_007258455.2. Taxonomy (NCBI): domain Eukaryota; kingdom Viridiplantae; phylum Streptophyta; class Pinopsida; order Cupressales; family Cupressaceae; genus Sequoia; species Sequoia sempervirens. The sequence goes on from VDFB02168118.1 coordinate 165,567,699, forward strand.
TCAAACGATAGGCCAGGATTGAAAGATCAATGGACGGTTGAGATCGATAGATTAGACATGCATTCTGATAACTGTTAGTAATGACATGAGTGATATAAATTAGAAATAGAATTAAAGATTAAATAAATGATTTAATCTTCAAGTTTGGTATTTGAAAACAAAAGAATTATCTTTGCATGACAAAGATGAAGATGGATTAAAACAACTCTTGTTCGAATGCACACACAAGGTTTAATTAATTAAATAAGAATATTTAATTAATATGCATGTACACGCAATTGAGTTAGCACTGAATGATTGAATGATTTGACGAAGAGATTACTCGAGAACGCCACTTAGACATTAAAGAAAGAGTTAATTGAGCAATTAAAATAGATCTTTGAGTCGAGTAAAAGTGAATACTTAGATAACTCACACAATTATCTAAATATAGAGGAATGCGTTAAAATATAATTCATGAATTAAATAATTCATTTAATTCAAGATTTGATATTTGAAGAATAATTAAATAAAAAAGATTTATTTAATTAAGTGATGAAGGGATTTAAATGAATAATTAAATAAATAAAGAATTTATTTAATTATAGTTGAAGTATGATAAAGAGTAAATTAAATAAGAATTTATTTAATTTGACAAGAAGGATAAGGTTAATTAGTAACATAATTAAATAAAAAGCATTTATTTAATTAATCCGATAGAATAAAGAAAAGTGTGAATTAATTAAATAATTAAGATTATTTAATTAATAGAAGAAATGAAGACTATAGAGAATAATTAAATAATTGACATTATTTAATCATGACCATGAAGAATACAAATTATAAAGAATATTGAAATCACAGGCCTAAACCAAATTTCGGTGTCTACATTTGCCCCTCTTTGATACAATGTCATTTAGGCGTTGTGTCAAAGATAATTGATAAGAAATATGCCCCAGTCATGCCCCAGTGTAAAACAAGTGAAGGTATGCCCCCTCAGGAGGACAAACAGGTTCAAAGAACATGAGTGTGCTATTGAAATCGATGAGAGAACTAGAAGATGAAAGGATAGAGGAAAATAGATAATGGTGGTGAAGATGTAGAAAAGAAGAAATGTTAGTGCAAAAAGAAAGATGAATAATAAAAGACTGTGATGTTAGTATTAGCAATCTTCGATGTTTCATCGTATCACAAAAGGCATTGCATTTTATCATCATTGGGTGGGACTAATACAAATGGAGAAAAACACCATGATATAACATAGATCAAGGTGTGCAAGGTCATCCACTTGCTAATAACACACAGTCACAGACAAGGAGTGTCGTTAACTCATACTAAGAGCACAAGTTGCCCCAGTCTTTTTGTCAAGACAAACCACAAAAAATAAGAAAAAGAAAAGACGGGTCATGAGACGTCATCGCTCCTCTAAATCCTTCATGGGACATCCTTGAGGAACTAGTAACATGACTCAAAATCAAATTTAAAAGACAGTTGACAAACAACAGTCAAAGAAAATAGAATTCTGATACATCGTTGCTTCTCTAAATCCCTCATGGGACATCCTTGAGAAAGCTAGTAACATAATTCCTATCATAAAGTCAACTGAAAAGATAAGATAAATATGCCATAAAGTAAAAAAGCCAGTAAATATTTGCCAAAACTTGATCTGTTTGTTTGATTCGTGTTGATTGATAGAAGGATCAATTGATAAAGCCTAATGTCAGGAGATACACATACCAGATAATACTATGAGTTTGGTTTCGATGTTATGACTATCTGTATAAGGCATGACAAAGCCTGGTTTCAGAAAGACATATATCGTATAAGACGTTGAGTCATATACCATTAATGTGATAACCTACGTAAGGCTATGTTTGATTGTTTGACCTTGTCGATTATATAGGAAGGACTCATCTTGTATAAGACATAGGTTGATTGTTTTGCTAACGTCTGTTTCCAAGAAGGGCACATCTTGTAGTAGACATTAATTGATCTGTTTTGATTGTTTTGTTTGGAAATTTGTTTGATTTGACTTAGAGACATTGCTAACTTTGTTCACCAGATTGATGCATGACTTGATATAACATGTTGATAATTGACTGTGTGTGACGACAAACCCTAAAGGACTGACCTAGTGCAGCCTTAGGGGCTCATCGATTGATGGCCTTGCCTATGTTATACACGCAGAGACCTCATAGTTCGACTTGACTTGGACTGACAAGACTAACTACAAATAGAAGATGTGTGTGAAAGTGAATGCAACAAACCCTAATGGACTGACCTAGTGCGGCCTTGGGGGCTCATCGATTGATGGCCTTACCTACGTTATACATGCAGAGACCTCATAGTTCAACACGACCAATGACCTTGTCATATAGACATATGGATTAAATCATGATTTTATACAAACAAACCTAAACGGACTGACCTAATGCCTCAGGGGCACATCAGTAGATGGCCTTGCCTAAGTCCAGTCACAGAGGCAACGTAGTTCGACAAACAACAAAGACTAACAAGTGTGACTGACTCTGACTCTGTTTTTGGATTTTCAAAATGTTTTGATTTTTTTTTTGTCTTTTTTGAAGTTTTATGATGTTTTTTGTGTTTTCCCAGCTAATTTTGTGATTTTTTTGGAATTTTCTATGGTTTTACATCTTCAACACAACTAATGTAAGAACCAATATGATGCACATCAAGTGTTTGCCCCCAGTCGAGTATAAGACCAATTGACTATGGATAGGGTAGAATGGGGGATATGAAATGCACTCAATGTCAATCATTCCAGGTTATGGGAAAGACTACCACTTATTACAAATGGTATATACAAGTGATGGATATGAAAGATAAGGGATATGTACAGGGATAGATAGTATGTACAGGGATAAGGACTATGTATAGGGATAGTGGACTATGTACATGGTAGTGGACTATGTACATGGCCGTGGGTTATATACAATGATAAGGACTATGTACAAGGATACGGTAGATTAGAATAATAGTAGACAAAGGAGCAGAGTCGAGTACACATGGCGCCTATTTGCCAAGTTTTCACCATGGTACCTATCCAAAGCACCACCGAAGTGGTTTTCACTATTGGACGAATGATTTGTCTTTACTATTTTCTAGATTATCTAATTTTTTTGGTGTTACCAAGACGCTTGTTTGGCAGGTTTTCACCTTGATAATGATTTTTGTGATTTTCTGATTTTTTTGTATTTTTGCGAATTAAGACAAAGGCTTGCAGAAGCTATGCGTAGAACTTCTTCAAATGCAGACTATTGATTGGTGAGGACAACAGTTCCCCTTCAGGAGTAGAGAGTTGGTATGCTTCTGATCCAAAAGCTTCTGTAACAACATAAGGTCCTAACCAATTAGGTTCAAACTTCCCTGGTTTGTCTCTTTCTGCTTGATTCTTTGGGTTCTCCATTAAAACCAAGTCATCAATGATAAGTTTATGTTCAAGACCTTCTTGTTATAGCTACGACGAAGGTGATTTTGATATGCTTGGAGATGTTCTAGTGCCTTCTGTCTTCGCTCATCCAGGAATTCTAGCTCATGGAGTCTCGATACTCGATACTCTTCATCATCAATGTGGCCTTTCAGGGATACCCTTAGGGAAGGAATCTCGACCTCACTAGGCAGAATAGCTTCAGAACCAAATACAAGTGAATATGGGGTAGCACCAGTGGGAGTACAGATACTTGTGCGATAAGCCCATAAGGCAGGGTTAAGCTGTAAATGCCAGTTGTGACCAGCATCATTGACAATCTTCTTGATGATTCTAATGATGGTATTGTTAGATGCCTCTACTTGGCCATTACCTTGTGGGTAGTATGGAGTGGAAAAGTGATGTTGGATATGAAATTCATCACACAGGTGGCGTACTTCTTGATTCTTAAATGGGCGGCCATTATTCGTGATGATGGATTGAGGGACACCATACCGACATATGATATAATTCAGGATAAATTTAGAAATCTGTGTACCGGTAATGTATGTCGTAGGAATGGCTTCAATCCACTTCGTAAAATACTCAGTGGTAGTGATAATGAACTTGTGTCCATTAGATGATGTGGGGTGGATCTTACCTATGAGGTCGAGTCCCCATTGGGCAAAGGGCCATGGTGACATTATAGGATGGAGCTCCTGTGCTGGGGCATGTATCAAGTCTCCATGAACTTGGCATTGGTGGCATTTCATTACAAAGACATATGAGTCTTTCCATAGTAGGCTAGTAATAACCCAATCTCATAATCTTTTTGGCTAAGGTAGGACTGCTAGAATGGGAACCACATATACCCTCATGCACCCCACACAAGGTTGCTTGTGCTTCAGTAGAATCAAGACATCTCAGTAGGGTATTATCTAAGGCGCGTCTATATAGAGTGTCTCTGACGATGGTGTATTTGGCTGACTTGTAGAGGAATGTCCTACGTTGGTTATTTGATAGGCCAATGGGTATGATTTCAACATGAAGGTAATCATAGATTTCTTTGTACCATGGGGAATCAGGACCAATAATGTCACACACCATTTCAGAATCTGGGATATCATAGGCTAGGACCAAAAGTTGTTCTACCAAGAACTCCAACTTAGGAACGTTGTTAGGAATCTCAAGAAGTGACGCAATTGTAGCCATAGCGTCGGCTGCCCTGTTTAAAACATGAGGTATTTGATGAAATTGACTTTGTCAAAGTACTCTTTAAAGCTATCAGCCATGCGTTTGTAGGGAGCAAGCTTCTCGTCCTTAGTCTCATAATCATCATTTACCTGTCTGATTACCAGTTGGGAATCACCATATACCTATAGGTTCTTAATTTTCCACTTGACTACCATGCGTAACCCTGTCACTAGAGCTTCATACTCTGCCATGTTGTTAGTGCATGGAAATGCAATCCTGAATGACTTAGGGATGGAATCACCCTGTGGTGTGATAAAAAATATCCCAACCCCTGAACCATGATTTGTATGTGAGCCATCAAAGTACAGTTTCCGTGTTATGTTTGTGTCAATTGTGAATATGAACTCATCAGGAAAGTCTGCAACTAATGGGTGATCTGCCTGTATAGGTGGGTCAGCTAACTGATCAACAATGACCTATCCTTTAATATTTTTTCTTTCTACATACTGGATATCATACTCACTAAGTATCATAACCCATTTGGCTAGTCGCCCTGTTAATGCTACCTTGCTGAGAAGATATTTCAGAGGGTCTATTTTACCAATCAGTATTGTTTGATGGTTTAGCATATAGTGTCTCAATTTTTGAGTAGCAAATACTACTGCAAGATAGGCATGTTCAATGGTACTATAGTTGAGCTCATAACCTACCAAAGTATGACTAATATAATAGACTACCCTTTCATGACCTTCATCATCATTCTGTGTAAGCAATGCTCCAAGTGATGAATGGGTTGCCATAATATAAAGAATCAATGGTCTTCCTTCAATAGGTGGCATTAAGACAGGTGGTGTGAGTAAATATTCTTTAATCAGTTGAAAATCCTCTCCACACCTAGCTGTCCATGCAAAGGGTACTCCTTTCTTAAGTAGATGTTGAAAAGGATGTGTCTTATCTGCTAACTGCGCTATAAATCTTTTGATATATTGCAACCTTCCCTGTAATGTCCTTAGTTGACTAAGATTAGTGGGTGGAGGCATATCCATGATCGCTTTTACCTTAGCTGGATCCACTTCAATGCCTCATCTAGAAATGATATAACCTAATAGCTTTCTTGACTTGATGCCAAACACACATTTCTTTAGATTGAGTCTCACTTTATACTTCTCCAGCCTCTGAAATATCTTGTCTAAAACCTGTAAATGTTCTACCCTTGTCTTGGATTTTACAATAAGGTCATTGACATAATCCTCCATAAAAGTGTGTACTAGATCATGAAAGATAGTAGTCATGGCACGTTGATAGGTTGCTCCCGCATTCTTGAGTCCGAAGGGCATAACATTCCAGCAATACGTTCCCCAAGGACAAGTGAAAGCTATCTTAGGTTGATCTTTAGTTGCAATTCGGATCTGGTTATATCCTGAAAATCCATCCATAAGGGACAACATCTCATATACTGCTGTCATGTCAACTATCATGTCTATGTTAGACAAAGGGAAGTCATCCTTAGGACAAGCTTTGTTGATATCTCTAAAATTAGTGTAGATGCAAATGCCCCCAGTTGGTTTAGTGACTGGTACAAGATTGGAAATCCAATCTGCATAGTCGATAGATCTGATGAAACCAACGTCTAAGAGTTTCTTGAGTTCCACTTTGACTAACAAAGCAATCTGTGGGTGCATTTTTCTCAACTTATGTTTCACTGGTTTGGCACCTGGTTGTAAGGGAAAATGATGCAAAACAAGTTCAGGATCCAACCCTGGCATGTCTTCATATGACCAAGCAAAATTTATCTATCTATGTGCAAAGAAGTCATGGAATTATGGCTTCTCTTCTGTTGTTAATGACACTGCAAAATAAACCAATCGAGGATTCTCTTTTGTGCCTATGTTGACTTCTACTGATTCTTCAATGAGCATGGGTGAATTTTCCTATGCAATAGGGATAATGTTCAAACCTCCATCCTTAGGTGCCTCAGAGAGGTTTTCACCTTTGGATGCATCCTTTCTTTTTACTTTTTCATTGTCTAAAGGTGCTTTTCGGTTTTCACCTAGAGACTCGTCCTTTTTATCTTGTTTATTATTTTTCTCATTTTTGCGACTGGAGGGTTGAACAGATTCCCCAAAATATGCTTTGTTGTCCAAGTCAATGGTAAAACCATCCTTATGATCCCCATTAGGTATGCCTTCTCGTAATCCCAGGAACTTAGCAATTGCTTTGTCGTTCTCAAAAGTGTCTAAGACAGGTATGTCTTGTTGATCCCAATCAATGAGTTGGGGATAGACTAAGGGCATGTCATCGTCAGAGTTATCAAAGTCTAATGGGGTCAAGGTAAAGATTGAATTACTCATGTGATTACAAAAATCTTTTACTAGGTCCTTTTTGCTCTTAGGTTTGAGTCTAGGTGGATGGATAGGTGGGCCTAATGCCAAGGTTTGACTATCGGAAACAGGTGGTTCAGGTTTCCAAGAGGTAGGATCAAGTGATTCCCAATATTAATTTTTAAACCATTCCTCTTTTGTCATTTTCTTTGGTGGAATGGAATTTAAGGGATTTGATGAGGAACTTAACATCAAATCAAGTTCTCCAAATGGCTTATCAAGGTCCATGGAAGAAGTAGAAGATAGGGAATCCCACTCATAATCGTTAGAGTCAGGGGAGTCACAATGATATTGGTCCACTGGTTTGTGAGATGTCTTAATATCTGCTGAAACACTTACTTCCTTAAGTAAGGGTAATGGAGTACTAGGAACGCCAATCTGAATCAGTTGAAACCCTAGCCCTACTCCTTTTGGCGACTGAGAAACAAATATTGGTTCAATCCTCCCATCTTGGTTTAAGCCTAAACCACTTTGTCCATCATAGCCTTTGCTTTGCATAATTTTGAAACCCTTTCCATATAGATTTGTAGGAATATGAGCAAGTAAGAGGGGTTCCTCATCATCTTCCCTATACAGCCAAGAAGTGACATCTTCTGCATCTACAGCCTCTTTGCTTAATTCACCCCATTTAGTGAAATTTGTTGTAGGAGGAACATGTATAGTGACCATGGACTATCCCCTACCTATTGTAGGTAAACCATATGACTTAGGAGGGATCAAATGGCTAACACAATAAGAAGTCTTCATGTAATACTCTCCACAACCCTTGTTTTGGATCTCAACCCTAGGAGTAGTAGGAACTAAGGGTGAAATAGATGTTCAAGTGAGTGTGGATGGATCAACATAGGAAGATGGATTGGACGATGAAGCCTCCTGGTTCATTGGCACTTGACGTTGGGGGATCTCTTTTAGATTGGTGCAATATTGAAAAGGATTAGGATCACCATCTATAGTTATTTATGTGCCATTGTAAGGGAATTTAAGACACTGATGGTATGTGGAAGGGACCACCTTCATGGCATGAATCCATGGTCTACCGAATAGAAGGTTATAAGGGAGGGTGAGATCCAAGACCTAGAACTTTGTCTCCATCATCGCAGGACTAATTCTGATAGGAAGTGTTACCACCCCCTTTGATTTTTGTTCCTCATCATCATTAGCTTTTATGACAATACTTTTGGTCGTGTCTACGCATGATTCTGAGATACCTAATGCCTTAATTATTTTTAAAGTGCATAGATTTAACCCTGCTCCTCTGTCTACCAAAACTCGTCTAACTTTGGTGTCATCAACAAGGACTTCTAGATGTAAAGGGTCATTATGGTTCATCTTTTCAGTTGCATAGTCTTGTTCAGAAAACGTGGCATGGTGATTATTGGTCAAGTAGCCCACCATTTCCTGGAAACAATTGACATCAAGGTCATTAGGGACCGTGGTGTTCTGTAAAGCCTTATCGAGGATAGATCGATGCTCAGGGGAAATACGCAACAATTCCCAGATTGAAATTTGGGCTGGGGTCTTCCCCAACTGGTCAAGTAGGTTATATTGTAACTTGGAAGGTTGGGGTGTTTGTTGTGATGAAGGGCCTTGGATAGTGAACTTAGTACGACGAGTATTGACCGCACACTCAGGATTAGTATTGATAGTAATGGTATTGATATTCTCATCAGCGGTGTGAAGGCAATGAATGATTTTGCCACTATCATAATCATGTTTGATACTCGCATAGTTGGTTGAAACATTGGTCTTAGTACTCGAATTGGGGACAATTCCTTTCCCATGGTCATGTAATGGGTCAGAAAAGACTTGATGATTAGTGTTTGATAATTTTTGTTTTTGTCCACTAACTTCAATAATTCTCCTTTCGACCAGATCTTGTATGATATTCTTCAGTTGTTGATAGTTTTGTAGGTTATGTCCCTTAGTCCTATGATAATCACAAAAGGAATTTTCATCCCACCAAGCTAGTTTAAATTGTCCTGGATCATATTGTCTTGGTTCCTGTAGCTGTATAAGATTATGTTGTAATAGTTGTTTGAACACCGACTCAATGGGTTCCCCTAAGGGAGTGAACTCACATTTTTGAAATCTCCTTTGTTGTGGACGTTGAGTATTTTGGACCACATTAGGAGGTTGATTGACAACATTAATTGTGTTGGAAAAAGTATGAGGTCCTTGTAATCTGAGGAGGAGTCCTGCTTGTAGTGTTTTAGCATCAACCACCCCATCATTGGTGACATTTTTGTTGTGAGACCAAAATCTGTTTGTGTCAGTGGGGGTGTTTTGTACGATTAGGTTTCTATTGGATGTTGATGTCCTAAGTTCACCCTTTTCAATGAGATCCTTCTCTATTATAACCCCTTTTTCCACTAGTTTCGAAAAAGATGTACAACAATGTACCCTTAAGTTACTCCTGAATTTTGCATGAAGGTTTTCTTGAAACATTGTAACTTTTTGTTTGTCAGGTATCTCGACAGGACACCTACTAGCTATAGTTCTCCATCTTTGGAAGAAAGCAATGAATTTTTCCCCTTTGTCTTGCGTTGTGTGGCACAAGGTTGCTATATTTATTTCGTGGTCTATGTTGAAGGAGAATTGCTCCACAAATTTCTCAACCAGTTCACCCCAAGATCTAATGCCAGAATCTAGACCCAAAAACCATTCTAGTGCAATTCCTATAAGACTTCTTGGAAATAGCCTCATAAGATACGTGGGATCATAAGCAACATCTATGCATACGGTAGAAAATTCCCTTATATGTTCTATTGGATTTCGTTTGCCATTGTACTTAGGGAGATTCGGTATGACATATCCGTGAGGGAAGGGGTCATGTATAATGATCTATCAAAGGGGAATGGGCATATGTCCTTTGTTGAAAATGATTTCTTAGTTGAAACTGACATGTTATCCATTTGCATTTGTAATGCATGCATTTTTGTTTGTAAGACGTCAACTTGGGTCAAAGATGTGCTAGGGGGATTATGTGGATCCGTGTATGTGTTTTGAAATCCAAAGTCTCATGATGGGTTTCGATTGAACGTTGGCATCTGAGATGGATTTGGATTCAGAATGTTGGTAAATGTGTTTTGGTCTAGAATCTGCATAAATTGGTGTTGACCTGGGTTATGTGCAAATGGATTCTGATTACCACTTTGGGAAAAAGGATTTTGATTCAACATTGATGTAAATTGGTTTTGAATTGGAATCTATGTGGATGGATTATGGCTACCAATCTATGAAAAAGGATTCTAATTCAGAATTGATGTAAATTGGTTTTGACTTGGAATCTATGTGGATAGATTCTGACTACCAATCTATGAAAAAGGATTCTAGTTCGAAATCGATGTAAATTGGTTTTGACTTGGAATATGTGTGGATGGATTCTAGCTACCAATCTGTGAAAAAGGATTCTAATTCAGAATCGAGGTGAATGGATTCTGACTGCCAGTCTGGGAGAATGGATTTTGATTACCATATTGGAAGGAGGGAATGCCTCCTGTTTGTGTAATCCTTGGTATAGTACTAGTGACTTGAGCACTAGGTATGGCCATCGACTGTGATATGGTACCCGTGATACTAGCAGTAGGTATGGTTGTTGATTATGCACTTGTGACACCGACATAAGGTGTAAGGGCTGACGTTTTAGGTATTTTAATCCCAACAAGAGGACCAGAGGGAGTGGATGATGATGCCCCTATAGTGAAATTAAATCCTGATGTCATGCCAGACATACCAAATGGGGAAGTATGGACTGTTGTACTCTATGTAGATGTGCCAGATGGCATAGTTGTGCTGATATGAGGTATAGTAGTACTAGTAGTCATTGTGTTTGTTCCTTGTGTAGGTTGAGTTTGCAAGGTGCTAATATCAAATCCTGCAGGTAAGGTAGCGCCTTCAGCTAGCAATTTGGCTAAATATCGTTGCCGATCGTTTGCTAGGTATTCATCTACAAAAGAGGAAAATTCAAGGTCCTATGCGGCAGCCTCTATGTCCTCTACTGCAATATGTCCTTGAGTGTTTCTAGTGGTGAATTTTTCTAATAGAGTCTTATGAGGTCTTGAAGAAAATGGATTGATGAATTTGTTTGGGTTTGACATGTTTTTTCTCTCTGTTCTCTTAGACCTAGTTTCAACCATGTAAGACAAGCTCAATATGCGAGAAATGCAATACTATATCTATGAATAGTATGACTCTAGTCTATGTTTTTGGGATTTTCGTATGCAAAATAAGGAATGTTCTAGGATGACACTAGCCTAAAATCTAAAGATGCAAGGCCTAAACAAGGTTCTAAAATAATCAATTCTATAAACCCAAGACGAAGGGACCAACTACCTAAAGTCTAACCAAGGCGTCAATTTAGTTTAAGTCAAGGAACCAATGTAGGACGAGGATCAAAGACAAGTTGAGTTTCCTAACTGGACTGATGAGCTAGGAGGACTCTCTGTGGGACAAAGGATAAACTGATAAAACTAGGTTCAATGACAGATTTCGTTGACACTGACTTTTCTAGAGTGTAGATGGTGGACTAATCCTAAAGTTTGTAAAAGTGACCTTTCTAGAAGTTTAATGCAAGGTAATATGTATTCTAAGATTAAACTAAACTCTGAATTAAGACAACTATGGTAATGACCAAATGAACCTAAAAGATGCAAAATTGAGTAAATCGTTTCAGGTTTCTGTTCAACGATTGTTTGTATAAAGACAACTGAAACTGGTATAACCATGTTGACTGGACGGTGACTATGAATTCTAGTTTTCTGATAATTAGACAGATGCGTCTCAGGATCTCACATATGCGGTTAAAGTTAACAATTGTGTTTCTCTGGTAAAGTTCAATATGTGACTCTAACAGATGCGGTTAACCTTCTAACAGATGCAACTCTAATTAACTGATGTGACTCATAATAACAGATGCGACTCGTAATAACAGATGTGACTCAACATTAAATAGATGAGACTCGTAATAATAGATGTGACTCAAAGTTTAACAGATGAGACTCTAAATATCAATTGCGAGCTTCTGGTGAACAGTTGCGACTCTCTGTGAAATTTTCAGTGATCTAAGATTTAAAACTGACTCCATTTTTTGTGATCAAATTTTAGCAAACAAGAACAATCATAAGACAAAGTGTTTTCAGTTTGATTTTGGACTCAAAAGAACATTTAATTTGACAAAAAACAAGCACATCCTAATAGGCCAAAAAGCCTAGGGTTTGTAAACTTGGTATAACCCACCCAAATACCCTGGATTGGTGATAAACACCTTTCCTTCTCAAGAGCAGATAGCTTAGAAATTTGGTGGCATTGGCTCCCCTCCATGGCTCATTAACGGCTTTCAAGCACACCAATTTTGAATTCTTTGGGAAACGACCTCCCAAGAACTGCTATCTCTACTCAAGGGGATCAATAGTGAGTATCTTCGGGCATGATACTGTACCCTACACTAAACCAAGCAACAACCAATAGAACGGTTGGTCTCTAAAAAAAAAGGTGTTTAGTACGGGCATTCCATTCGTGGGGCATGATTTATGTGGCGAGAGTCCCCTTTTGGATCCATCTCGTCAGAACCACACTCGTGATTCTTGGGTTTTCCCCAAGAACCCACTTTTATATACCGGTTGGAAGTCCCTCGGGTTCAGGGTGCTACCGGTCTGAGTCGTCCTGGGGTGAGTACTTTTTCCCACCAGAATAGGCCCAAGTTCTAGAGTTGGTAACCGTTTCTCTTACACCTAGGATCACATGGATGTGCAAGGGGAGAGGATACTTCAATGTACCAAATCGTGAGGGTAATTACACAGATGTGCTTTCGCACCAAACACAGTAGACACTTGTTAATTTTAAACAAAACGAAAGATTTGCTACGCTACAAAACAATCTGTTTCAAAAATTAACTAGGGTCTTCAACAAGTGTCCTGCAGGAAAAATTCGTTAGTAGTTTTCAATATCATCTTCGTCAATCATCTTGCAAAAACTTGTTAACTTCCAAAAGGCCACATGCTAAAAATCAGATATTAGTACCATAGAAATTAATCAAAAATTTTAGATTTCTGAAAACTTAAATAAAGGTTACCAGTCAATTGCGTCACTGTGTTACCAGTCATATGCATCGATATTCTCTTCAATTGCATCTTTGTATTCACCAGTCAATTGTGATTCATGATTCTTCAGATGCGTCGTGATTTTTCAGATGTGGCGTTTAGGGTGTCAAATGCGGTTTAGGAAATCAATTGTGTTGCTTCATCAAACTAATGCGTCTATTAATGTCAATTGCAGTGTTTCGTCAAGCCGATGCATCATTCTGTATGAAAAACTTGCAAAAATCAAAATAAAAGTCTATGGATACACGAAGATGGTGTCTTCACGTTGGGTTCACCAAATGTAACGACAAGAAAATGCACAAGAACAAATTAGAGCAAACATGAAATACGAATCTAAGATCTCTAAATGCAAATCTAATCTTAAGCAACAAAGAACAAAGGAATTCAAAAACATGAACAAACTAAAACAATCTCACCAAATTGCTACGTATTTCCATGATTCATCTCGATTGCCCTTCTCCATTTTGCTGTTGTAGTATAATTGCCCTCAGATTTCTCGTAATTTCGTGCAAGTATAGCCTAAGATAGTGATTAGCAAAACATCGAAGATTCAAGATAAGTGCTCTCAAAAGTCATAAGATTTCGCGAGAGAGCTTGGAATGAAGAATGACAGATCAATTTATAGAAAATTGATTATTCAAACGACAAGCCAGGATTGAAAGATCAATGGACGGTTGAGATCAATAGATTAGACATTCATTCTGATAACTGTTAGTAATGACATGAGTGATATAAATTAGAAATAGAATTAAAGATTAAATAAATGATTTAATCTTCAAGTTTGGTATTCAAAAACAAAAGAATTATCTTTGCATGACAAAGATGAAGATGGATTAAAGCAACTCTTGTTCGAATGCACACACAAGGTTTAATTAATTAAATAAGAATATTTAATTAATATGCATGTACATGCAATTGAGTTAGCACTGAATGATTGAATGATTTGACGAAGAGATTACTCGAGAACGCCACTCAGACATTAAAGCAAGAGTTAATTGAGCAATTAAAATAGATCTTTGAGTCGAGTAAAAGTGAATACTTAGATAACTCACACAATTATCTAAATATAGAGGAATGCGTTAAAATATAATTCATGAATTAAATAATTCATTTAATTCAAGATTTGATATTTGAAGAATAATTAAATAAATAAGATTTATTTAATTAAGTGATGAAGGGATTTAAATGAATAATTAAATAAATAAAGAATTTATTTAATTATAGTTGAAGTATGATAAAGAGTAAATTAAATAAGAATTTATTTAATTTGACAAGAAGGATAAGGTTAATTAGTAACATAATTAAATAAAAAGCGTTTATTTAATTAATTAGATAGAATAAAGAAAAGTGTGAATTAATTAAATAATTAAGACTATTTAATTAATAGAAGAAATGAAGACTATAGAGAATAATTAAATAATTGACATTATTTAATCATGACCATGAAGAATACAAATTATAAAGAATATTGAAGTCGCGGGCCTAGACCAAATAGTTAAGAATGAATGTTTATCCATAGAACACAAAGAGTGGACAACAAAGTGAACTGTTCGTCGAACAAGCATGGCCACCGCAACAAGAACAAAGGACACTCTGAACAAAAACAAAACAACCGGGAGACAAACCAAAGCCAAAAGCAATGTGAAATAAGAGAGAAAGGAAAGCAAAGCAACCTAAACTAACCTATATACAAGTATTTACAAAGAGAAATCTCAAAAGAGCTTAAGTAAGGAAATAATTCTTTAGATGCTTCCCATTGACAGGCAGCAGGATGTCTTCACCAGTTAACGTCTTTAAATGAAAAGCATTATCCCCAAGGATTTCCACAATTTGAAAGGTGCCAAGCCAAAGCTTGTCAAATTTGTCATGTCCCCCTTTCTTCTCATGGGACTTGTCCCAACAATAGGACCAAATCAGTGATTTAGAAGGCCTTAACTTTGGCTCGTCAGTCAAACCATCTCTTGACTACACCCTAATGTTTTGAGAAAAATTCAATGGCATGGTCACACACTTCTTCTAAGTGGAACAACTCAGCCAAGAGAGGTTTTTGTTGATCCCATTCTTCATAGAAAGTATTGATAAACTAGAGTGTTGGGATCTTAATGTGCATTTCGAACATAGGTTCCAAGCCATAGACTAGGTGGAATGGGGAATCACCTAAGGCAGCCTTGTGGTGAGTGCGGTTTGCCCAAAGGGAAAAGTGGAGCTAGGTATGCCAGTCCTTGGGATTCTTGTCTACCAGCTTTTTAATCACAGTGATAAGGTTCTTATTGGTTGATTCTGCAAGGTAGTTGCCCTGTGGATAGTATTTAGATGAGAACTTGAGGGAAATTCCATAGTCAAAGGCCTAATTGGAAAATT
Source organism: Sequoia sempervirens (assembly GCA_007258455.2). Classification (NCBI taxonomy): domain Eukaryota; kingdom Viridiplantae; phylum Streptophyta; class Pinopsida; order Cupressales; family Cupressaceae; genus Sequoia; species Sequoia sempervirens. The sequence continues at coordinate 165,583,139 of VDFB02168118.1, forward strand.
TGAGTGAGGAGAAGGCAGGGCCGTTGTCGCAAACTAAGGCATATGGGTAACCAAAGCAATTTAAGATAAAACTTTCAATAAAATTCACAACTACCTCTACAGTACATTGCCTACACGCAATAGCTTATGTCTATCTAGTACAATAATCAGAAGCAATTATAATGTAACTGTGTCCTGCAAAGGATGGTGGGCTTACCAGACCAATGAAATCAAGACCCCATTGCGTGAATGGTCTTACCTCCAAGCTTGGTTGTAGTGGGACAACAACATTCTTCTCCTTGGTTGCAACGGTCTGGCAGACATGGCACATGCAAACATGGTTATGAGCATCCTTGAAGACTATCGACCAATAATACCCCGCTCTTAGGATCTAATGTGCAGTGTAAAGACCAGATCCATGATCGGTACTGAATTTGTCATGAAGTTACTTTAACACCCAAACCACTTCTTCTTTATCAAGGCACCTAAGATAGATGCCTTCATGGTTCTTTTTGTAGAGTATGGCTCCTCGCAGCATGTAACTATTGCTCTTAAGTCTTAGAGCATGCTTCTAGACACTTTAGAGATGTGACGGGCACTTGCTGTTCAACAGGTAGTAGACTATATCATTATACCATTCTCCAAGACACATCCTCAAGCTGATATTGTTGAACTGTGAGTTCTGGACCCACTTCAGCCATTGTTTCTGCTATTTTTCTAGTGAGTGCTTATCCTCATTCTAGCTTCATTGGTTGAATTTCCATGTCGTACACCTACAACAAGGTAACCTATTTGCTCTTCTTTCACCCAATTCATTTTGCATCAACAATGTCTTCACGGCTGGGTCAAGGACAATGGTAAAAACTTTATTCCGTTGGATATAGTGTTTGAACTTTTTAACTCCCCTAATAAGAGCATACATTTGATTTTCCACATTGTGGTACCTTAGTTCAACATCCTTCAAAGGAGCGCTCATGAAGGCAATTGGATGCTCGTTCCCTTCATCATCCTTTTGGGTCAAAATGTTGGCGCACAAGTGATCTGAAGCAAAAGAGTAGATATAAAAGGGCTTCAAATAGTTTGGACTTACGAGCACTGGTGCCTCAACAATGGCTTTCTTAATTTCTTCAAAGGCTTGCTTTGCTTCTAGAGTCCATTCTACTTTGGTGTCTTGCTTTAACATTGAATTGAGTGGCTTGATGATTTTAGAAAAGCTTGCAATGAACTTCCAGATGAAATTTGGCCATTTTGTGTTGGTCTTCTTTAGCAATCATTATCTGGTTGTATCCCAAGAAACCATCCATCAAGGAAATCATTTCATGTCCCACCATCATGTCTACAATTATGTCAATGTTGGGAAATGGGAAATCGTCTTTTGGACATGCTTTGTTTAAGTCCCAAAAGTTTATGCAGATTCTAATGCCCCCATCGGGTTTTGAGACAAGAACTAGGTTTGACACCCATTCTGGATAGTCAATTGGTTGAATGAATTCTACGTCCAATAGCTTCTTTAGTTCCATTTTGACTAGTAGGGCAATCTGAGGGTGCAATTTCCTAAGCTTTTGTCTAACAAGCTTTGCTTCAGAGTATATTGCTAGGTGATGAACTACAATTTCTGGATCGATCCCTGGCATGTTAGCATAGCTCCATGCAAAGTTTATTGTCTCTCTCTCAAGAAAGCTACTAGGAGTTCTTGTTCTTCTGATAATAATGAATCTGCATAGAATGTGATGTGCGGGGTCTCCTCTGTCCCTAGATTAATTGGATTGCACTTTTCTACTAGGACTACTAATTTTTCCTAATGAAGAGCTCTGAAAGGAAGATTGAATCCCCCATCCTTAGGCACCTTAGAGAGGTTTTCACCATTGGATGCGTCCTTTCTTTTTACTTTTTTCATGTCAAAGAGTGCCATAGTGTGGTTTTCACTCAAGGACTTGGATGTTATTCTTAATTTTTCACTTTTGTGACTGAGGGATTCAATCATTTCCCCATAATAGGCCTATGTATCTAGCTCAATGATGAATCCTACTTTGTGATCTCCACACAAAATATTATCCCGTAGTCCCATCAATTTTGAGAGCACCTCATCACTTTCAAATGTGTCAAGAACTAGTGGTCCTCATTCGTCATAATCAATGAGTTGGGGGTAAACTAGGCAGATTTCATGATTTTGATGGGTTGACTCGAAGGATAAGGTGCTAATCATGAGAAGGGTGGTATCCTCGAAGAGAATGGATAGGTTGGTTATGGTATCTTCATCATTACTACTATTGTAGACATCAGTTATGTCAAAAATGAAATTATCTATGACGCGACTAGTGGATACAGGTAAGCGAAGTTCAGCTGGCACTGGTTCACGGGGAGTCTTGACTGGTTTAACTGGGGGACCTCGTCGATGTATGGTTATACTTGGAGGGGTACATCTAAGGCCAAGATTTCTCATTCGTGTCTTCAGAATGATAGGTATTATAAGCTTGTTGTCATTTTGTCCAAGTCTCTGGTTTCTATCATAGCCCATTGTGAGCATCATTTGCAAACCTTTGCTTCTGTCATCCATTGGTAGATCAACTGCTGGTCTATTATCTTGGTATAGGAGATGAGATGGGTCCTCCTCTATGAATTCTCTGTTGAGATCTCCCCAATTTCTGAAGTTGGGATAGTCTTTAGGAGATGTTTGAGATGTGGAGGCTTCATTTGATTGTGGACGTCCTCGTGATCTGGGAGATTGTGGTAACTCTCCTACCACAAATTTTTTTTGGGAATCATGTAGTTTCCACAACCATTGTTCTGGATGATGAATTTGTTATCAGAGATGGTGGGAATGGTGGGAATGATGGTTGTCTCTATTGCAAAAGTGGATGCGAGAGTGGTTGGATCAATGTATAGTGTTGATGGGCCTTCATCATTTTTAGGCACTTGAGATATTTTGTAGTATTTTGCCTCAAGAATTTTGCAGTAGGAGAATGGTTTAGGATCTCCATGGATGGTGACCTCTTGTCCTTCATATGTGAATTTACACATTGATGGAAAGTTGATGCTACTGCTTGCATTCCATGGATCCATGGACGTCCTAGGAGAATGTTATAAGGCAAGTCAAGTTCCAAGACTTGACAGGTGGTTTCCATGATAATTGGTCCTACTTGAATAAGAATTTTGATTATGCCTTGGGACACTCTTTCCTAATCATCATATGCTCTGATTGTAATACCTTTTCCTTTGTCGATGGAATCCTCTGAGATTTTTAACTGCTTAATGAACTTGAGGGAACAAATATTCAAGCCTGCACCTCCATCTACCATGACTCGCTTGACTTTACTTTTCTACACTAGGACCTCTAAGTGGAATGCATGGTTATGAGATGGTTGAGCAAAAAAATCTTGGTTAGAGAATGTAAGGAGATTTGGGGTAATGATAATTCTAACCATAGCTTGGAATTGTTTTGCATCAAGATCTGCAGGGACGGTGGATGAAGCCAATGCTTCTTCAAGGATTTTCTTGTGGGTGGATGAGATTTTTAATAACTCCATGATGGAGATTTGTGTTGGGGTTCTTTTTAGCTGATCAAGGACATTATAACCATTGGGAATAGATATGGGGTTAGGTGCAGGTGCTCTATTTGGTTGAGGTGACCCTGCGATAGTAACCTTTCCACCTCTTGTGGTGACTCCACAATCGGTATAGGCTCCTTTTATAGTGATTACAACACAATATTAATATGACTAGGGAAGCAACGACTATTTCAGACACATGATTTACATTTTTGAAGGTGCCTTTCCCCTTATCAGTGTTATTATTCCCTTGATTGTTATGGTTTGGCATCAGATTCGTGTATATTTTGAGGTTTTGGTTTCCCATTGGCTATTCCACATTTATGATTCTTTGATCAATGAGGTATTGGACTAGGTTCTTTAACCTCATGAAATTGTTTGTGGTGTGCCCTTTGATTTTGTGAAAGTCGCAGAGCTGATTTTCATTATACCAAGGAAGTTTAACATCTAGTTCTTGGTAGTTCTCATAGGTTGGAATCTTGATGAGGTTTTCGTTTATTATTTTCTTCATGATGACTTCGAGTGGTTCCCCAAGAGTAGTGTATTTTCACTTGATGGAATTCTTATTTTGTTGAGGTGGTCCCCTTTGATCATTGACGTTATTGATCACTTGATTGTTGGTTGGTTGGTGTTGTGATACCACATTGGTTTGAATGTTGTTACAATCATTTATTTGCAGTTGTTGGTAGTTTTGGGTGTTTTGACTTGGAGCACTTATTACAACCTTGGAATCGACCACACCATCATTTGTGACATTTTTTTTCCTTGCCCATATGCGAGGTTTGTCATTGTAACTTGTGGATGGGTGACTATTTTTATGTTCAGGATATGCAGTTGATCCTCTAGGTTGTATCATAAGGGCTCGTTCTATGCTAAGCGCCTTGGAAATCAACTGGTAATACATGGCGATCCCTTGGACCTTGAGATGAAATTCCAAGTGGCCTTCAAGGTTGGATATGATGGTGCACACTTGTTGTTCCTCAGGCATGACCTATTTGCTCTGATTGGCCTTGGATCGCCATCATTGTAGAAATGAAGCAAATGATTCATTCTTACCTTGTTTTAGAGTTGAGAGTTCTTCTAGACTAACATCCATGGCGATATTGCATGTGTAGTTTTTGATGAATGCATCTATGATTTCTTGGAATGTCTTTATGCCAGTAGGTAGGTGAGAGAACCATTCCATGGCATGGCCAGCCAAACTCTTAGGGAATAGCCACATTAAATAAGTATCATCATATGTGACTTCCATGCAATGAACTTGGAATTCCCTGATGTGATCTTCAAGGTTTCCCATCCCATGGTACTTGTCAAACTTTGGGATCTCAAATCCCTTGGGGAATGGTTTCATCACAAGGCTCCTATCGAATGGATAAGGACACAAGTTGCTAGATGTTTTTGTGGTTCACCCTGATTGAAGGCCAAGCACTTGTTGCCAGAGCAACCTGATTTGTGTTGTCACATCGTTTTGCAGATTAGGGGGTGGGATGAAAGTGTTTTGAGGTGGTTTGATTGTTGGTTGGATGGGTGGGTTGTTTGGTGTGTTGTTTGATGGCATATGCACATTCTGTTGAGCCATGTATGCTTGTACTTGCTACTATATAAACAACGCTTGTTGTTGGTCTTGTTGTTGCTGTGCTAGGATTTCCTGTTGCTGAGCTTGCTATTGTGCTTGTTGTTGTACCAACAATGCTTGTTGTCGGGCTCCTAATTGGGCTGCTTCTTGTTGCTCTTGGTATTCCTTTACTAGTTGTTGATATGCTTGTTGTTGTGCTGCTTGTTTTTGTGCAAGATACTGCGCTTGTGCTTGTGCTTGATATTGGGTGTACACCTGAGCTTGAGCTTGAGCTTGTGCTTGAGATTGTGCTTGAGCTTGTGTTTGTGCCTAGGATCATGCCACTTGTTATTGTTGTTGTAATAATATTTGGGCTTGAGCAACCTATTGTGCTTGTAATGCAGCTTGGGCTGCTTGAGTAGCTTGTGTTGCTTGAGCAGCTAGTTGTGTGGCTTGTTGAGCAACTATTTGTGCGGCATTTTGTTTTTGTACTTGTAGGAATGCATTTTGATAGACAACTTGCTGAAAGGCTTGTAATGCAATGTTGTATTGATATGATGTATTGGAGCTTGGTGGTGGAAGCGGAGGAGGTGGGTTTAGAATGGTGTTTGTTGTGGAGGTGAAAGGTGTTTTCGTGTTGGTGTTTGGGGTTTGATTGGTGGATGGTGCCATTGATGTGGTTGGTCCTTGAGAGACCATATTTTTAGATGTTGGGGGGCTGGTTGATGACATGGTGATTGCTTGTGTAGTTATCATCTGTTGTTATGATATCAATGACAAATTTTGAGAGTTTGGCGTGATGCTTTGATTGGTGTTCAAGATGATGGTTTTATTTTGATTTATTTTTGGTAAAGGGGGAAGCCCTAAGCCAAGAAGTGGTGTGGATGATGAGGGTAATGGTGGAAGTGGTGAAAATGTGATGGATTTTATCTCTTGAGGAAATGGTGTAGTATTGAAAATGCCCCCTGGTCTGAACATGTCACCTTCTCCTTGTGAGGTTATGGGGAAAGAGGTTTGGGGTGTTGCATGAAAGAATGATGCTAATGGGTTATTGGAATCATGGAAAGTGAGAGGGACATATGTATGTAATGGATTTTTGGGTACGGTTTGTCCCAAGATGGTGTTTACATCTAAGTCTTGATTGTTTTCAAGGGGGTGTGTTTGTATGGCATTGAGAAATGCACTTCCCTTGCTAACACTGGGTTGAGTTGTAGAAATGGATGATGTGATTTGCAGGATGTTTTGAGTGATACCTTGGAATGGGGGTGTAGATGAAATGGGGATGGTGGATGAGATTGGGGTGTGATCCCAAAAGATGGTTCCACAATAGTGCTCACATCAAAATCAGAAGGGAGTTTATCCCCTTGTTTTGCTAATTTGAGCATGTATAGTGAAGGGTTGAGTCTCATCATGATATTAATAATCTTATGATTCTCTAGATTTTGAACCATTTCGGTGATTTCCTCATGTGACATCCCAAAGGTAAGATCCTCTTCTTGGCTTTCCTCTTGTGGATTTTGTGATAATGAAGGAAAGTTAGTTAAAGGATTGCTTGATTCAACGAGATTCATTTTAGAGTTTGTTTGGCTTAGGTCACTTGAAGCAGGTGTTTCTTTGTTGGCTTCCATGTTCTTCTTGTGTTGAGATCTAGTTTGGACCATAAAATAGGGATCAATTTTTCAAGAATATGGGAGATGAATCTCTACTTCTTTGGATTGATATATCTTTAGGTACAAAAGGAGAAAATTTTAGGATGATTTTAAGGATAAAAGGGTGATAATGATATGGATTTTAGATGGATGTTTGATGGATGATTGGAACTCTTGAGAAAATATTGAAGGGTATGTTAAAATTTTAGGACTTGATATGGGATTGATTTGTTTTGGATTTGGATTTTGGTGAACTCATAAACTCTACGAGGTTGGATGTTGTCCTAGAGTAATTTTTTTCACAAGATGCTAAATTTTCTAGGTGTGAGAAGAAGGATTCATCTAAACACTCCTATCCAAACAAGATGATATTGATAATGAACTCCTAAATCCCAAGATGTTGGATGTTATCAAGGGATGAATTTGTTTCCCAAGGTTTGAGAATTTGATCAAATGTGTGGAGAAGGATGCATCTACACACATTCAATCAAAAAAAGTGATTTTGGATTGATTTCAAATGATTTTCCCAAATTTTAACATGAAGGATTTTTCCAATACTTTCAAAGAGTTGATGATGAGATGATTTTGGTTTTGAAGTTCAAAGATGGATGAAGGTTTGATTTTGATCCTAGGATGTACCTAAAAAGACACTTGTTTACTAGACCTCGGTATTGAAGAACATACGATACTTCTAAGGACCTCTATAATTAAGAAGAGCATACATTTTTGGATTGTTCAAAGGAATGAGTCTATAGAACCTTGTGAATTTTTTTCTTATTTTGATATGTTTATTTTGATTGCACTTCCTAATGTATTTCTTGATGACCTTTTGAGTGTGACTCCTAAATTTTGAACTTTGACTAAAGGAATTTCATTTTGGGATTTTGACTTTCTTGGAAATCATGAGGAATTAACACATGTGCAAGAGATAATTTTGTTATCTTTTCCTAGTGATTTTGTTTTACCACAAACACTTCTTTGATTAGGTTTCCAAACTAGATGTCCAATGTCTCAATTTCTTCGAACCCCACAAAGTATGCTATGTGGAAATTTGATGAAGTCAAGGCAAGGGTTACTTATTGTTTAACTTTAGTAGGAAAATTGAGATGTAAGTCCAAGTGTTTAGAAACCTCTAAGGATAAAATCCTAAGGGAAAGCAATAACATATGAATTTGGTCAACTGTATTTTCCTCCTAAAAGGGTTTGAAATTTTGATGATGATGTTAAGTGTTTGTTTCCAAAATGTTTTTGAACAAGCAAAGTGTTTTGTAACCAAGAGCAAGTGCAACCTTATGGATGTGAAAGACAATATTTGTTGAGTCCCCACTTGGACAAGTCCAGCTACACTTATCTTTAGCAAATGGTTAGATTCTTGACCCCACTGGTTCCCCTTCACGACACTCACTTATACGAGGTAGCCAAGCATCAACACCCATTGGTGCAGGAGCACCAAGGCCAAACTCCAATTTGACTTGCACAAATTTTGGCTTGTACCTGATCTTGGCCAAATCAGGATGTTAGTAAGTGTGATTTGGACCTTAGAAGGTCTAGAGTAGGTGTGCTTAGTTGATCATTTGAGTAAATAGCATCCTAGCTTAATCAAGTTTTTAAATTTTTGGTTTTAAGTAGTCTTGGACAGTCTAGGTTGGTTCCAATGTTTTAAGTGGATCTTAACCACATCCAAAATTGTTGGAAAATGCCAAGGAACGGTTAAGGGAGAGGTTAGTTGCTCGAGGCATGGGTGTTGGAAGTCCTATGTTTTGGGACCATAACATAATCAAAGCATATTAGCAGTTGCAAACTGCAGGTGTGAAGTTGCATGGAATATTTCATATTAATTGCATGTAAACCAGTAGTGAGAATCCCTTGAAATCAGGGAATACCCGTGTAACTGCCCTTGGAAAAAGTTGTTGGATCCAAGATGAAAGGAATGACTCATGGAATAGAGAGGCAGTCATCTTTGTAATTAGTTTTTGGTGAAAATAAAGTAGACAGTGTGCAGATTCTGTGTTACCCCGCGTTCTTAGAGAAACAATGACTAAGAAAGACTTTGTTCATATCGTTCTTTCTCTGTTATTAGCTTCTTTAAATAGTGTACAGTGAATTTCATTTGATAGTTAAGAGAGGGGAGTAGATTTAGTGCTTTTGTTTTCACAGTTTAGTGTTGTAGCGCTTTGTTCCTGAAAACTCTGTGTGTTTTGCAACAGAGTTACCTTTGGTGTTTATTGAACAGATTTAGCATAGTATTTATGTTAATAGTGTAGATTAGATTCATTTTCTTTTGTGCATTCGAGTTGAGGAAGATAGAGGTAATTATTTGAGTCTTTAGAATAGCATTCAAAGGGTTTTGTAAGCACAATTTTGAATAACCAGTCAAAACATGGCTTTCCATTGAAATCTGCCTGTGGATTCTTCTTGGGATTCATGGAGATGATTGGGAAGCCATGTCACTGTATATATCTGGTGGTAGGAACTTTTGGAAGCCAAGCAAAAGCTGAAAATACCAAACCCTAGGCGAGTAAGAGGAACCCGGTTGGGTGTTTGGTGGGAAAAGATAAGAGAATAGGCAGGGGAAAAAGAGGACAGTACATAATCCGTACAACATCAGATGGGGCTAGATAAGGCATTCACATGCAAATAGGTTTGAGGCATCCAATACTCGTTTGGAGACAGATAAGAAACAAAAACCAGTGAAACCCTAGTTAAAAGGGGCAATTAGGCCTCTAGTCCAAGAACTTTGGAATCACCTGTACGGACCAGTTGGCGACCAGAAAACTTTTTCAAGATTTAAAACCCTGAAAAGGGTGTCCAAATATATTTTTTTTTTGGTAGTTTGTTTGGAAGAAGTGAGAGAAAAAGACCAAAAACTGACTGGTAAGGGCTAGAAGAGCTCTAGGCCTCATCAAGACAAATTGAAGAAAATGGGTAGGTTGAGGAGTGGGCATCCAGAAAATGGATCAGTTAGCTTACAAAAGGCATGAAGAAAGAGTATCTAACTCCCCTACAATAAGTTCAAGCAAGTTGGAGAGTTTGGCATCTAGAGTCTTCTAGGTGCAGAGACAAAGATTGCAAATGCAAGAAGGTGATTGATTACCCAAGGTAAAGCACAAGATAGAAACTCTTCGAAAAGAGTTGGAGCAGGATTTGGTCAACCTAGAAGCTCAAGAGGAAACCATTGGAGACAGGTTTCAGGCAGTAGATAGTGGGAAGTCTTCCACAAGACTGTGCAAGCAACCTTGGGTATTCTCATACACCACCCATGAAACTCCCATGGCATGCTTTCCATTTCTACTAAAGACCGTAAAAGTGTGGGGCGGCTTCAGAACGACCGTTCTTGCACCAACAAATAGATAGGGATTTTGGCCTTTCTAAAACAAGGGTTTTAATTCAGACTTTCCATTTGTAGGAGTTGATCCAACGTGGCGAGAGACCATTGCTTCCCTTCTTGTCAGAGCCAACCGTGTGATACTAGTGTTTATTCCAGTACCCACATTTATATCCCGACTAGAAATACTCGCGGGTTCAAAGTGTTACCGGTTGAGTCGTTCCCTTGGGTGAGTACTTTTTCCCCAAGGGAGCCCCTCTAAGATAAAAAAAGTGAGTAAACATATTCATTGTTCAATCCACCTTCGTTTAGAAACAAAAGGAGAACATATGCAATAGATTTACTCACACTCACACAATTTGTTGTTCAATTTAAACCCAAATTGAATTGTGTATGGGCAATTACTTACACAAATTAATGTCACCAAAAGCCTTTTGATTCTCAAGATTGTCGTGAGGCACGAGAGAAGCACATACATCTTTTGATGATATTATTTTGTGTAAGTAATTACAAAGTAATGAAAAAACTTGTTCATTTTAAGTCCACAAAGCAAAAAGTGAATTCATTTTTAAAGCACCAAAGTAAGCGTGACAATTTGCCTTGTTCAATTATTAAACCCAAAACAAACTCTAGTAAGTTTGATTCCTAATGTTCTTTTTAAGCCTTTTTGTAACAAGAATCTAAAAGGTTCTTTTTAAAGCCCAAAATGAAATTAGTAAGTCCTAAGTATAAAAGGATAACAAATTTTTCCTTAAGAGGAAAAGTGAATCCTATAAGAGTATTAAACAAACACTAGAGTGTTTAAAACCACTTGTTTTTGTGAAATGACATTATCATGCTTCCCTTCCTTTTCATCTTTGATTGATCCAACCTACAAGAAAATCAGTTAGATTCTGTAAAAATAGAGGTCAAAAAGGCAGAAAATAGACAAAAGAACCATAATTTTTTTTAAAAAGCACATGCTATAAATAAAATTTCACTTTATACTCCCCTCTAGCAGTGCAATCCACGAAGGCATCACAGTTTGATTTCACCAGCGGTGTTGTATAGCGTTGCTTACCAGTTAGCGTCACTCTATAACCACACTAGTGAGCATGAATGTGTCACCCTTTTGGTCAGCGATGCAGTTTATATTTTTTGAAAGATTCCCGTGGGTCAGACAAGTTCAGTGGTGCAGCTTAGAATTCAAAATTATGGGTAGGAAGTTAGAGCTGTCACAGTTTGGAGTTTTCAGCGGTTCTATATAGCAATGCTAGAGAACCAGCAATGTTGAATAGTGACATTGAGCTTCCAGTGGTGGATTTTTCCTGTAGACAAAGAAAAACATGAAATTTTTGACAAAAATGTGATTAGAAAACAAGATTCACCCCTCCCTCTAGTGCAAAAATGTGAACCTAGATCCTACACCTGCAATAACACAAGAAACAAACAACAAATTAGATTGAATGCAAGTTAGAATATAGATTCCTCAAGAAATTAATTTAGATTGCAAAAAGGAAAGGAAATGAGATGAAGAACACAAGAAACTTAAAACATATCAAATCCTATTCTAATGCAAGGAAAACTCTTAATCTCTTGAGGGAATTGGTGCCAATTTGATGTGAAAATTGGCCCTTTCCCAACTCCAATGATGCAATGGTGAATTGATGATGCAAGTTGATCCACTTTGATAAAGGGTGATGAGTGCTCCAAGATAAAAATCTGCATAACCTAGTTATAAACTCAATGGCATGGATGAATATTGCTAAAGATTTGAGTATAGTAAGTTTACTCAAGTTATGGATGTTAAAATGAGGAATGTAGCCTCTTATTTATAGAATGTTAAGTTGAAGAGATGTCCAAAATGGAGCAATGTGGGACTAAAGATCCACCAATGACAAGGTGCCACTTGTCAACATGTGAATGGATGGAGGATGTACAAGTTTTGAAGAATGTGTCAATAAATGCATATATTTGAATTTTGAAATTGTTGAAATGACATGTAAGAGGGAAAGAAGGTGCATTGAATGCCACTTGGCTCAAGGCAAAAGGAATTTGTAGGTGGTGTAAATTCCTTGTTGGAAGGACAAATTCCACTTGGATTTTGAATTCAAATTTGAGGAATATTCCTTTAAAGATGCCTTGTTGAAGAAAATAGAGATATAATAAATCAAATAACTCTATTTTCATGTGCAAGTGGCAAAAGATGGAGGATGGGACATGAGAAGAGATTAAATTAATCAAGGTTAATTTATTTAATGAAGGATTAAATGATGTGACCTATTTGACTTACATTTATGGATCAATTTAAATCAAATATGAGAAGAATATGATTTAAAGATTTAATTAAATAAAGGGTTTTGATTTATTTAACTAAGGGGATGAAGGTAGATTAAATTAAATAAGGTTTTGATTTACTCAATTTAACAAATGAACTTTAGAGATTTAATCAAATAAATTTGATTATTTAATTAAATAGGGATAATTAGATCAGAATGATTGATTTAATTAACGAGAAAGGATGACTTAATTAGATAATTGATTTATTTAATTAAGAGGGGAATATTCATGAATTTAATCGAATAAATATATTCGATTAAATGGTTAAACCGAGGGATGATTCAGGATGAAATGGTGTTAGTGATCAGGATCAGATGTCCAACGTCAATCAGTACATTTTACACGTCTACATTTTGATTTTTTTTTTTTAAATGCAGAAAAATTGTTCTAACAAGCAAATTTTGTGCACTGATAGCAAACGGTTTCAATTTGAGGTCTCTAGGAAGTTCACATTAGGTTTTAGGTTCAACATTTAACACAACCATTGAAAACAAGAGGTAAATATCCCATTTGGGAAAGATATAATGTGTTTTAGTTTCCAAAAATAGTTAATTGACACTATAATCTTGAGTGAATAGTGTGAGAGTGAGAACCTATTGCAGAGCTACTACCAAGATGTCGCTAGTACCACATGCTACACACCGTGGATATCGGGTTAGGACCTATAGGCAACTAGAGGGCCTATACGTGGTAAGTATGTTGACCTTACTTTGTCATTTTTTTATTTTTTGGTAATTTAGGGATCCAAAGGAGGCAAATAGATGTGGAAAACCCCATTGACTACATTTATTATCACATGCATTGCAAGTGAATGCAGTTTTTTGCATTTGCTTGGTGTGATGCAACTACCTAGGACTTATTCGTAACTAAGTTTTTATGACACAAATGAAATTTGCGATGCAAGTGAAGGATTTAGCAACACATGTGAAAATTTGAGATGTAATTGATGGCTTCAATGATGCATTTTAATAGAAGGTCACATTTGATAAGGCTTTCAACGCAATTGCAAAAGTGCACTACATGTGCGGATTATGTGACACAATTGACTTTTGAAATGCATATGCTAGATAGTGCAATGCATTTTCCTGTTTAAATTTTTGTCCCAATTTAGGTAAAATTTTCTTTCCAACCAAGGTATAATAGGATGACTTAGGCTTTAGTATTGACATAATGTGCTTGCTTTTGATCGTAGATTTCACTAGACCCGGTTTACACTCAAGAGAGTCGACCTTTGACCTTTAGACTTCATGAGTTGCTGGAGGAGGACCAAAGGGATCGACTACTTTCCTTGGGGTTGTACTATGTTACCTTTATGCCCACAATCAGGGCTAATAGGAGGTTATTGACTGTATTGGCGGAGTGAAGGAACTCATAGAATAGTTCATTTCACTTTCTGACATGAGAGACTACAATGACCCTAGAAGATGTGTATCACTTTTTTGAGACTTCTGATCCATGGGAAACATGTGTCCTATGACCCAGAGCGGTGGTATGGTTTGATTGTGGCTACTTTTGATCATGAGGATATTGTTGAGTTGGGAGTGGAGAAGTATGAGATCCATTGGGATGTACTTGTAGAGAGATACAACCTCTTTATTATTGTCCTATGCAGCACGATTGGTGGAGTCATGTTCCTTGATTGACAGGGTCATGGGTTTCCAGTCGGTTGGGGTGAGATGCTTGTCAAGATGTTGACCCAAGGAGTGATGTATGTTTAGGGCCATGTATGTTGGTGATGTTATACTTTCAGCTTCACAATGTGGTGTATCAGGGTGCACAAAGCATTAGTTGTGACACCACTCTCTTGATGGTGTGGGCCTAGGAGCACATTGGGGTGTTTTGGCCACTGATGTAGAGGAAACTTGGGGAAAGATTACTATATGTTTTCTTTTATAGAGGCACATTCATGCAAACACATGTAGGAGATATTGGTTATTGGAAGCACTCCATTGATATACTAGATTCATTCACTTGGAGACCGTACAGGGATGGGACCCCATTTGCTGATGGCAATGATCACTTGTTGTACTTCCCTGAACTTGGTATCTGATTGGATGCATTGTTCAGTTGTAGTATATCATAGAGATGTATCTTCTAGAGTGAGTTCTCTGATAGTTTAGCGAGCAACAAGGGTTACCAATGGGTATTGTAGAGTTTGCTTGGTCTAGCAGAGAAACCCAACCATGGGGATCCATGATTCCTATGACCAAAATAGAGGACATTGATGGATTAAAACCATTGTAATGGGGGGCAAGGGAAGAGGTACCACCCTAAATTATAATGCATGGTGGACCCAACATATTCCCATACCACTCTCAAATCCTGATTAGTCGACACTAGTAGAGAGGCATAGGAGGGGTTCGAGGAGAGGAATTCAAGGCTAAGGTCAAGGTTCGGGGGATAATGGAGGGAAAGGGGTTGGAGGGGAGGATGGAGGGGATGGTAGGGATGGAGGAGATGGAGGGGGATGAGGCAGAGGTGATAAGGGAGGCATGGATGGGAGAGGCAAGGTCAAAGACGGACAACCACTTCATCCACCAAGGAAAAATAGAGGTAGACAAGTAAAGGAGGCCCCTCATCATGAGGGAGAGGCTAGAGTGGTAGTGGAAGAGGGAGTGGGACAATAAAATGCACCTCCTCATTAGGAAGAGAGATAGGTTGAGGAGTAATCGACGGTGGAAATCAAGATAGGTGTTGAGGTAGAGGAGGTCGATTGAGATGAGGAGATGGCATATCAGGAGGAGGAGAGGAAGAGGGTAGTCATAGAGGAGGACTAGAGGAGATCCCCATAGTTGAGGTGATGGAGGTGGAGGGGGAGGATCAGTCGTTGGATGCCCAAATCAAATTTATAGGCACAACTATAGGTTACACAAGCTAAGGTACAATAGCTAAGGGTGGAGAGGAATATGGTTGTTATTAGGGTGCAATGAGTTGAGGAGAGCTCAATTGATTTTATCAACAATATTAGTGTCCCACCAACTTACTTTGCTTGAGAGCTTAGGAGAGCTATTCAAGTTTAGAAATACTATAGAGACCTATATGAGAGGGCAGTGCCTCTTGAGCGTAGGGAGCCTAGTTTTTTAGAAACTATGAGTAGGACTCACTCCTGATGGAGTTAGAGTAGTGGAGGGGTTTCCTAGCCTAGGAATTCTCCTTACCACTGATTATCAAGGCATAAAAATTTAGGGTCACAATAGGCTAAGGATAGACATCCTCCCAAAGGACCATCTCCATCAGGAGATATGGGGAGCACTGGCTAGTTTTTTCTTTTATGCATTAGACATTGATATATATATATATGCATATTTTGACTGAGCCTGTTGTAATGAAGTGAATTTGCAACCCTCACAAATTTCTTTTTTTCATCCCCTCACCTTGGAAAAATTAAACCCAAAAATGCTTTTCCACTTCATCCACTCACTTTCCACCCACTTGGTGGTTGTTTGTAGTGTCGGTGGAGGAATTTTTGTTAGGGACACCACCGTAGCATGCAAACATCTACACAATGCGCTACCATCCTAACAAGATTCCCACCTATAGAATCTATAGAGGCATTACACTTCTCCATTGGAGACGAAGAGTAACAGCCCTGGACCCTTGAACGACCTCGAACAACTATTTTTGGCTACTATTCACTTCAAAACAATTCATTTTTCATTCAATTGGATCCTCTACACACTTCTTCAAGCTTCTACACTCTCACTTCACGTTTCTACACACTCCTTGAGCTTTTTTACAACACTCTTCACCATTTTTGAATCTCTAAAGCATTACTCTATTGGATTTCACTCTTGTTGTTATGAAAATGGTGGCACCTTCAAGCTTGTGAGCTCACATATCCCTTCATGTGCTTGAGGGGACATTGTTTGGGAGGTGATATCCATTTATTTTAGCATTTTAATTCGATTTACATAGAATATAGTTGTTATCCTTGTGTGGCATTGCTTTCTTTCCATATTTCCTTTATCACATTTTCTATATCGTGGCTATTCTAGTTGTCCATGGTGGTGGGAACACTGAAATGGGGGTTTGACAACTTGGCAAGCCTCGAAACAACCCCAATATTTTCCCCACTTTTTTGTGTGTATGTTAGCGTTCATGTGGAGCTTGCGGCAGGCTAGACCAATTGTGAGTTCAATATTCTATCACCTTTCATTGCTGTCAACTCTTCTCTTTAAGTTAAAGTATTCTTATTGCTTTCCTAGTATTTTAGCTCCTTAATGTTTTCTATCATTGCATGAAACTCTGTTAATCCATTGCTAAGTCCTAATTTTTTCTATACCCTCTATTCATACAGATGCCAACATGTTGCACTATCATCCATCTTCCATGCTGGGTCCTCTACAGAGCTATTGAGATTCCAATTTTGTCTCAAGAATTAGCTCATCTAATTCCCTAAACATCTCAGATTTGCAAAGGGTAGTGGTAGGTTAATCGCCCTTCCTTTTCACCCTCTTGTAACACTAAACTTACCATAAAAAAACCTTAGCCTGAGGTAGATCAAGGTAACTGATTGTTCTAGACCATCTTGTGACCTAGGGTCCTGAGCGTTCGGTCCCCCTCTACATTTTGGTGAACTCAACGTGAACCATTTTGGTTCTGTTTGGTAGTGCTGAAAGTCTCTTCCCTCGTGTTTTAGGAGTGTTGTGGGTGTGTGTTGCAAGGCACCTAGGTTTGTAACCCAACCTATGACCCCTAGCGGTGTAGCTAGAAGGATTCATAAGCATTATGAAATGAAACCTTGAGTGGGTCATCGTCTAATTACGAAACCGTTGGGGGGTTCTATGAAAGTTCTATCTAGTGTATGTAAAGATAGCTTCCTTCCTACATCTACCCATCCCATCTGAGTAACCTATGAGTGGATCTCTTGCTATAACATTTACCTCACAGGAATTTCCGATGAACACTAATAGAGAGCCATCTCCTTTGTACATCCCTGCATGTATCAATGGGAATATTGTAACTAGTGTTCTTGTTGACCCTACATTCTAGATCAATGTCATCATAGAGGAGATCATATTGATAAATTTTTTACATAAGGATGGATATGATGAGTCTAGAAGCACTATACGTGCACATGATGGCCTTTCTATCCCTCCCATCAGTTATATCACCTTGTCAGTCCTAGTTGAGCCCAAGACTATGAATGCACTCTTTGATAACATCCCGAGGTTTGAACTATTTAGAGTGAAACTAGGCATTCCCTAGCTAGTTTCCATGAATGTAGCTCCCTTAGTAATCCATAAGTGCTTGAAGTTTTCCCATGAGGGTTCCATTCAGGTAGTCCATGACACCGGTTACAAGCTGGTGATTGCACATGGGGGATACTCACTTGATCACTTATGGCCTACCCCTATAGGTCCACTTCCTCCTAGGATATACTTGTTCTATCAAACTTATGTGAAGTACAAGAATGTGAGAATAATGCCAAAAGTGAGATACCCTCCTTCTCCCTATGCCATTTCACATAGAGTTTCCATGATGGGACAACATGAGGCTACCTCTTCAGCTTGAAAAAGGGAGGAGAAGTCTGCTCAAGGCTCTTCTTCTTCCTCCTTCGCTATTCCACTCACCGCTTCCTCTCACCCTACTGTGACGCCATCGATTTATGCTCCTATGCATTTTTTGGGGAGTCTAATAGTGCCCACTTGGTGGAAGCCAAGGATTAGGCATTTGAATTTATTATATTTCCCACAGTGCCTCACCCCATTTTATATGGTAAGGGGAAGGGTCCCCACGAAGCGTCTTCTATGTTTTGGCCTTTGTAGCCCCCTACTGCTCCTACCTCTAAGGTAGTGAATGGGAAGAGGCCTGTTGTTGAGGTGCTTGAACCTACTCCCTCGCTTTTGTTGCATCTACATCTCCATCTCTTCCTCCTGTTCCCATCTAGGAGTCTCTCCCTCTACTGAAAATGACTGTGATGGATACTCTAATGGTTGAATAAGAGACTTTTGTCCCTTCTCAGGCTATAGTCTCTAGCTCTCAGAGCCATAGAAACCACCTTGCACATGAGCACAAGTATCAGGGGAAGGCTCTAGCCATTGAGCAAGCCACCTTACAAAAGAAGGAATGGGAACCAACAACTCCTACTTCGACATCTTCTGATGTGTCCTCCCCTTCTGCCCCTTCTACCCCTTCTGCTTTAGTTCCCTTTGCCTCAATCTTTCTCTTGGCTCCCCTTGCGAGCATGAATGATCCTCACCTAAAGAGGGTGTAGGTATTCATTGCTCCTTCGACTGAGCCTCCCCTTTTGATGTCCTTTCCAGACATCCCGCCCTTTTTCAAAACTCGTGGACATGTCAGATACCTTGATGGTGTCCACTGCAGTTTTCTCCTCTTCCTCCTAGCCTTTTGGTTCATCCAAGGGGATCTCACATCCTCTAATGAAACAAAAGATGGAGGATGACCCTACTTGTAATGAGGTTCAAAAGAAGGTTTCACCTTCTTCGGAGGGTAGTTCTACATTGGCTTGTGTCGTCCTAGTGATGGAGGCAGCCCTGATGTCCCCAAAGTTCGTCACTCCTCTCAAATCTTTCAGTGAGGCTAGTAGTGGATTTCAGGTGTTGCCTCCATCATCCACTGAGTTGACACATGGAACTCCTATATATTGCATGTTCAACTCCATAGACAATGTCCCAGATCTGTCAATCATCTTTGCAATATCATTGACATTCAACTCATAGGAACTGAGTGGAGAAGACCTCGAAGGGACTTCTTCCTTGGCTCTTATTGTAGGAGGGTTAGAGGGTACCCCCCTTGATATTTCACCTTTGTAGGCTCATCCACCCTCCCCTTATGATGATCTAGAAAAAGAGAACGATGACCTCTTGGTTGATGACAACTAGGGGGCATCTCTTCTTTATCTATAGATTAGATTGTGTGTAATGTGTTCCCTCGTGCTTGTTTTATATGTTCTTGGATGACCCTTGTCACCCTTGTAGGTGTTTGGATAAAGGAGTGTTTTTGTGTCATAAAACTTCCTCTATCTGCCACATCATTCTTCTCTTTGTTGTGTATTGATTTTTGACAATTGGGGACAATGCAAAGTGTTTGGGGGAATTTAGGCCTCCCTTCCATGTTGACCCAATTTCTTATTTTCATTTTTGTCTCATGTTCCCTTCATCACATGGTATGATATAATAGGGGGTTGATGACAGTTCATTTATATATTATTACATATATCTATTTATATTTATGAAAAAACCTAACCCTAAAATATCATATCCCCCTATCTCTTGTTCATTATGATGTGGTTTCTCCTTTCTTTTTTTCTTTCTCTCTTCTTTGCTTGCTTTGTGATGTTGTGGTGCTCATGTGTTGTCCCTCGTGTGTGTGACAACATTACCACAGTTACATCTTGTCATGTTGTACGGGCTACAACATCACTTCCATTCTTTTTTTTCTCTCCTTAGGATGTCGCATGCCTTTGTGCTTGGCACGCACCATCCTAAGTGGGGGCTATCATACTGCTTCAATTTTCAATAGGTGCATTCGATGGCCAATGAATCCCTTCTTGAAAATCTCTAATTTTCAAAAATTGCATTCTTCAACATGGATCCCTAGACAATTTTTCTTTCATCATGGATTCGTAAGATATAATCCATATTTTCCCTTGTGAGGGAGCATTATTTCTTTCAAATTCCTTGATGAGATGAATCTTTCAAAAGGAATCCTTGATTCTAGAATCATTGGAAAAAAACTCTTTCCCTTTTCAAAAATGTTATTTCTCTTTAAATAGAGAGTCCCTCAAGTGGACCCCTTTTGATTTTGAAGGGTTTGCGAGGGACCCCTTTGAAATATATTCCTTCGATTGTTGATTGTTTGCATGACTATCTACTTGTCTGCCTATGTGGCTTCTTTTTGATATCTAAACATGTTTTGTTTGCAGATTAACATGTTTCTTTGCAAGTGTGCCTATGAAGTTGCTTTTCAATTAGATTTTACGGAGCCTCTTACATCTGGCTTCCTTCAGGACCGAGTACCTAGGGTGTACCTCCTTTGCAAGTTCAAGGACCTATGAATCACTTACATCCTATGGGATCTCTTTGTTCAACTCTGTAGCTTCCAAGACCTACAAAGCCTTTTGTTCACCGTCCATAGATCAATGGATCTATGGTGCATTTTTTCAACTCCACTTGTGTTTGAGGACCTATGGAGCTAGCCTATTTTCCTGTGATTTTGATTGGATCATATTGTGGTCTACTTCCTCGATGGTTTAGGTATACATTCCTAAATGATTTCAATCTAGCTTACCTCGCATATAGTAGCACATATGCTCGCTAAAGTGGGGGAAAAATGTAATGGAGTGAATTTATACCCCTACACCCTTGAATGAATTCGAATGACTCTTTTGGGATATTATTCACTTCAAAACAATCCATTCTTCATTCAACTGGATCCTCTACACACTTCTTCAAGCTTCTAAACTCTCACTTCATGTTTCTACACTTGTTGAGCTTTTTCATAACAATATCCACCATTTTTGAAGCTCTAAAGCGTTACTCTGATGGATTTCACTCTTGTTGTTGTGGAAATAGTGGCACCTTCAAGCTTGTGAGCTCACATCTCCCTTCACGTGCTCGAGGGAACCTTGTTTAGGAGGTGATATCCATTTATTTTAGAATTGTCATTCAGTTTGTGTAGCATATAGTTGTTAGCATTATGTGGAATATCTTTCTTTCCATATTTCCTTTATCATGTTTTCTATCTCGTGGCTATTTTGGTTGTTCGTGGAGTTGAGAACACTCAAACGGGGGTTTGACTATGACAAGTCTTGAAATAGCCCCAACATTTTCCCCCACTTTGTTGTATGTAGGTTGGTGTTCATGTGGAGCTTGTGGGAGGTTGGACCAATCATGAGTTCAATATTCTATCACCTTTCATTCTTGTCAACTCTTCTCTTTAAGTTAAAGTATTCTTCTTGATTTCCTTGTGTTTTAGCTCCTTAATGTTTTCGATCATCGCATGAAACTTTGTTAATTAGCTTGTAGTTAATTCTCTACTAATTCCTAACAATATTCCATACCCTTTGTTTGTACGGATGCCAACACCCGACCGGGATGCCAATGCACCACACTGTCGTCTGCCTTCCATGCTAGGTTCCTTTGGAAGAGAGCTGTTGAGATTCTAGTTTTGACTCGAGAATTAGCTCACCTAGTTCCCTATACCTCTCAGATTTGTAGAAGGATAGTTGCAGGTCAATTTTCATTCCTTTTCACCCTTTTGCAACACTAAACTTACCATAAATGAACCTTTGTTTGAGGTAGATCAAGGCAGCTGATCATTCTAGAACCTCCTATGACCTGGGGTCCTAAGCATTCGATCCCTCTCCTCTACACCTATAAGCTCCATTTTCTAGATCATTTTGATATTATATTGTGGCACTTGATTCTTTTGATATATATATATATATATATATATATATATATATATGTGAGATGCATGATTATGGTGGTGATTACCTAATGTATGATTTATTATGCATGTTTCTATAATATGATTGATTATGATGCTATGATGT
Organism: Sequoia sempervirens; assembly: GCA_007258455.2. NCBI lineage: Eukaryota > Viridiplantae > Streptophyta > Pinopsida > Cupressales > Cupressaceae > Sequoia > Sequoia sempervirens. The sequence continues at coordinate 165,605,034 of VDFB02168118.1, forward strand.
TATACACTTATTGTTGGATAGGACATCTGAGAGGGGGGGTGAATTAGTTGTCACAAATTATAACCTTAAATTCAATTACCAAAACTAACACATAAACTAATTAAGTGATTAACCATCAATTGCAAATGCAAAAACACAATAACACTAGATTTACATGGAAAACCTAATGAGGGAAAAACCATGGCGAGGATTAAATCACACTATAGAGAATATCAAAACGGATTACAAAAAGGCTCACTGCCTGAAATAAGGACTCACTTTCTAGACTCACTGTCCATAGGGCTACATCTTGGAGGGCTCATTGCCATAGAGATACAAAGAAGACAAAGAATACTTGTTACAAAGAGACAACAATTCCAATTCAATGAAGATTCCCCCATAATCACTGATCAACTCACATGAATGATAGAGTTAGCCTTTTGCTCACTGCATCCAAAAACTCAGCATTAAGCTTCACACTGAACAACCACACACTTAACTCACACACTTAAGAATAGCATCAAATTTGTGTCTGCTCTTTCACATATCTTCCTTCTTTTCTAATGTACAATTTTCATCACTTAGCACATTTTGTATTCATAGTATCTCCAACTTTGAAAAGATACAAAGTCGGCCATCCTACTTCAAATTCAAATTAGGTTGGCACCAAACATCCTAGGGTGGAATTAGAATGAGGGCAACCCAAACACATGCTTCACTAGGACCCATAATTGATCCAACACACTTCATCAACTTTGAAAGTAGTGCTTGACACACAGTCGACCACACTAGTGTAAAACATAGATCAATTAAGCTCGATACTTCCAAATGCCAAAACCAATTACAACAGAACTAGGGCAACACAACTCTTGAACCATACATCATAATACTTTAATAAAAAGAAATCTAGACTAGAAAAAATTCTCTTGGACCTCAATCAATACACAAAAAAACATAGTTCACAAGCATCAAAACCAACAACCTTCTTTTAATGCAATTTTCTCAATATCCTTGACATGTACAATTAACAACAATAAGTAGATAACCAACTGACCAGTTGACATCAATGGCAACACTTCATTCCTCTTCGATTCTTGCAACAATCTCCCCCTTTGTCATTGATGGCAACACATGATGTGAAAAACCATCAAAGACACCATACCTATTCTGAAAATACTTCTTAATATTTTTCTTTCTGCTTCTCCCCTTTTAGAAGATCATCATCCTCATATTCACTTTCTTTTTCACATGCTCTCTCTCCCTTTTTTTCTCTTTTTTTTTCACATGCTCTCTATCTCCCCCTTTGACATCAATGGCAAAGGAAAAAGATATGTTCATTGAAACTTCCTTAGACATGAAAAAAAAAATACTCATAATGTCAACACTTAGAAAATCTGCCTACTCCCCCTAAGGGCAGCCACCAACAAGCATCAGTCCAAAAGATAGAATCATGAATTCACTAGACTGATGCATCTCCAAATGCATCTTATTTTGTAAAAGGAGCAATAACCCCTAGCTTATCCTGAAGATACTCAAAATTATATTTAGGAAGAGTCTTTGTAAATATATTCGTAATCTGATCCTTTGTCAAAACATACTCAAGCTTGACTTCATTCTCCATGACCTTCTCTCTTAAGAAATGATACCTAATAGATATATGCTTCGTTCTTGAGTGTATCACAAGATTCTTTGAAATGTTAATTGCATTGTGTTATCACATAAGATAGGAATAGGATCATCATGTAGCATTGTGGTATCTTTCAATTTCTATTTCATCCATAAAACTTATGTACAACATGATGCAACAACAATATAATCAGCTTCAACAGTAGACAAAGAGACTAAATCTTGTTTTTTAATCAACCATGCCACCAATCTACATCCAAGAAAGAATGCACCACCACTTGTACTCTTTTTGTCATCTATACTTCTAGCCCAATATGCATTTGTATAAACATTGAGTGTAAAATCAGTATCTTTAGGATACCATAATCCAAAATCTAGAGTGCCTTTCAAATATATGAATATTCTTTTAACTACAGTAACATGTGTTTCCTTTGGATTTTTTTGAAATTTGTCTACAAGATAAATTGCATGCATAATATCCAATCTAGTAGCAATCAAATATAGTAGTCCATCAATCATAGATCTATATTTTCTCTTATCAGTCTTAGGTGAATATTCATCTTTTCCCAACTTGCATCCAGTCACCATAAGAATACTTACCAGTTTGGAACCATCCATCCAAAATTTTCTCAACATTTCTTTCACATACTTAGGTTGTGAAATGAAAATTCCTTTCTTTGTTTGATTAATTTGTATCCCAAGAAATAAATTCATCTCCCCAAACATAGACATTTCAAATTATTTCTACATTTCTTTCACAAACATCTTGCACATATTTTAATTTCCTCCAAAGATAATGTCATCAACATATACCACCACGATCAAGATTTTGTCATTTTCAATCTTGAAATACAAATTATTGTATGTCGTACCTTTGTTAAATCCTTTCTTATTCAAATACTTATCTAACCTTGTATACCAGGCTCTAGGAGCTTGCTTCAATCCATATAAAGCTTTCTTCAATCTGTACACCATATCCAATTGATCTGTTAATTGAAATCCTTCTGGTTGTTCCATGTAAACCCCTTCATCTAGTTCACCATTTAGAAATGTTGACTTGACATCCATCTGATAGACTTTGAAATCTTTATAAGTAGCTAATGCCAAGAACATCCTTATAGCTTCCATTCTTGCTATCGGGGAAAAAGTATCCTAAAAACCTATACCTTCCACTTGTGAGTAACCTTTACACACAAGCCTTGCTTTATTTCTAACAACTTTATTGTTCTCATTCAACTTGTTTCTGAATACCCATTTCAATCCAATGATATTTTTGTTTGCCAATCTTGGGACCAATTCCCAAGTTTGATTCTTTTCAATCTACAAAAGTCCTTTCATTGCTTTCCTCCAATGTTCATCCTCATAGGCCTCACTTACTAACTTCAACTCAATTTCAGATAATAAGCACAAATTTACTTCATTTTCAACCATAGCCTTGAATACTTTGAATCTATCTAATGCCTCTGATTTTTCTCTTAAAAATGTAACCCATGTATATCTAGTATAATTATCAATTAAAAGCATAAGGTAAATTTCACCAAGTAGACTTTGTACTCTCAAGGGACCACAAAGATCTGTATGAACCAAATCCAATAATCTAGTAGTAGATTGTTCTCTTAATCTGTAATGATTTCTTGTTTGCTTCTCGAGCTAGCAATTCCTATAGATAACTTTTAAATGCTTTATAATTCTTAGTAGAAATTTCACAGCTTAAGTAGTACTAATCCTTGCCAAGTTATCAAAATTCATGTGACACATTCTCTTGTGCCATAACCAACTGTCATTTATCTGAGTCATAAAACATCATCCATCAACACCTTTAAGCTGATAAATATTCCCTTCAAATTTCTTTCCTATAGCAATCAATGTTCCAAATCCTTTCCAGAACTCACACTTCTCATCCTTAAACACAAGATCATATCCCTTTCTACACATTTGACCAACACTCAATAGATTATGCCTTAAACCCTAAACATAGTAGACATTGTCAGTATGATGCTTGCCATCAAAACTTACTCAACCTATCCCATAGATTTTAACACCAGTATCATCTCCAAACATAACCAAACCTCCATCATATTTTTCAGGCTTCAAAAATTTACTCTTTTCACCAGTCATGTGATGTGAACAACCACTATCAACTACCCAAAAATTCTTTTCTTGTTTAGCATGTAGGGCAGAGATAACTATACCTTCATTTTTCTCCTTCTCCTTTTTCTTCTATGGAGGAATTTCCTTTGACTATCTTTCTAAATTAGAAGAAGTAGGTTCATCTTTAATCACCAATAAAGAGCATTCATTTTCATCTGGATCTTCATATTTTGAATCTTCATCTGAAATACTAGCATTCTCATTAACATAGTAAGCTCTATTCATCTTCTTTCCTTTCCTTTCTTTCTCATATCATATTTTGTTCTTTTTAGATCTTTTTAGACACTTTGCAACATAATGACCAATTTCTCCACAACTAAAGCATTTAAAGGGAAATTTTCCTTCATACTTACCAAAGCCTTTTCTCAATCTTCTTACAAAGTTACCCTTGATTTCTTCAAAGTTCTCTTCATCTGAATCTTCAATTTTTGTAGCTTTAAAGGAAGTTTTTTTTTTCCTCCACTTCTTAGATTTGGCTTCCTCATTTCATAATATGTAAGAAATCCTAACAACAAATCCTTAGTACAAGTCTTGTAATCTATAGTCTGCTCAATAACACTTACCTTTTCACTGTAAGCATCAGGTAGAGTTCTGACAATCTTCTTTACAATTCTAGTTTAATCTACAGTGGCACCAAGGGATTGCATTCCAACCACCACCTCATCCAATCTCTGTATGTAGGATTTAACATTCTCATCTTTAGACATATGTAGAAGATCAAACTATGTTTCCAAATTCTATAATTTTTCCTCTTTTACCTTTTCATCACCATCGTGTGCTCTCTCTAAAGCCTCCCAAACTTCCTTAGCTATCTTCGAATTCTAAACCTTAATCAATTCAAAATGTACCTAACTATTCTTCAAGATTAACTTCTCCTTGTTATTCGCTTCATATGCTTTAATTTCTTTAGGTGTACTCCAACCATTAGCAAGAGGAGTGTAGGTATTCTTATAAGATTTCTCTACATCAAATCTGCAATACTTCAGATATTCTTCCATCAACACTTTCCAGATACCATAATTAGTTCCATCAAACCTTAGATAATCAAAGACCATTTTGTTAGCCATCCCGAACCTTCCTCAAGGAGTTAAGCTCTTCACCAAGGAACCAAGCTCTGAGACCAATTGTTGGATAGGAAAACTAAGAGGGCAAGTGAATCAGTTGTCACAAATTATAACCTTAAATTCAATTACCATAACTAACACATAAACTGATTAAGTGATTAACCATCTATTACAAATGCACAAACACAATAACACCAGATTTACGTGGAAAACCAAAAGAGGGAAAAACCACGGTGAGGATTAATTCACACTATAGAGAATGTCAAAACCAATTACAAAAAGGCTCACTACTTGAAATAAGGACTCACTATCTAGACTCACTATCCACAGGGCTACAACCCAGAGGGCTCACTACCATAGAGATACAAAGAAGACTTGTTATAGAGAGACAACAATCCCAATGCAATAGAGATTCCACCACAATCATTGATCAACTTGTATGAATGATAGAGTTAGTCTTTTGGTCACTGCATCCAAAAAATCAACGTTAAGCTTCACACTGAACAACCACACACTTAACTCACACACTTAAGAATTGCATCAAAGTCACGTATTCTCTTTCACTTATCTTCCTTCTTTTCTTATGTACAATTTTCATCACTTAACACATTTAGTATTTATGCTATCTCCAACTTTGAAAAGATACAAAGTTGGTCATCCAACTTGAAATTCAAATTAGGTTGATGCCAAAAATTCTAGAGTGGAATTAGAATGAGGGTGACCCAAACACACACTTCATGAACTTTGAAAGTAGTGCTTGACACATGGTCGGTCGCACCAGTATAAAATACATAGATCAATTAAGCTTGATACTTCCAAATGCCAAAACTAATTGCAACAAAACCAAGGCAACACAACTCTTGAACCATACATCATAATACTTCAATAAAGAGAAATATGTACCAAAAAAAATTCTCCCAGACCTTAGTCAACACACAACAAAACATAATTCACAAGCATCATAACCAACAACCTTCTTTTAATACAATTTTCTCAATATCCTTGACATGTACAATTAATGACAACTAGTAGATAACCAACTGACTGGTTGAAATCAATGACAACACTTCATTCCTCTTCTATTCTTGTAACATTTATATGCTTATGAGATGGTCATGTATGTTACAATGCATTATGGATGATGATTTATGGTTTATGCTCATGTATTCTTCTCTATCTTATGATGTATGGATGATGCCCATGATTTATATTTCTATATGTAGGATAGTGTTATATGATTATAATGCTTATGTGAATGCACATGTGATGTATATTTTATGGGGATATGGATGCTTTATGATGATGAAATAATGCAATATGGATATGTATGATGGGTGTAAATACAATGATGTGGATATTGGATATTGGATATTGGATTATGGATATGCACTTAAAATGTGATGATTACATATGATTTCATTTTGTAGTATGCAAACATGATATGCTATGTGATAAAATGTATGCAATGAGATGCATGCTAGTGGTTTATGAGTGTAAGATGAGATTACTTGATTATGTCATGTAATTCTTATATGGATGCATGTATGCATGTATGTATGATGATGATATCTATAATATTTTGTATTTTTAGATGCAATATGGATGACCTAACATGCTTATGATGATGTCTATGAAGCTTACAGCATGACTATGTATGCAAGATATTTTTGTGTGTCACAAGACTCCATTAAGATGATTGGGGATAGAAGAGGAAAGAGCATGAAGAAGATGGATATTAGTGTGCAGAAGATGGATGCTAGCGTTGAGTTAGTCAAATGAAAAGGGGTGGATGTTCTTGCTTAATAGATGTCAAATTGCATGTTCATCATCATTGGGCAACATAATTATATCAAATAGAAAAAAACACCATGGAATGACATAGACCAAGGTGTGCAATGTCATCCCTTTATGCAAATAGACACTCAACAGACAAGGAATGCCCTGACTCATAGTAAGGACCAAATTTCCCCAATCTTTTTGTCAAGAAAAACCACAAGCAAAAATCAAAAGAAAAGAGGTCATGACCCATTATATCTCCTCTAAATCCTTCTTGGGACATCCTCAAGGTGGCTAGTAACATGACCAAAGACAAATAAAAAATATGGGACCAACTAGACCAACAAAGTCAACAACCATTTATATCTTTTTCCATAATTTATTTGTTGATGAGATTGATGAGGTTGATTAACTGATTGATTGAAAAGTTTGACTAATTGTCTGACCAGATTGATTGATTGACTGATAGGATTGACCAACTAACCAGATTGAGTGATTAATTAACTAATTTGATTGATTGATAAGATTGACCAATTAACAACATTGATTGATTAGTTGACCAATTTGATTGATTGATATGATTAACTGACTGAATGACCATGCCTTATTTTAGGAAAGACATATCCTATATAAGGAAAATGATAAGGTTAATAAATGACAATGTCCAAATTCAGGAAGGACACATCCTAAAGAAGACAAATGATAGGATACAACAAGTATGTAAGATGTTGAGTCTAGTTTTGACAATGCCATATCTTACTTAAGACCATTCACTTGATGGGTATTGATGATTAGGAAATGATCAGTTTGGATTGAGGACTATTTGGATAGTTGATCTGTTGATTCATGATTTCATTTGGATATCTATTTCCTTGTGTCCAAAGTGTTGACCTTAGCAAGGGACAACTTATTATAGGACCAATGATGATAAACCAAGATAGACCCAAAAAATCCTAAAGGACTGACCTAGTTCCTCTAGGGCTCATAGAAAGATGGCCTTGCCTACATCATACACTCAAAGACATCATAGTTCAATTGAATTGGACCAAAAATGACTCATTATTAAGATGTGAATCATGATTGATTCAACTTAACAAAATCCTAAGGGATAGACCTAGTGCTTTGAGGTCTCATTGAAAGATGGCCTTGTCTACATAGTAATTCATAGAGACAACACAATTCGATTGGACTTGGATTGACATAGACTGACTCTGACTCTATTTTTGGAGTTTTTGATGTTCTACGATTTATTTTGGATTTTGATATTTTATGGTTGTTTGGATTTTTTATGTTTTATAATTTTTTTGGATTTTTTATGTTTTAAAAGCTAATACCATGTGTAGGATCCCATAAAGACGTAGTTCCAAGAATTTCCCCCAGTCAGGTAGAATACCAAGTTATTATATGAGAGGAGATCAATGTATGGCAATGATGGACATGAAAGGCGAAGGATGCTAAATGTAAATGATTCTTAGGCCATGGGAAGGATGACAAGGCTTTATTACGATAATTGAAGGATGGGTGGATGGAGGTGAAAAACCAGATAGAATGATGGTAGATGATAAAGAAAAGACTCACTACACATGGCACTTATTGGCTAGGTTTTCACCATGGTACTTATCCAAAGTGGTTTTCACTATTTGATGAATTATTTCTCTTTACTGTTTTTTAATTTTTTTTTCTATTTTTTATTTTATTTTATTTTTATGTCACCAAGATGCCTGTTTTCTAGGTTTTTATCAAGGTGACTATTTTTTTTAATTTTTGTTTTTTTGTATTTTTTACTTTTAATGGGATTCTTTGGAAGCTATGTATAATATTTGTGAAGGTACATGTTGTTGATGGGCTCAAGAAATGTTTCACCTTCTGGAGTAGACACCTAATAAGCACCAGACCCATATGTTGCTATGATAATGTAGGGGCCCACACAATTGGGTTCAAATTTTCTGGGTTTTTCTTGATCCATTTGATTCTTAGGATTCTCTTTTAGAACCAATTCACCAATGTCAAAGTATCTAGCCCAAAATTTCTTATTATAGTTGCACCAAAGATGATTTTGATATGCCTTTAATAGGGTTAAGTCATTCTATCTTTTCTCATCCAATAACTCAAGCTCATGCAAATGGGCTATATGATACTCTTTATTAATAAATTGCTACATAGATATCCTCAAGGATGGTAACTCGACCTCAATGGGAAGGATAGCTTTAGACCTAAAGACAAGGGAATATGGGGTGGCACCTGCATGAGTACAAATGCTAGTGTGATAGGCCCATAATGTAGGATTGAGTTGGACATCCCAGTCACAACCAATGTCATCGATAGTCTTCTTTAAGATTTTAAGGATAGTCTTATTAGACACCTCAGCTTGACTGTTACCTTGGGGGTAGTAGGGAGTAGTGAAATGATGTTGGATATAAATTTTTTCACATAACTCACATACATCTTGATTCTTAAAGGGATGACCATTATCTGTAACAATGGACTAGGGAACTCCATATTGACATATGATGTAATTGAAGATGAACTTAGATATTTTCTTGAATCCAATAATGTAGGTCACCAGAATGACTTCAATCCATTTAGTAAAATATTTAGTTATAATAAGGATAAAATTATGACCATTAGCAGAAGTAGAATGAATCTTTCCCATGAGGTCATGCCCCCATTGAGAGAATGGCCAAGGTGATGTGAGTGGGTGAAGTTCTTGAGTAGGTGTACAAGATCTCTGTGTATTTGACATTGGCGACATTTCTTCACAAAGTAGCCACATAATCTTCTTAGCTAGGGTAGGACCAACAAAGTGAGCTATGTATATACCATTGTGTACCTCTTGTAAGACTGTTTGTGCCTCATACGATCCAAGACATCAAAGAAGGGTGCTATCTAGGCTACGATGGTAAATGATATCATTGATGATGATGTATTTGGAGGCTTGTTGAATAAAGGTTTTACGTTGGTTTGTGAACAAGTCAGAAGCGATAATCTAGTCATGCAGGTAGTTATAAAAGTATTTATACAAAGGAGATTAAAGACTAACAAGTTCACCCATGAGTTTTGATTTGGGGACCTTGAATGTGGGAATCAACAATTGTTCCACCAAGAACTATACTAGGAGGCATTGTTAGGAATATCCAAGAGTGTTCCAATGGTTTCCATTGCATCAACTACTTTGTTGTGAGTTCTTAGAATTTGTTCAAAAGAAATATCATTGAAGTAAAAATTAAAAATATACACCATGTGCTTGTAAGTGGTAAGCTTCTCATACTTTGTATCATAGTCATCATTCACTTGATGGATAACCAATTGGGAATCACCATAGGCTTAAAGATCCTTAATTTTTCACTTGATTTCCTAAGTAGTCCTGTCAACAATGCTTCATACTTAGTCATATTATTTATGCACGAGAATGCTATTCTATATGACTTAGGAATAAAATCCCCTTGAGGTGTGATAAAAATAATTCCAACCCTTGAACCATGATTTATATAAGACCCATCAAAGTATAATTTCCATGTGGTAAGAGTCTCTATTGCAAAGATAGATTCATTAGGAAAGTCAGACACCAGAGGATGGTCTCCTATCATTGGTGCATCTACAAGTTGAATAGCTATCACTTGTACTTTTATTACCTTATGATCAACATATTCTATGTCATTCTAACTCAGAATCATGACCCACTTTTCTAGTCGACCTATCAAAGTTTCTTTTCTCAATAGATACTTCAAAGGATCAATCTTGGTGTATAGGAGCAAATTTCCCCCCCTTGTAAATTCCCCTCTTACATCCTTCACCTTAGAAAAATAAAATCTAACCATGTAATTCCACATCACCCATCTGTACTCCATCCACTTGGAACTTTTTTTAGTGTTAGTGGTCAAATTTCTGTCGGGGACACGCGTGCGACATGTGGAAATTTATGCAACACACTACTCTCCTAACATGATTCCTGCCTCTAGAATCTACAGAGATATTATGTTCTCCATTGGTGATGAAGCATAATGCCCCTGTGCCCTTTAGCTAACCTTTGAATAACTCTTTCCCTCTCAAACTCCCCTTCAAATGGCTATCCTTCATTTTCATCCCATCTTCCTCACACTCTTGGTATCTCTACACACTTTGGACACAATTCTTGAGCAACATTCTCACATTCTTGAGCTACTTGTTACACTATTGGCTTTTCTATTCCAACATCACATCAATCTTCACATCTACCACAGAAGCTACAATTCAGTGTCTTGTGAGACTCCCCTCGGTGTTGTTATGGTCAGTTGATTTTTCCATGGTTGTAGACTTGCGTTCCTCTCTCATTGGCCTTGAGCGCCTTTGGTTGAGGGTGGTATTGTTTGTTTACTATTATGTTGATGTTGGATTTTACTAGCTTAGTGCCTCTTGTAGTGTTGGTTTCATTTCCTTTCAAACACATTTCCTTTATTTCATTTCTACTCCTTTATCTATTTGGTTGTTCATGGAGGTGGAAACACCAAAATGGGGGTTTGACTACAACAAGCCCCTAAATAGCCCCAACATTTTTCCCCATCTTGTTGTGTGTAGGTAATCATTTGTGTGGAGCTTGTTGTTGAACTGGACCCTTTGTGAGTTTATTTCTATCACCTTTTTCTCTTATCATTGTCATATCATTTCTCTTATTATTTTAGTTATTATGTCATTTATCATTGTAGTCATCATCATAAACCTTGACCGCTAGATTGTTAGTAGGTTTTTAGTAGTCCTTGTTTTTACTTTTTCACTATTTTTCTATACAAATGATAGTGTATCTATGAGATGCCAACATGTCGTGCTATTGTCCCTTTCCTATGTTGATGTCCTCTAGCATAGAGTTGACAAAGTTGCACTTAGGACTCCAAAAACCTATTTTTTTATCCCCATTAAAACTCTCAGGTTAGATGAGTGGTAGAAGCACTGAGAGTGCTCTTCATTCTCTATCCCTAGCATCAAAAAATTGTCCAACTTGAGGTAAATTAGGGTATCCTTTAACTCTCATCTCTTCATGACCTAGAGTTGTTGAGTGGTTGGCCCCCCTCTACATTTGGTGAACCCGACGTGAACATCTATTTGTTCCTTTGTGTTGAGACTCTCTCCTCCATACTTAGTGACCATTGTAGATTTGGAGCATTGTAATGTTTTATGAGCATCAAAACCCAATATAATACCTTTGATTATGTTGTCAAGAGAAGTGTATGACACATACAAATGGAAAAGATGAAGGTCACTTCTGACTTTACCACTAGTTTTACCATAGGCTTTATTATTGATCATTTTTCTAAAGAGGAAGTTTCAACAAATGAGATGGGTTTCATTGATGAGACCATTTGTGTACCCACTCCTCTAGCATCCCCTACAACTTCATCTATGGATGAGGATGATGTTGTGTACATCCTTGCAAAAAACCTTTTGGCATTAGACAAGAGGCTATTAGACCTCAAGAATTATCTAGAGAAAGCACCAAATATGGAAAGATCCACTAGGCTTGTTAGCGAGGTGATATATATGTTAGGAAAGAATCGAATGGGTGTAGAATTCTTACATGGCCTCACCGATCTAATCAAATCATACATTCCTTTGTATAACAATAGATTAGGTACTACTTGAGGAATGGTGCTCGATGCCTATAAGAGACAAATAGGTGTCTTGATGCCTACTACATCTGTATGCATGGCCAAAACAGCTCCCTCAATCAGTGTTTTCTCTACTCCTCAGACATCCCACACAATCAAGGCAAGTAGAATACCCCTTGGTTTCAGCTTCACTCCTCCTACTGACCCTAGTGGTGGGGACTCTAGTGGAATGAGTGGTGGTGGTTCAATAGTGGTGGTGGCTCTAGTGGAGGCCATTGTGGTGGCTCTGGTAGAGGCCACACTAGTGGCCCCGATGGTGGCTCTAAAATTGATCATGATGATGGCTCTAGAGGTGGATTTGGAGGAGGTTCTAGTGGTGGTGGTTTTGGGCGAGGTTCCATTGGACCTTTGTTATCTTTATACCCTATCTTGAATGCTCTCCTATAGAATATGGGTAAAATGAAAAACCATTTGGTGAATCTATCTCAGGCCTCTTCCCAACCTATCTTTCAACCCTTCTCTCAACATAGTCTATTGTGAGTGACAATTATGAGCACTCCTCTCCCCTAGGGAATGTAAATTCCTAAGTTTGAAAATTATAGTGGTAAAGGAGATCCATAGACACATGTATCAACTTTTAATGCCACATGAATAGATTTCTTCCACCATGATGCTTTGATGGAAAATATTTCCCCTTCATCTCTCATGGATACAACACTTGAGTGACACTATTCCTTGCCTAAAAATTCTATATTCTCATATGACTAGTTTGTCGATCAGTTTCTTTGGAAATTCCAAGCTAGCATTGATCTAGAGATGACCTTCTCAAATCTCGTTTGTTGTAAGTAGCGAGAGCACAAGAAGATAAATAATTTCATTGTGTGATACCAAGTGCTCCTTTGACAAATCTCATACCTGATGCTCGACTTGGATGTATAGAAGGTATTCATAGGAAAATTACAGTGAGCTTGGCAAGAGAATTTTTCCTTGATGAAATATCCTTCTTTCACACATTTGTGTGCTACGTTGTGGGAATACCAACAAACAATGGTTTAGTTTGGGGGCTCCTCTTCAGACTCTTGTTCTAAAGGAAAATCTATAGTGTCCATTTTAGGAAAGGGAAGTTTGTTGCAAATGTAGTTGCTATGACTAATGAAGTGTTTACATCCTGCGGGATCTATTTTCCATTGGTCTATGGGCCTCTGGTGCACTTTGTTCAAACCTCCTTAGGAGAGAATACCTATGGAACCATTTGTCTTCCTTGTGCTTTCGAGCATGCTAGATTGTGGTTTGCTTCCTCAATAGTTTGAGTATACTTTCTTGGAACTCTTTCAACCTACATTATCGAACACTCATTGGAACTAACGTTTGCTAAAGTGGGGGTAAAATGTATAAGAGTGAATTTTTCCCCCTTGAAAATTCCCCTCTTACATCCTTCACCTTAGAAAAATAAAATTTGACCATGTAATTCCATATCACCCATCCATACTTCATCCACTTGGTTCTTTTTTTAGTGTTAATGGGTGAATTTCTATCGGGGATGCACACGCAATGTGTAGACATCTGTGTGGTGCGCTATTATCCTAACATGATTCCTACCTCTAGAATCTGTAGAGGCATTACATTCTCCATTAGCTATGAAAAGTAACACCCCTACACCATTCAACCAACCTTTGAATGGATCTTTCCCTCTCAAACCCACCTTCAAATGGCTATCCTTCATTTTCATCCCATCTCTTCACACTCTTGGCATCTCTACACACTTTAGATACAATTCTTGAGCAACATTCTCACATTCTTGAGCTACTTGCTGCACTATTGGCTTCACTATTCCAACATCACAACATTCTTCACATCTACCACAAAAGTTGCAACTCAGTGTCTTGCAAGACTCCCCTCAGCATCATTGTGATCATGTCGATTTCACCATAGTTGGAGACTTGCATTCCTCTCTCATTGGCCTTGAGCACCTTTGGTTGAGGGTGGTATTGTTTATTTACTATTACACTATTTTTGTATTTGATTAGCTTAGTGCCCCTTGGAGTGTTTGGTTTCATTTCCTTTCCAACACATTTCCTTTATCACATTTCTACTCCTTTATCTATTTGGTTGTCCATGGAGGTGGAAGCACCAAAACAGGGGTTTGACTGCGGCAAGCCCCTAAACAAGCCCAACATTTTTCCTAGTCTTGTTGTGTGTAGGTACTTTTTTGTGTGGAGCTTGTTGGAAAGCTAGACCCTTCATGAGTTTATTTCTATCACCTTTCACTCTTATCATTTTCATAAAATTTCTCTTGTTATTTTAGTTATTATGTCATTTGTCATTTTAATCATCATCTTAAATCTTGACTGCTAGAATATTAGTAGGTTTTTGGTTGTCCCTATTTGTACCTTTTCACTATCTATCTATATGGATGACAACACATCTATGAGATTCCAGTGCATCATGTTGTTATCCCATTCCTATGCTGCTATCCTCTAGCAGAGAATTGATAGAGTTGTGATTAGGACTCCATAAACCTATTTGTTTAGCCCCATTAAAATTACCAGGTTAGCAAAGTGGTAGAAGCACTGAGATTGCTTTTCATTCTCTATCCCTAGCATCAAACACTTGTCCAACTTGAGGTAGATTATGGTAGCCTTAAACTCTCGACTCTCCATGACTTGGAGTCATCGAGTGGTTAGTACCCTTCCTCTACACTTGGCTACCAATTTTTTTTATGGTTCAACATATAATATCTCAACTTCTATGCGGTGAAAACTACTGCAAGGCATGCTCTTTCAATGGGACTGTAGTTAAGTTCATATCTTACAAGAGCATAATTGATATTATTTATAGATCTCTCTTTTCCATCATTGTCATTATGTGCTAGTAATGCCCCTAGTGTTGATGTGGTGGCTAATATGTATAAGATTAAGTGTCTTCCATCAATGGGAGGCATGAGAACTAGAGGATTCAATAAATAGTCTTTTATTTGTTGAAATTCCTCTTGACAATGTTCAACCCATATGAAGGGAACTCCTTTACGTAGTAAATTCTGAAATGAGTTAATCTTGTCTACTAATTGGGCAATGAACCTTCAGATTGACTGCAATCTTCCTTGTAGAGTTCTCAATTGACTAACATTGATAGGTGGGGGCATATCTATGATTGCTTTTACCTTTGTAGGATCAACTTCAATTCCTCTATGAGAGACTATGTATCCCAAGATTTTTCCTAATTAAACCCCAAACACACACTTATTTGGATTTAGTCTAACCTTATTTTATTCTAGCCTTCTGAAAATCTTGTCTAACACTCCTAGATGACCATATCTTGTTAAGGCTTTTGTTAATAAGCCATCAACATAGTCTTCCATAATGCATGCATGTAGTAATGAAAAATGGTTGTCATAGCTCTTTGATTTTGTGACTTGAGGGAGAAGCAGATGATGAGGGATAAATGTCTCTTTATTTTTACCCCTTTGTTTAACATTTTACCTCTTTTTTCCTATAGAATCCCTTTTAGTTCCTATCACTATTTATTAATGAAGTAGGGATATTTAATAAAATGCAAAGACAAGATAGAAACTTGTGGATATATCAAAACCTTTAATTATTTACTAATTATCCTTGTGACTATGAAAAAAAGGGGATGATTAGGTGGACGATGTGTGGGAGCAATAGGAGCATTAGTGGAATGAGGATAAGAACCGTCTCATGAGTCATGTGCCACTTGTGATTAAGTTCGGTCTAGGTCTTTTTGTTTTTGGAATGATGTTGAATCTGCAAATCTATTTTTAAGAAGATTTTAAAGGTTGTTAGTTGTAGGCCATAACAACCCAAACAATCATATACCTTTTCAGTTAGTCTTTTGTAAACTCAATGACATATGATCTCTATATATATGTATGCTAAGACTTGAGTTAGTAATTGGTAATATATATTTGTAAGATGTTGTTTTAATTGGAGGAAGACTAGAGTTTGAAATCTTGTTTTGCATAAGCATTGAGTGGAGTAAAGTAAGCTTTTGTTTCTTCACTAGAAATTGGAGAAGGCAGGGCCCACTTCCTCGATCACCCAGTGACTAGCTGTAGCATCCATGTGTTGTGTGGTAATGAGACTTTCTTAGTTTTAATTTTTTTTTATCTTCAATCGTTATGTTAGCCTAAAACCATTTAATGTGTTAATTATTATTCAATGTATTGGTGATTGATGTGCTTTTTTTTTATTTCATGCTACAAGTACATTTGATCTAGCAGACTACTTTGCAATTAGATTTAACTAATGTGTTTACTGTTTTGTATAAATTTGGTTCAGTAGATTTTTGCAGACAAGTATTAATTGGATTGCTTATTAATATGTGTGAACTTTATTTAGCACTTTACATTCCATCATTCACCTACTTCAAGTAGTTTAGTGTTAGTAAGAATCACTATTTCTATTTTATTGGATAGTTTTAATTTGCTGTTGTTGTGAACTATTCAACCCAGGTTCATGTCACACAAGTGATAGGAGGTCAAAAAACTAAATTTCTAAACAAATGAAATTTTCATGTAGTTGCATCCATCCCCACTTGGATTTCTAGATTTATCCCTTAGGAAAACAGCCCCAATATCTTTTGCAAGCCTACGCTCTGATATTGACATTGAGGAGTAAACTGAGGAACTTGCAAAATTCTTGAAGATTGATCTCAACCCATTCAAGATAGAATTACAAGGATAATTATACTCAAAATATCAACCACAGTTTATTCCAATAATTTTGGTGCAGTTGCTGGGGAAAGATATTAAAGGCCTAAAATCATAGTAGGTCGAGTTAGGACCAGTATGTCAAGAGAAAAGCCTATGCATTTGTCAACCTTCTTAAGGTTAATACTCCTAATTTGTGCTACTATAAGTCATTTAGGTGCATGAATCGTAGTAGGGATAATAGAGAAAGATTCATTGGAAAAGAAAGGGGAAGTAGTTCACAACCCAAGAAAATTAAATCAAAAACATTCGTTGAGGGAACACAACTCAGAGAATTGCAAAATAGGTCAAAGCCATCCATTGAAGGAAGTAGTTCAACTCAAGATAAATTGAAAAATATATTGCAGTCATTAGAGTTACCTGAACCTGATATCGAGAAGTGTGTCATAGAGTCTACTATCATTGATACACCTGTAGGTACCTATCCAAGTTCTTCCGAAGTATTGCAGAGAAAGGTTGAGAAATTCTTTTAGGAATCTTACGAGCCAAAAGCTAGTCCATTATAAAAAACCCAAGAGCCATTTAAAACCTACTTTACCCTTTGGGCATTAGACATCATGGATCCCAACACCAACAACAACAACATGATCAGCAATAACAACGACAATGATGTGAAATCCTTATCCCACAATAATTCGGTCACCTTTGAGTTCCCTATTATGCACCCTGAACATGATGCTCCTTTGAAAATATTCCTCACTCTGCTTTACTAGTTCCTCACGGTCTTTCTATTGAAGATCTTGACATGTTTTTATTTGAGTTTGATGTGTTGTGCCACAACTACGATTATTAGAGTGATGCATAGAAGCTCAAATTGTTCCCAACCACATTAAAGGATGCAGCCCTACATTGGTTTATGAACCTCATGAATATTAGAACATGGGAAGTCATGAAGGAATTATTTTTGACAAAGTACCAAGAGTATTGTAAAACAAAGGAGGTGTGGGATGAAATCTTCTGCATGACATTGAAAGAAGATGAGTCTGTGGAAGATTACCTCGAATGCTTCATGTTTAGTTTTCAATGATCTTGTCAACAAGGGCTAACTGCTAATCCTATTAAAAAAAAATTATTAGAGGCATAAGAGATGATACTATGGAAGCATTAAATTTAATAGGTAAAGGGAACATTTCTAAAATAGAATTTGACAATATTTGTGACATTTGTAGGAATTATTCAAGGTCTCAGCATTTAGAAAGGAACTATCCAAGTAAGCCTTATACCCCAGTAATGCAACAAGTATAACAAAGTGTGAAATGGGAAATTTACTTGAGGATCTTAAAACATATTTGTTAAATCATATCGGTAAACAGATAGACACTCTTTATACTCGTAGGAAGCAAGAGGAAGTTGAAAAGGCCTTAGCCATGTTTTGTCTGACTTTTCACAAGAAAAATGGTAGTGAGGATTGCCCTTACAAAAGGACAAACATTTCATCCTTAGAAGAAGTCAATAGAAGTTCTACCTTAAGGCCTCTTCCTATAGGTGTGCTTGATATAGAATATTCTAAGGAACCTATCTACTACATGGCCCTTAAATGACCTTTTCCACCTCAAGTAATGCACCCTGGCATGATGAATGATTATCTTGCTCCTGGACCCAGCCAACCCAATTATTCTTCTAATCAACCCAGATGGTATGGGGGTTGGAAACAACCCTCGCCATACCCTCAATGGATGCCATAATATCAATATGCTTCATAGCTGTGGCAACAAGCATGGATGCCAAAATCACCATAACCTTCACCATATCCATCACAACCATAATTTCCACCTCCTCCCATGATCAACCCATATCAATAGTCACAACAATTTCTTTCGGCCATACCATCATCATCTATTTAGCCAACCAATCCAACACAATCACCGAAGCCTACACCAATGCCAACCCAACTGAACCCAAATGCCAATAAGAAGGAAACACAACCTATGTATAATAATGAGGCAACATGTTACCCCACTTATCCTTAAATACAATAGAATTAGATGGAGTTTAATTAAGGTTTGGAAAGGCTCTTTAGGGGCCCACCATCACGGAGATCAATGAAGAATTTGAAGCAGAGCCAATCAAAAAACCTCCTTTTCCCGAATGATTTTAGTCTGAACCAATACAAAGGGAAGTCTCTCAACCTAAATTTGACTTTGTTAATGAGTTACACAATGTTAACATCAAGATTCCTTTGTTGTAGGATATCTAGGAAATTCTCGTCTATACAAAATAGTTCGAGATCTATGTACTCAGAAGCAAAAGAAGAAGCAAGACCTGAAGATCATCCAAGTTATTGTATAGTTGGAAAACCTTATGCTTAGGAACATGACCATTCCAAAGTACTTAGATCTAGGGAGTCCTATCATCAAGGTATCTATTGGTAAAGTAAGCAAGCATTCCTAATGTCCTTGTTGATTTGGGTGCTACAATTAATGTTATGACAAATAAAACAAAGGAAAAATTGTCACCAGAGGGACTTAGAACTACTCCCACAGTTCTTCAAATAGCAGACAAATCTTTGGTCAAAATAGTGGGTATGATTGAAGATGTAATCCTTTCTATTGATTCATGGGAATACCCAACTAACTTTGTGATTTTGTAGCCAAAAATTAAGCTGGGGAGATACCCCTTGATTTTGGGATGACCTTGGTTAGTAGCTACGAATACATTCATCAATTGTTGATTAGTAAACATGGTCATTTCCAATGGTGAGCACAAGAAATAGTTGACTTTATATCCAGCAGTGCAAGGTCCCTTGTTGGAGACAGAGGATCCAGTATGGGTTGATAGTGACTTGGATGAGTCATTGCCAATCTTGACAATTGATCAAGAATTAGATATTGAAGAACCTATGGAAGATAATATTCTTGTTAATTTCCTTCAAAATAGGTATACATTTAATGAAATTTTTGAAAGCATGGTTCTCCATTCAGGTATAAATACTCAAGTCCTTTTGGGAACTTTCCATTGGTAGGTAGCTCACTATTTGTTTAGCAGTTTGTCCCATTGCATCAGTTTCTAACTCATAATTGTTTGTATAGTTCATTTTTATCTTCTAGAAATTCTAGTGATATGGCATCCACCTCCCAAGTACTAGCCATTAACTCACCTACACAATCATAAGCTATGGAAATTTTTCCTAATCATACACTTAATATTAATCCAAATTTAACCACTGAGAAAATCCAAGACCTTATTGCCATGCTTAGAGCTAATAAAGATGCATTTTCTTGGGTATACCAAGATATGCCTATAATTCATCCTAACACTTGCACCCACCATGTTTACATTGAAGAAGGTAGTTGTCCAATTAGGAAACCGTAACGACAGTTCAATCCTGTCTTGCATGAAATAGTTATAGAGTTATAAAAACTGTTAAATGTTGGATTTATATATCCTATTTCAGATAGTTAGTGGGTCTCTCCTCTAGTTGTGGTTCCCAAGAAAAATGGCAAGTGAAAAATTTGTGTTTATTATAGAGCACTAAATAAAGCTACTAAAAAGGATCACTTTCCATTACCATTTATTGATCAATTGTTGGACACTCTTGCAAGTAAGAAGTTCTTCTCTTTTCTAGATGGGTTCAGTGGCTACAACTATATTCACATAGCACCTGAGGATTAGGACAAGACTACTTTCACTTGTCCTTGGGGCACTTTTTCTATAACATTTTTCTATTTGGTTTATGTAATGCCCTTGCAACTTTTCAAAGGGCAGTTTTGAGCATTTTTGTGGATCTTGTAAATGATTGTGTTGAGGTGTATATGGAAAATTTTACTGTCTATGGTAATAATTATGAAGAGGACAAATTTTTTTTAGAGAAGGTACTTAGGCATTGTATAGACACTAATTTATCATTAAGTCATGAAAAATGTCAAATTCTTATGACAAAAGGAATAGTACTTGGTCATTATATTTTTGCTAAGGGTATTCAAGTCAATCCCAAAAAGATATAGATTATATAAGACTTGCCTACACCCACTAGCCAAAAGGATGTACGTAGTTTTCTAGGCCATGCAGGGTACTATAGGAGGTTTATCCAAAATTCTAGTAAGATTCCCCCCCCCCCTTGTTTTCTTTGCTAGCAAATGATGTCATTTTCTTCTGTACACCAGAATGTCAAGAGACTTTTGAAACCATCAAGACCAAGCTTTTCACCACACCAGTACTCAGAGGTCTGAACTAGGAGCTACCTTTTCACATCCACACTTATACCTCATATTGTTCCATGGTGGTTGTCCTTGGAAAAAAAGAAGATAATCTCTTCTAATCCATTTACTACATCAACAATAATTTCACAGGGGTTGAGGTAAATTATACGGTAACTGAAAAGGAGTTCTTAGTTGTTGTTTATGTAGTTAATAAGTTTCGACATTATATTACCGGATATAAAGTTTTTTTCATATTGATCATTCTACAATTCAATTTCTAATCAATAAACTTGTTGTAACTGGTAGAGTTATTAGAAGGTTACTTTTGCTTCAAGATTTGACATTACTATACTTGATAAACCTGATCATGAGAATGTGGTTGCAGAATTTTTATCCAGGTTACAACAACAAGATGATGGACCAGTTCTAGTTGATGATTCCTTACTCGATGAACATATCTTTCCTATATCAACAAAGAGTTCATGGTACACTAACATGGAAAACTACCTAGTTACTTGCAAGTTCCCACTTCATTTCTCTCCAAGGGAATGTCAAAAGTTGGTTGGAATTAGTGGTGATTATACATGGACCAATGGATTTCTCTTCCATTGTGGCCTTGACAATATCATACACTGATGTGTTTCAAAAGATGATGTATTCAACATACTTCACTCATGCCACACAAAACCTTGTGGAGGCATTTTTCCACTCAAAGGACTACTCAGAAGATCTTGACTACATGATACTATTGGCCCACACTTCACAAGGATTGTAAATGTTATGTTCAACACTATGATAAATATCAACATATGGGCCACCCCACGTGCTCTAATGAAATGCCTCTACATCCTTAGTTGTCCATTGAGCCTGTTGAGAAATGGGGACTTGATTTTGTTGGACTTATCAACTCGTTATATTAGAACAAGGAATACATCCTCGTGTGTACTAATTATATAACAAAGTGGGTTGAAGTTGTTACTTTAAAGCATGCTAGGGACACCAAGGTAGTTGATTCCTCTATTCCAATATTTTTACCTGATTTGGTGTTCCATGTGAGATTGTTATAGATCAGGGTCCACAGTTCATGTTTGACCTCATTTTTTCTTTGATTCATGAATATGAGATTCAACATCGCAAGTCTTCACCTTACCATCCCCAAGCTAATGGCCAAGTCAAAATCACCAACTGAGAAATCGAGAACATTCTTACCACGACAGTTGCCCTCCACAAGAAGGATTGGGTTGTACGACTTCCTGAAGCCATGTGGGCTTACCACACTACATGGAAAACCACCACTAGTTTGACACCTTACGAGCTTGTCTATGGTAAGAAGGTTGTTCTCCCTATCAAGTTCAAACTAAAAACTCTTTGTACCACACTCTAGCTATGTATGAACTTGTCTGATGCACATAAAGAACAAATTGCATAGCTCCACTCATTAGATAAAATTTTCTAACAAGCACTCTTCCATGTAGATATTGTCCAAAATTAGCGTGGTCTTTGGCATGATTGTTTCATTCGACAATGGTCATTTCAACTAGGTGATTGGGCACTCTTGTATGATTCCCATTTCTAGGATTTTAAGGGAGAGTTCCACACCCGATGGCTTGGGCCATATGAAATCAAGGTAGTCTATGATAACGGGGTTGTCAAGCTTCGCATGGTGGACTCTAATCGCATGGCTTTAGTTTTCAACAATCATCGGTTGAAGTTGTACAAGAGGCCTCTCTCAAGGGAAGAGTTTGTCTCGAATTTTCCTAAGGAACTCCATCTACTTGATATGATTTTTGTGGCCTCTCCTAGTACCTTTTAGGTACTTTTCAAAACAATAAAAAAATGCAATAAAAGATCAAACAATGAAATCTCTTAGGCGTTGTTGGCTAGTTAACATTTGAAAATAGATTTTCGGCGGGTGTTAACTACTAAATAAGTCTTAGAGGTTAAAATTGGGTTCTTGGCACTTCTAGATGGTGATAGGATGAAAACCAAGTTACTGGCAGTTTGTCATCGAGATTAAAATTAAAAAACAAAAAACACTTCCTATCACTTTTGTGACAAAAGTTGCTTTATACATTCCAAAGCCCTTGTTTTTCTTTCATCTTTGGTATGCACAGGGAAGGCCCTTCATTCTCTCCTACTTAAGGGCCACTTTTGGACATCCAATTTTTCTTTTCTGCTAGGTCTATTATCTTCCCATAGGCTTCATTCTACCTGGTTGTTTAGGCATTTAGTTCCTGTCATTTTCTAGATAGGAGCTCCGAGTCAATTTTTTTGCAACATGACGCTCCTTGTTGGTTGTCTTTTTTTGCAACATGACGCTCCTTGTTGGTTGTCTACTTTTGTTGTGGCTCTTTCACTTACTTCCTAGTGTTGCTAATAGTTTTTACATTCTGAGGGATTTTTCATGCTTCCATCTGGCTGCTCCATCATTTTTGGCTGTACTTCCTCTATCATTGATCTCATGGTATGTCTACTTTCCTAGCCTTGCTAACTCCTGACCTTCATTTTCCATGTGGTGATACGACATTGGTGATACACTATTCTCCATACCCATCCACTTAGGAAATTTTTTTAATGATGTGCTACCTCCTTCTCATCATCACTATGTGTTGCCTTATTCTCAGCTTTGCCACTCTCCGTTGGTATCTTTACATCTGCACCATCTGATTTGATTGGTTCCCTCTTCTGTTTCACTATTTCCTCATGCCTTCGCCTCCACATCATCCATACACATGATGGTTTTGTATTAGTATATTTCAAGTTTATATTTTTCTTTTTTGTTTTATTTTATATCTTCTATTTTCTTTAATAAATGGTGACGTGTCCCATGGACGGGCCACATGTTAAGCTTGGGGGAGAAACCATCCAATCATACCTATCTTATATTTGAGAACTATTAAATTGTAATTGTACCATACGTTGCTATATTCATTTTTCCTTTCTTTTCTGCCCATTCTATCTTCATTTTCCGAGAAGTCGTATTTATTTAACATGTCAAAAATCTTTACTATTTAGCCTCAGTCATTTCATAATATTATTACCACCGTCATCCCTTTTGTAGACTATAACCTGCCATCATTACCATTTTAAGCCACCATTTGGATTTAGTTAACGACTTGTCATTTTACCTATTATCCAAAAAATTCTCTAAATCATTCCCAACATCTTTCCCTTACCAATGATAGTTTACTCTATCTACTAACAAATTATGTCTGCACACTATTCCAAGTTGATGAGAGTGCCTTTTTCTGGTTTGAAACAAACCTCCTGGTAACATTATGGCAGGAGAACATAGGCACCATTTTGAGCCTCTGAATATGGATGAATTAAAGGCTTCAGCAACGGATGAAGCATATAAAATATTTAAGCAAGCAAGGTGGGATACGTACTTCATAAGATTGTGAGGGTATGATGAGAAGCTGGCACACGAATTTTCCATGACATGTCACAACAAACGAGCATCGGTTCATGGTTTGGAAATCTCTATTTTGGTTGAAGCTATAGTGGATGTCACCAGATTGCCGTTGTTAGGGGAAAATTAATTCCCTGATAACTCAATGTGGGCGACATACATTAAGAACCTTCACAAGAAATTCCTGCGACGTGGAGAGTCGGTTGAAGTCATCACTAGACAAGGCATAAAGCTAGCTTCACTTCCGCCACCATGGAATGATGTGCCAAGGTTTGTCATCCAGTATATAACTTATGAAGGAAGGTATGTGTACGTCTATGCTAAAAAAATTTAGATCATGATACATTTGTTGTGGGGTTTGTACGTGAATCTTCCTTTCTTTCTATATTCTTCTATAATGCAAAAGAGAAAAGTAGTTTTTTTTTATTAGACTGCAGGAATCGAGTAGCACGACCCCCTATAAACTGCAGTGCACCTGGTAAAATTTTTAACGTGACCGGCGGCGTTGGCGCGACACGCCCTCTGGTACCACAGGGGTGGGGGAGACTAGATCTCATGACCAACCTCCTGCAATAGGAAATCTTTAGCCAACCAAGCTAGGGACCCAACCCCAAAAGAGAAAAGCAGTTGAAAAGGGTAGTAAAAAATCATTAGCTCATCACAAACTTATCAAATTGTTAATTGTGAGGGTGTTAAAGAAATTCTCTCCTCCATGGGGTTAGGATTCATTTGTTGCAGACAATACCCCAGAGAACTCTATGGAGGAAGACCTCCCTAACACCTCAGAACACTCTCAGGAAGAGGGCTCTCCCAATGAGGAAAAGTCTCATGTTAACTCTAAGGAAGAAGGTTCTGGACATGTGAGTTTAAATGAAGAAAGTGAAAATGAAAACCATTTTGATGCACCTAATGAGGGTTTTGAATTAGGGGATTTCCCTAGTGGTTCAAAGAAAAATCCTAAACAAACCCTAGGGTCGAGTGGTAAGTAGGTCAAGAGTTCTAGTGTTAAACGGGAAAATTTTGAGACCACTACACCTGACTCTAGGGGTAAGAAGAAATTACACAGTGGATCAACCTTAGTTGCTATCTTAGGGATTTCCCAAGATAAGAAACAATCACCGATCTTTCAGATGGATAAGTTAGAAAATTTAGCCAATGTGGCTAGTGATGTTTTGAACCCTAAGGAAATTGATGAAGTTTGTGATTTAACAATTATGGCCATAGTCTTCCAAAAAAATAAGAGAATAGAGGTAGTCTCTAGGGAGCTAAGGAGGAGTAAAAGAAGGAAGACATAAGAAGAATCTAGGGCCACTCTATTAGATCAAAAGGAGCCCAAACCAAACCCTAAAACACCTCCCCAAAATTCTCCAATTCTACAAGAAATCCTAGTTTCCAGAGAGAGTATTCATGAGGCAAACACCATTCAGGTTGAAACTATGCAGGCAAGTGGTGAAAACTTAAGGAATTTTACAGAATAAGAAATTGGTGGATTTGAAACCCCTCATATTGATAATCAAAAAGCAGAACAAGAATCTAAAGAGGAGAGAAAGGAAGTGGAAAATGAGTTGGTTGAACAAGAATAAGAAAAAGTTGAGATTCCTCACAATGAACAAGAGGAAGAATAGGAAGTAGAAGTAGAGGCAAAATTTGAGGAGAATCCCCTGTTAACCAATGATGAAATCCATGACATGCAAAATCTGGTGGCAAAATTAACTGATGATAATGAAGGTCTATAGAAGCAGGTTCAAGATGCAAAATTGATCGGTTTAAAGCAACCCTTAAGTATACAAAGATTGTTGATACTTCTCTTATCCCATTCATGAGGAGCAAAAAGATCAAATGCATGCATTGAAATAGACATGGGTTAAAGAGATCTCTAGTGTAATGCAGAAGCTGTCTGGTGTGTATCATATGTTCCTTTGCATGAGGGAATGCAAAACCCTAAGCTAGGGGGAAATGATGAGGGATAAATGTGTCTTTATTTTTACCCCTTTTTTCCTATAGAATCCCTTGTAGTTCCTGTCACTATTTGTTAACGAAGTAAGGTTATTTAATAAAATTCAAATAGAAGATAGAAATTTGTGGATATATCAAAACCTTTAATTATTTACTAATTATCCTTGTGACTATGAAAAACATGGGATAATTATATGGATGATGTGTGGAAGCAATAGGAGCATCAGTGGAATGAGGACAAGAATTGTCTCATGAGTCATGCGTCACTTGTGAATAAGTGCAGTCTAGGTTGTTTTGTTTTTGGAATGATGTTGAATCTATAAATCTATTTTTAAGAAGATTTTAAAGGTTGTTGGTTGTAGGCCATAACAACTCAAACAATTTGGTTAGTCTTTTTTAAACTCAACGACATATGATCTCTATATATATGTATGCTAAGACTTGAGTTAGTAATTGGTAATATATATCTATAAGATATTATTTAATTAAAGGAAGACTATAGTTTGAAATCTTGTTTTGCATAAGCATTGAGTAGAGTAAATTAAGCTTTTGTTTCTTCATTGGAAATCAAAGAAGGCAGGGCCCACTTCCTTGATCACCCAGTGACTAGCTATAGCATCCATGTTTTGTGGGAATGAGACTTTCTTAGTTTTAAATCTATTTTGATCTTCAATCATTATGTTAGCCTAAAATCATTTAATGTGTTGTTAATTATTATTTGATGTATTGGTGATTGATGTGCTTTATTTTTATTTTGTGCTACAGATACATTTGACCTAACATACTACTTTGCAATCATAATTAATTGTGTTTATTGTTCTATATAAATTTGATTCAATAGAT
The DNA here is from genome assembly GCA_007258455.2 of Sequoia sempervirens. NCBI lineage: Eukaryota > Viridiplantae > Streptophyta > Pinopsida > Cupressales > Cupressaceae > Sequoia > Sequoia sempervirens. Next base: position 165,632,288 of record VDFB02168118.1, read on the forward strand.
TATTGCAGACAAGTATTAATTGTATTGCTTATTAATATGTGTGAACTTTATTTAGCGCTTTACATTCCATCATTCACCTGCTTTGGGTAGTTTAGTGTTAGTAAGAATTAATATTTCTATTTTATTGGATAGTTTTAATCTGTTGTTGTTGCAAACTATTCAGCCCATGTTCTTGTCACATAGGTGACAAGAGATTAGAAAACTATATTTTGGAACAAATGCAATTTGCATGTAGTTGCATCCATCCCCACTTGGATTTCTAGGTTCATCCCTTAAGCAAACAACCCCAATATATTTCACAAGCCTACAATCCTAGATTGACATTGAGGAGTAAACTGAGGAACTTGCAAAATTCCCAAAGATTGATCTCAACCCATTCAAGATATAATTACAAGGATAGTTATACTCTAAATATCAGCCACAGTTTAATCCAATCAGCAAACTCTCCAAAATATATCACATTATCAAGCTCTATGATGAATCCAAATTTATGATCCCCACTTGGAATTCCTTCACAAAGTCCCATGGACTCAACAATTGTTTCATCGTTCTTGACTATGTCTAAAGTCGGTGGCCATTGCTGGTCCCAATCTATCAATTGTAAACAAGGGGTAAGCCATCATGGTTATCATCAAGATTCAAGACAAATATGGTAAAGATAGAGGTATAGTCAAGATCCCAAAAGGAATCAATATGGATATTAATGTCCATGATATTGGACAAGGAGGATAAGTTAAACTCTTGAAAGGTCTTGGCTAGGCCATATTCACTGGATGTGTAGGAATCTTATTTCCACTTATTAGAATCAGTTTCAGCATAGTCCTCAGATTCTTGATTTCATTTGAAACATTAACATTCTCACTCGAAGGAAACTTAGTACTAGGAATACTCACTTTTGATGGTACATACCCTAACCAAAGTACTTTGGTAGGTGAGGAGGTAGTGTTGGTTCCACCATTCCATGTTTTTTTAGTCCAAGACCACTACATCCATCATATCCTTGTTGCTTCATGATCTTAAAACCTTTTGGATACCACTCAACTAGTAACTATTTAAGCTCAATTTCCTCGCTTATGGGATCTTTGCTTAATCCCCCCACTTGATGAAGGTTGTAGGAGGGTTGCGGATAATGATTTTAGGCTAGATAGGATGAGGTTTTCCATAAGACTTTGGTGATTTAGGCAGCTTTCCAACAAAAATAATCTTTCTATGTTGTGTTTCTCACATCCTTTAGCATGGATTAGAATATAGGTATGGAAGGGGTGGTGAATGGAGTGGATGATTTGATGAGGGAAGATGGATATATGTAGTGTGATGAGGTGGAAGATGAAGCTTCTCAATTAATGGGCACTTGATGCTCAATAGTTCCTCTTAGGTTTTTGGAATATTGGAAAGGATTAGGATCACCTAGTATGGTAATTTCAAGGCCATTGTAGGGAAAATTAAAGCATTGATGGTAAGTGGAAGGTACAATCCTCTTGGCATGAATCCATGGGAAACCTAGGAGAAGATTGTAGGTTAGGTCCAGATCCAATACCTAGAACATTATGTTCTAAGTAGTGGGGCCAAGCCTTATGAGAAGTGTGATTAATCCTTCGAATGAGTGCTCAGCGTCATCATAATCCTTCATCATAATTGTATTAGATCAATCTACACAAGCCTTAGAGAATCCAAATGTTGTAACCAATTTTAGGGTACATATGTTTAGACCTGCTCCATTGTCTACCAAGACTTGTATGATTTTATGTTTATTAATGTCTACTTCAAGGTGTAGGGGATCATTATGATTTGGATTATGCGTGAAAATATCTTGTTCGGAAAAAGTAAGATGGTGTGGTGTAGCTAGGTATCCAACCATGGCCAGAAATTGGGTGACATTTACGTTAGAGGGTACATATGTATCTTGCAAGGCTTTGTCTAGGATGGCCTTGTGCTCTAGGGAAACATGAAGCAATTCAAGAATGGATATGTCGGTTCATATGTTTTAAGGGAGTTGATTGTTATTTGATTGTAAAATTTCTTCAAAAATGACTCAATGGGTTCCCCTAAGGGTATGTAGGTCCTCTTAGTGCATTGAAGTCCTTTGTGTTGTTGATTATTTTAGATTGTGTTCAATGTTTTATCATGGATGGGTGTTGGTGTGTTTGATGTGGATGGACCTTTAAGATGAATGGTAGGATGATTTTGATTCACCACTTTAGCATCCACAACTCCATCATTGATGAAATTCTTATTTCAAGACCAAAATTTACCTTTGTCACTAGGAGAATTTGGGGTTTCTTTGAAAATCTTTACTAGTCCTTTGGCCACAAGAACTTTCTCAATAAAGACCCCCTTTCAATGACATCTTCAAAGGTGGTGCAACATTTAATTTGAAGTTGGATCAATTATGTGTTCAATCTCTCTATAAAAATGGTGACCAATTGTTTCTTAGGTATGTGGCAAGGACATCTATTAGCCATGTTGCACCATCTTTGATAGAATGATGTGAGTGAATCTCCCTATTTTTGTTTGGTGGTGTACAATGTTTCTAGGGTCGTGTCACTTTCTATGTTGTAGGAAAATTGGTTAATGAATATGTCAGCCAATTCACCCCATGTTCGTATCCCAAGAGGAAGGTGCGAAAACCATTCTAGAGCAAGCCTAAAAAAGCTTTGTGGAAATAATCTCATCAAATAAGTGGGCTCATAAGTGATGTCCATACACATCATGTTAAATTATCGTATATGTTCCACTGGATCCCCTTTCCCTTTGTATATATTAAAATTCTATGTGGTGAAATGTGATGGAAAAGGTGGCATGTATAGGTTTTTGTCAAAAGGATAAGGACACAATTCCTCCATAGAATATGTCTTCTTAGTTGTTCCCAATTTCATGTTTTCCATCTGTTGTTGTATTGCTTGCATCTCTTGCATCAAGGTTTCCATAGGGGATGGTGTCATGTTGGGTTGTCCTTGCATAAGAGGATCAACATTATTGTTAGAAGTATTGAGATGATTAAATGATGAATTTGGAACCAATGTATGATTTGGATTGACATTTTTTTGCAACAAATTTGGATTACCTTGTTGATAAAGGGGTGTAAATGTGGCATTGGTATTGATTTTATTTTGAGATATGAAATTGGAATTTGGTGTGACATGTTGTTGCGATGGAAGTGGGTTTGTGTTTAAATTTTTTCCAAAGGTCATGTTGGTATTAGGTGTAGCATTGATTTTTTTTGTTAGCACCCTAGATGTGACAATATGAATTCTCCTTGTTTTGTTTGGTGGATTTTGACTTACATTAACTAAGGGTGTATTATTTTGTGTACCAAATGGATTTGTAAATGTCACACCCATGGGATTAGAGGATGAGCTATCAAATGTGAATGTTGATCCTTGGGCCATAGTATGTGTTCTCTTAGCTCCAAATATTGGTGGATTAGGAATATGTGTAGTTGTTGCAATGTGTGTTATGGCCTCAAGGGGTAGACTAGTGAACATTTGTTGTGAAATGGGTTGACCTTGTGTGAATGCATTTTGATTAGGACCTTGGGTTTGTGATTATGTTACTCCCTCTACAATGTGGAAGTGTCGAAGTCAAAGGGGAGTTTAGCACCTTTCTTAGCAAGTGTGAGAAAGAACTTATTAGGATCTGTGCTAACAAGCTCATCCATAATTCATATTATTTTTGGGTATTGAGTGACATGTTCAATTTATTTGTGGGTAAAATGTATGTTAACATCAGTTAACACGAGATTGGAAAATGGATTTGATGCTTCCCTTTGTGGTGTTTGTGGTGGATTTGAATTATACCTAAGGTTCATTTCAATTGTAGGATTGAAAAGGGGGTCACTTGAAGAGTCCATGTCCTTTCCTTTTCCTCGTGACCTTGTTTGAACCATATAATACTTGAAACCTAAGGATTGATAATGCAAAGGTGATAATGAAAGATGAGATATGAAAATATGCTATATTTTTGGATTTTTTATTTTTATTTTGAAGATATGAGGATGTCAAATGTTAATGCACCTAATACTAAAGGTTTGGAATGAAATTGATGATAATGACCCTATAATGAAAGGATATGGTATGTGTAGTGTAGGAAAATACATACCCTTGCATTTTCACACTTGTTTGGGCCCACCTTGCTTTATTTATCCTTATTTATGTCTTAATTGATCCTATTTTTCATCCACAAGCCTTATGAATTATATCTTTTTCTGGCTAATCCTGACAAACATCTTATTGATAAATGATAATTTAATGATTTTTTTTTACTGTCCCTAATTTTTGGGTCAGGACTAAGATGCCACCTAGGGAATCTTTGTCCCCTAAAGGTATTGGGACCCTAATTTCAAGTGTTCCTTAAAGAGGTCCCTTTTTGGAGTTTGTTCCTCGAGTTTCATTCCTCAGGACTAAGATGCCATCTAGGGCATCTTAGTCCCCCTTAAGGTATTTTTGGGATTTAATTTCAAATTATGGTGGGATTTAGCCTCCTTTAATTAATGAATTCATATGTCAGCTTGTTGTGGTGTAATTTTGGGATATTAAGCATGGATAAGTATAAATACAAGGTTCATTCTCTCATTTTCATATAACAAGCAATCTAAGCATCCAATCATTTAAGTATTCAAGAGTACTCAAGAGAAACTCATCATGCATTTGGATCCATCATCAAGATTCAATTATCATATCAAAGAACTTCTTGCATCATGTTTTTTTTTGTGCTAACATTTTTGATGTAGGGTTTTGATTCAAGCAAGCAATTCAAGTCCATATCTATCAATAATTACTTTAATTCAAGATCTATATCCAAGATAGCTACTTCACACAAGTTTTTAGACTTTATAGCAAGGGTTTGGTGAGTTGTAGCATTGCATGTTATTCATTCATCATTTCCCTCCATTTCATTTAATTTCAAGGTTTAATTATCAACAAGAGGTTTGACCAAGGAAAACCACCATTCACTAACAATAAAGTTTTTCTTCCTTTGTGTGTTTGTGATTGAATATTTAGGTTGAAGACTTGAAGATCATTTGAAGTGCAAAGTTGCAAAGTTGTCATCTTCACATAAACTCACCTACAAATCAAATCCAAAAGTTTCAAAACTTGAGATCAGAGAAGAAGGAAGTGTATACATCAAGCCTTAGGATCACTTTCAAAGATTTTAGAAATTTAGATCGGGACTAAGACAGTAGTAGGGGCATCTTAGTAATCCAAGTGGAATTTTGTAGAGATTCTTTTGGATCTTGTTTCAGCATCTAAATATTTCACATTTGCCCCAAAAAACAATAGCGGGACTAATAAGATAGTAAGGACATCTTTGTCCTTCATAGCACATTTTGAAAACTTCTTTGCATTTCCAAAATCCTCATTGCATTTCTAGACTTCCCAGGTACACATATCCTAACTTTCTATTGCATAATTTCATCATTTTCATCCATCATTTAGCTTACATTATTAGGTTTTGTGAGTTGAATGATTTCTTGTCTTTCCCAAGCATTTTCTTGGTGGTGAACCCCTTAAAGCTTAAAAAACCCCTTCCTAGGTCTTCCTTGTTGAGAATTGACTAGCACCTTGTGCGGTTGATAGTCAATCCAATTAGGACTCCTAGGAAATTATTAAGTGACAATAGGAAAATAGGTGGGCTTTCCCCCATCACATTGTTTTTCATATTGTTCATTTTGGTGAACTGGACCTTGTTGAGCATTCATTTTCTAATTTGGAGTCCATTAAAGTCCTAGATCTAGGTTGCATTGCATCTTGCATTAGTGAAATTTCATCTAGGGTTTCTCATATTTGCATTAGTGAAAGTGCATATAGGATTCATTTTTTCTTTCTTGCATCATCTTATCTCATTGAAAAACTAAAAAATGCATTGTTCATCATCCTAATTTCATTTAGAAATTTTTTTATTGCATTCAAAATTAAAAAAATTGCACCCAACTTTGCATTCAATATATTTTCACTAGTTACTTTCTCTTGTATTCATTTGCACATTTTCCTATTTCTAAACATCAACTCTCTGAATAGGAAACTTGTGAACACTATAAACAATCTAGAATTTGTTTTTTTTCTGAGAAAAACCTCTGCTAGGACTAAAACACCCTTCCTAGCATCTTAGTCCCTTTGTAGGTTTCTATCTCAAAACCTTATATCTACTATTTGTTGTCTGTTTCAATCCCTAGAACCTCAAAATATCACCAGTAGGACCAAGATGCCCTTACTAGCATCTTAGTCCCCGTTGAATTTGACTTTCCAATTTTTTAGGTTTTCAAATTATTTTTTTGTGCTTCTGTGTGTTGCCTTTATTTTTCTGTTACAATTTGCAGAATTGTTGTTATCTCAATTTCTTTCATTTCAAGTGTAATTGCAAGCATAGGATATTACACTCATTGCACTTTCTTTGGTTTATCCCTTGCATGAGTTGTACTACTTGGTTTCCTACTACTAATATTATGGTGAGTTGAAGTGAGAGACTCATGGAATCCCACAATAAAACACTCATTGTGGATCTTGGGTTATCTAGCTCTCTTGCTTTTAGTGTTGGTATTATTTCACTAGGTATGGACCATACCTTTGATACCTCTTTTGTTATGCCTACCTTACCTACAAGTGCTATTCCAAGTGTTCAAACAATGGTTGATCATATCCCTCAAGAAAGCATAATGAAAATACATGAAGACCTAGCCCTACAAGATAGCGTGCATACTAAAAACATTTCCAACACTGTGATACTTGCCATAGATAGTATTCACCCCATGATGGAAAGTAATGAATTACTAGAAGTTGTGTGTAGCATAGCTCACATATTTGGAAAACATCTTCCTTCCACCACTAACAGTGCTCAAGCTTCAAACAATGTATGAAATAAAACTCCTCCCCCTTCAACCATAACCTCCATTCCCACCTATACCAATCCTCAAGTGACGACAACCATGCAACCCACTAGCAATGTCCTTCCTACCTCGAATATTTCAACTAGTGCTCCTTATACCTATGTGGCATCTAATCTTATATCTCCTCCTGTAAGCAATCTATTCACTAGTCCTTCCAACACACCACCACCATATTCACCTCCATCTCAAACCACAACCAATGACCCTATCATTAACCACCCTTTACAAAGCCTTTCATCCATTCAACGTCAGGTTTCCACTATAAATCAAAATCAAAATGGCCCACCTTCATACTATGTCAAAAGAAATCCACTATCTTTGGAGATATTGAGAACTCTGATTCCACAAGGTATAGAGATTCCTAGATTTGAGAAATATGTAGGAAAGGGAGACCCTACTAATCATGTTAATTCCTTTACTTCTTTATGTAGTGACTTTATCCTTGAGGAAAAACTTTTGGCTAAACTTTTTCTTTGATCCTTAAAAGATGTTGCCTTGGACTGGTTTTCTACAATACCGAATAACTCAATTCATTCATTTAATAAATTTTTTGAGACATTTATTAACCATTTCCAAGTGCATATGGTTCTTGAAATGACCTTAGCTGATTTGATGAGATGCAAGCAAATTGAGGGTGAAAAAGTCACTGACCTTATTTCACATTACCAATTGCTTTATTCCCAAATTAGTGTGAAGATTCTCAATTCTCACCTTCAAAATATGTTCATAGAAAACTTACAAATATACAAGACAACTTACCATGATGAAATTCCCTTCCTTCATGCACTTATGCATTTCCCTTCGAGATTATCAAAAATTTGTAGGTAGTAATAAACCAAAAACCACCTCTACCTATCTTAAAAAGTTAAAATTCTCAAACCAAAACACCTACCAGCCTTTCAGAAGATAAGGTAAAAGTTTCCTTCAACTAAATCCAACCTCCCAACCTACTGAACAAGTTGATACCCAAGAAACTACTATAAAGAGTAATCCTTATATCTTTGGGAATCTGCAAAGACAATTTACTCCCTTACCCGACACTTCACAACATCATGACTCAACTATTAAACAAAAAAATGCTTACCATACTCCCGTTCAACCTCTTAACCCTAGGAAACCATTATCTTTGAGCTTCTGACACAATGCATATTGTGCTTATCACCAACAAAAAGGACATGATACCGAACATTGCAAACATCTTAAACACCGTGCAAGACCTCATTGATTCTAATTATATCCAAATTGAAGGTGTGAATGACAAAGACAATAAATTTTTAGCTCCTCCTAACCAAAATTTGCAAATCTTTATCAATCCCATGCCTAACGACAATATTTCATTTGTTAAGGCTAGTGAAACTAAGCCCAATGTGATGAACATTGACACAAATGATGATAACATGAGCAATAATGAACAAAATCCCATGGATGATGATGAAAAAAATCCTATGGATACTAATGACCAAATTCCTCTTAATACAATGATAGGAGTGATTGACATCGAGCCTCATAAATAGAAAACCAAAATGCCTATTGATATTACTTTCTCTTCAATAGAAACAATAAAAAATGCACTTGATGGTCCTCTTTACATAGCTGAAAAAATCAATAACAAGCCCACTCCTAGGATTTTAATTGATCTCGTCTGTGGAGAGAATGTGATCATAGAAGAACTATTATATGTGCATGAAATCACTCAAGATAGATATGATAAATCGAAAGCATGGATTAAAATGAATGATGGTTTTGCTCGTGCTATGATGGGCTTGATCACACTCCCTTTACAATTAGGACTGAAGAAATTAAATGTATCATTCTCTATCATCTCTAATTCAGATCAATTTCATGTGAAGTTAGGCTATAAATGGCTTTTCTCTATGAATGCGGTATCATCCATTGTCCATAAGTGCTTAAAGTTTCCAGTCGGAAATGAAATTTTCATAGTGAACAATAGTGGCTTTAGACCTCTGTATTCCCATGGAAATTTCTCCTTATATTTTTTTGGCTTGAGCCCATGGAACCTATAAGACCCCATGATGACTTCCTTTTCCTATCCTACCAAAAGTTTAAAGAAAAATGTATAGCCAAATTATCCCTTGAGAATTTTCCTCCACCCATGATCGAACCTCTGCCACTTGAGCCTAAATCCCCTCCAACAAACCAAGACCAATCCATCAAAAATCCCTCACCTATTTCATACAAAATACCAAGAGAAAAGCACACAAGTCCTAATCTGCCTCCTAAGAAAATTTATAAAGCCAAAGAGAAAGTGGTTCAACAACCTTCCATGGTTTATTTCATTCTTCCTTCACAATGAGAAAAGGAACTTATGGTTGATAAACCCACTCCTACACAAGCACAACTTGAGAACCATAATAAAAGAAATAGAAATACTAGAGAGCGTAGGCGTAGACGTTGTGCTATTACTCAAAATATGAATGAAGAGAACAACATTCAAAATCAAAATACAAACTTGATAGAAGCAATAAATGATGAGCCTCCTCCATTACCAGAACCAATAGATCTTATGTCTCCAACACAAAAAGGACTAGCAATTATTCATCCTCATGTTGTGGTTAACTTGGATGAAGATGAAGAAACTACTAGAATTGATGCACAAGTGCATAATGATCTTAATTTGTTATTTCCCTCTTCTATGAGCTTAAATGATAATCATTGTGATGATCCTCCTAAAATGAGTGATGCACCACATGTTGAACTAGGTGACTCTCCTAGTACAACACTTGATGTTGTCCCTCTCACTAGTGATTTGCATTCTACATTTACTGAACAAGACTAGGATGTGGATAACCTGCTAGATGGTTGAATCACATGTGCTTTAATAGTCTTTTTTATTTCCTTTTTTCTTTCTTTTTTCTTTTGATTGCATGTGTGTTATGTGATCCCCTGTATCGTTTGATGTTTCTCTCTCTATGTGCATTCCTCTATTTGTACCTTCATTCTTCTATATGTCGTAAGATTTTCCTCTTTTTATTGGTCTTTTCCTTTTATTTTCACTTTTTCATTTCATTTTTGTCTTGTTTTTCCTTTTGGGGATGATATAAGGCATTAAGACACCCTATGTCTCTTCCATGTTGACCCAAAATATTTTTCATTATCTTTTCTTTTCCTTTCATTTGCATTGTTTGTCTTGTGTTTCCCTTTTGGGGATGATGCAAGGTGTTGAGACACCCTATGTCTCTTCCATGTTGACCCAAAAGGTTTTTCTTTGTTTTCTCTCTCTTTGTGTCATTCTTCTAGTTCTATGTGTATTTTGGGAATGATGACAGTTCTGAGCTCTCTAATATCATTGCAAAAAAGACAGATATTGGCCCCAAATCCATAGATCCCTTATGTGTTTTGGGGACCCTCTTTTCCTTTTTTATGTTTTGGCTACTTTAAAGTAATTTCTCACAACATGGTGTAGACATCCGAATTTGACCACTCCCATATGGTCAAATTTGTCCCCTTTATTCGTCTATTTCATATTCCCCATCGACATTAATTAAATGATTTATTTAATTAATATTCCCCTTTTCCTAAGTTTCCTAAGGTATTAATTTAATAATTAATACTTTACCTTTCATCCCCTCTTCCCTAAATTAAATAAATACATCAATTTATTTAATTTAGTCATTTGGCCTTTTGAATTTAAATCGATTTTAAATTCAAATCTTTTCTCTCTCCTTGTCACATCCTCCATATTTTGCAACTTGCCTCTAATCTATTATTAATATTCTTAATCACCTGTTTGCACAAACTTAATCTAATCCTCTTTCCATTTCTAGCATTTTCTCCAAGTCAACCTTCATTAATTTCTCCATTTGGCATTGACCCTCCTCCCCATGTGAATTTAAAATTCACTTTTATTTCTCCCAAGCTCTCCTCTTCCCCATGTGGATCCTTGAGATGTCACATCTCCCACATGGGGTCAAAGACGTACTTTTTGGGAACCTTGTCTTATCCACAAGGTACTTCCAATCATGTGAATTTAAAATTCACATTTATTCCTCCAATAACTTCTCTCTTCCCCATGATGATGTGTGAGGAATTCTAAAATTCCTCATGTGTCACATCCTTCACACATGGGGACAAGAAGTTCCTTTTTAAGGAAATTTTCTCCTCATCCCAAGGTACTTGCAAGTACCTTCACCTCACATGTCCTCTCTCCACCTCACATGTCCTTTTTCCACCTCACTTCCACATGGAAAGATGTGAGGGCTTGTGAGTCCCCAACTCACCATAGCCCTTCATCTTGTCCATGTGACTCAATCTTAGCCATTCAATTCTCTAGAGAATTCTCCCCTAAAATAGAGGATTTCTCTTCATTTATCTCATTATGCATTCAAAATCTCAAGAAATCTAGCATACTATCAATCTCAAGCACTTTCATTCAAGTTCATACCACCATTGTTGCACTTCAAGCTTTTCATTGCACTCATCTCTTACATCTATCAAAATTCCCACATCCATTTTTGCATTCTCCATCCAATCTACATCACTCTGCATATAATTTTAGCCTATTTTCCTTCAAGGAGCAAACATATAATCTACATCAAATGACCAAACAAAGGATCAACTTGAGCAAGGTATATCTTTTGTTTCATCTTTCTTTTGTTCAAGTTCAACTAGGCTTTTCTTGAGGTGGTGTTTGGTGTTTCTTCCTATTTGCATTTTCTATTGTTTTTGCATCATTTAGGGTTGAAACAAACAGTTGCACACACATGGTATTAGAAATGTATTTAAAGTGGGGGCATACATTGGAATTAATTTGGCATGATTTCATTTGCAATCTTTTCATGTTCCTTGATGTGATTTTCTTATTTCATGTGATGTGTTTTTTTCTTTGCGGTGACATTGGGAGTAATGTCCTTCAAGAGCATGATCTATCTTAGCATATTTCATTCCTCTTAGTGGTGATGTGATGCACTACATCCCCTAAGTAGAAGGATGAACCAATCACCCTCTCCCTAAAAAGCTATAAGTAGCTTATGCTAAGCGAGGGATTTTTGTCTCATCTCAAGAGAGTTGTATGGTGAGTAATTTTGTGGTGCAATGCTACACCCCTGCACTGAAAGTGACACCAAATAATCTTAATCAAAAGGGTGGCTACTAAGAAAGGTATCTAGTCACAACTCGGGGGACTGATTCCTTGCGAGTGTCCAACAAGCCACTTAAGGCTTTAACCAACCCTACTAGGGTACATTAGAATACCTCACATAAATGTGGGTACTTCCCCTTTCAATTTGACACTGTACTGCAAAGGCTAACGCCAGTTAAGAATTTAATTTTTTCTTATCCCTTTTATATAGCGGCCCAAGGGAAAAAATGCTTTGGGTCACTAATGAGTTCTCCATTAGGATGTGTCTCAATGGCAGGTCCTTCTACAAAAGAAAAATAAGATTTTGTGATTCCTCTTACACCCAAGATCATATGAAGCACAAGGGGAGAGCATACTTTCACTACACCCTATGGGTTCTACAATAATGAGGTGTGAAAGTGCACCAAACACAAAATATAATGGTTAATTTTAAATCCCAAAAATGAAATGTTCCTAACTTAAAAAAAATGAAGACACTAAAAAAGAAAGCCCTAAAAAACCACAAGTCAGTAGTTTCAAAAAGAAGGTCTTCAATCAATGTCCTACAACAAAGTGATTAGTAGTTTCGAGGACTTTGTATTCTCCAAAACATAAGCCACACATTGAAAACAAAAGAATAGTAACACCAAAATTGCTAACCTAATGCAAACCAAAAGGGAAAACTAAAAGAAAACTTCTTTTTTTTAACCTTAATAGGTGAATGCGTCATTCTAGTTAACCTATGCATCTCACAGATGCAATTCAAGGTTTGGCGACTACAACTCAAGGTATTGTGACTACAACATTCATCTTTACAGATGTGGCTCATTGTGTGACAAATGTGTCATTCTGGCTTTCAATATTTGCATCGTAGGAACCCACAAATGCGTCGTTATTTGAATTTTCGTCACTCTACCAACAATTGCAACTCACTATCTTGCGATAATGACTCACAAACTTGCAAACACACAAAAAAAAATGGATTTCTTGTGAACTGGTTAGATTCACATCAAGTTCACCAATGTTAAGGAGAAAATTCAAAATGAGAAGGAAAAGATCAAGTAACAACCACTCTACCTAAAATCTAAGCCAAGAATCTGAACTCCAAGACAAGAAAGTATAAATAACATAAGGAAATTAAAAGAAAAAAATTTCAAAGTAAACTCCACATGCTAAAGTTGATTATCTTTCTTGCTTCGCCTCCATTCTTCTCAAGTTGCAACCTTGCCCTCAGATTTTGGTGTGTCCAAGTACCTGCAAGTGACAATGATTGATAGCAAGAATTTTAGAGAATGTGGTCGTAAAGCTAAAAATGAAAGAGACAACCTTCTTTTATTGAAAAAATTATCAAACGGATGGATGAGATTGAAGGTCTAGATCAATAGCTGAGGTTTCATGCACCACAGAGTAGTGAGGTTAGGGAGGGCTAAGGATAGACAATCTTGAGATTGAAAGAAGAGCAGAGGGAATCAATGTTTGAAATTCAAAAGAGGAAGTGGAGGGAAAGTGGAGGCATCAAAAAATGATTTTTAATTAGAGAAAGGAATCTTGGAAATTAAATAATCTAATTAATTAATTTAGGAGAGGATGTGGAGGAATAAATAATAAAAAATGATTATTCATTTATGGAGAAAGAGGGAAAATGACATGTGATTGAAATGATTATTATTTGACCATTTAATTAAATATGGAGGAAATGGCATTAGAGATTCTAAATAATTAAATTAGATTAATTATTTAATAGTGGAGAGAAGAGGTTAAATGAATAGTCAAATAATTAAAATAATTATTTAACTATAGACAAATAGTGAAAGGCGAATAATTAAATAAATGAGAATTGATTTAATTATAGAGGGAAATAGGATATTAGTGGTGTAATTAAATAAATGTTTAATTTATTTAATTAATCGAAGAAGAATAAAGAAAAGGAAATTAATTAAAATTATTTAATTAATAGAAGAATGCAACCAAATAAAATAATTAGATAATTCAAATTATTTAATTATGCAATGAAGGAGGAAACCAATGTGGAAAAATGACACTCACAAACTGGAGGCATTTTTCAGTGTCTATAGATGCATTAAAATAATAGATTAAATGTGATCAATATGCAATATTATATAATACAATACAATGCTCAATTTACATAGTGAGACCTTTCTTATATAGGTAAGGTTGAGAGATAGGAAAAACTAGGACAATGACAAGTGTCTCAATCATATGCCATGTGACAATTAGGGGATAAGATAAGATCACATGACAACTAAGACTTCTAGAAAGATTCTTAACTCACTAAATAAATTTAACATGTGAATAGGACCTACGAGGTGAACTAGTTAGGTTAAATGATTTATTCACACCAACACCCCCCTTAAGTGCAATTTAGGTAGAAGTAAACAAATACGAATATGGGTCTTGACTACTAGACTATGTTAGGTACCCACATGTACAAGTGCATCTCTCATAAAAGAAGAAAAGGAGAAAAATTATTGGGATAAAAGTCATTTCCAAAAGAGAGAAAATACAAGTGAAAGAAGAAAGGAGGACTCAAAATGGCCCCCTAAGGACTACTTCTATCAGAGAGTGTTATGTGAATTTTTCCCCAAGATAAGAGAACACTATGAAATAACCCTTTAGAATTAAAAGGAAGATAGAAAATAAAGGATATTATGATCATCTAGTTAAAAGAGAGTTTAATAAATAATATGTAAAAAACTCTTTTAAAATGGGAGAGGAATAATTATTAAAAGGAAACTTTTGAGAAAGGGTGTGATGGTTTGAAAAACACCCCTTAAACGGATATATAAGGAATTCATGTGAGACTTGGAAAGGCATGGAGAATATTCAAGGAAGAAGAAAACAATTTGGTGAGCTATGAGAATTGGAGAAAGGGGCACATAGGGTGTGTCCAACTCAGGGTACAACTTGCACCCAAGGTGGTCCTAGCAAGGGCATGGTGTGCACTTGTGTTGAGAATTGTTCTATTGAACCAACACTTGTGTAGAGAACAATAGTTCATTGTGTTCCAAAAGGAATGGTTTCCTCCTAGATTGGTCCACAATGAGAGCCAATACCACTGACATATTCCTAGGGAGAGAGTGGCTTTTCCAAGTGTTGTGATTTAGATAAGTATTGAAAACCATTGATTCTAAAATTGAAAATATTATATATGATTTTGGTGTTAATCTATATGAATTATTTAGATATGTTATTCAATTTACTATGTGAATTATTTACTTTAGAATCCTTGTATAATTATTACATATTATAGTTACATTGGTTATTTTATATTAGTTATACACATTATTTTAGTAGCATTACATCTTATAAATTATCTTAACTATAATATTTAATCTATTAAATATCTTACCAAAACTTAAAAAAATTTAGGAGGAAAAGTGACATTACAGAGAGACTATGTAGTCCCCCCACAATTTATAATCTCTTGCAAAAATGGTAAGTTCCTAAAGCCAAAACATGATCCAATGCCTAGAAACAACATTCCTCCCCTTGGGAAGAAACAAAACCAAGTATAGTTGCATAAATTCTTCCCATTCTAGATAGGAATTGATATGAAGATGGATGAATATGTATGAAGTCTTTGAAAACTACTCAAGTGTCTCCATGTTGATGTTGAAAGTTGCCACTACCAAGTCAGGTGTTTTAGGCTATACTAATGAATATGACAATCCAAAATCTAGCAGAGATGAATGGAGAACAAGTTCCAAAGACAAAAGTACCTCATTTAAAGACAAAGATGTTAGACACATAAATACTGAGGGGGGAAAATTAGTATTTAATATTTTCTACTTTAAACCATTGCATTAATTAGTTGATAGGCTATATATAGTGTGAGATTTGAGCCTAAAACAAGTCTCACACCTACAAACCACTATTGAGTCATTGAAAAACAAATTTCAACTATCGTTTAATGGTAAACCAATTACCATTTAATGGTAAAAGCCTCCAAAATATCACTTGTCACATAAAATCTAGATAAATATTGATTTGACAACTGGATGGGAACATTCTATTTCCATTTGTAGTGTTTTTTGTCAATTTGATGATAAATTTATTTTTTATTTTCATTTCTTTATGTTTTAAATATGTATGCAAATATTTCATAATCAGATAATACTTAATTTATTTAAGTAAAAA
Source organism: Sequoia sempervirens (assembly GCA_007258455.2). Lineage (NCBI taxonomy): Eukaryota > Viridiplantae > Streptophyta > Pinopsida > Cupressales > Cupressaceae > Sequoia > Sequoia sempervirens. The sequence goes on from VDFB02168118.1 coordinate 165,648,406, forward strand.
ATCTAGATAAATGCTTAAGTTTATTTCATTCCATCATTTAGAATTTATTATTAATTGTTTAATCCAACCACATGCAACTAGAATTTGCATACACAAACATGTACTCTCTAACATATTAACATACATATAGTTTTCTATTAGCGTAATCCTTGAACCTACTTTAGGTGCAAGTGCTAGTAATATTATGAAAATATAATTAATGGTAATGCAATTAATGAACACATTCACATAAGAGAAAACCAAATCTACATGGAAACCCTGAAGGAAAAAACCACGGTGAGAAGAGTTGCTTGGAACTACTGCCAAATCCAGCCTCACAAAAATAATATAGAGCTTACAATAATTTTTCAAGCACCAACCTACAAGAATTACAACCTTAAAGGGAGACACCAATCCCCTTGAACTCTAATTTGTAGGCACCAAACTTCAGGAGACACTAATCCCCTATGACTGAGCTATAACATAGTCACTGAGCACTAACTCAGAATAAGAGGCTTCAACCTCATGTTAAAGAAAGAAATATAGATTTTCTTTCACTCAATCTACTCTACATCAATAGGTGAACACATCATATGATGATATCTAAATTTTTCTCAACATATTTGACTTCTCATCTCAATTCCCACACCATAAACTCCTACCACTTCCTCATGTTTATCAGTTACTCCACCCTCTCTACACATCAATATTTTCATGAAAAATGATCCATAATATATATCCATTCCATCATGTTTACAACATTTCATGTTAGTCTAAAATCCTTTAACACCATCCAAAATTAACCGTATCAACCAAGGATAAACCTTGATTTAAAATGATATGAAACATGTAGTCGTCTTAGCCTTAAATTATATGTGTTACCATAGGTGTAAGATGATGGCATGTGCTTCCTGCCATAGTATTACTTAGTTCTATTTTACCTTCACATGCTTCCTCTAGCTAGTGTGCATGCTTCCCTTCATTGGTGCAAACACTTAGACATTATTCATAGTCAACCAACAAACACATAGTTTACTTTGTTAGTTCTAACTTACTACTTTGTGATTTAAATTCATTGAAGTTGTAGAATATGATACTTCATGTGTAGTCTTACTTAACTTCCAAATCACAAGCCATAACAATTAACAGTAGTAGAATGCAATACCAAAAATAATGACAGTTTAGTATAGTGCATCTTTTTCTTTTGAGCAATAAACCTCAAAACACTACTACAAACACTTCCAAACTTCTACAAATATACTAGATAAAGAAGAACCGAATTCCATATGTGCCCTAACTTCAAATGTTGTCAATTTTCAATAATGATAACATTAACATTTTGCAACATTTACAACAAACACAATTGATATACCATTTTCACATATTTTGACATGAATGACAAGCAAACCACTTTGACATCAATGACAACACTATATTCAACAAAAGATACCTCCTCCAAATGTTTCTCAAAAGTGTCCACACTTGTGTCAAACTATGATGAATGATCATGCAAATAATGAACAAGAGGATTAGAGTATTCCCTCACAACAATTGAAGAAGAATCATCTCCATCAAAGAGAAAATGTATGTAATCAATGATGTCTCCCAAATCTGAAATGTGGGACTCTACAAAAAAACTGCAATGTCTACCAAGTACTCATCCCAAGTAGCCATATTTGGAAGAGGACATATATCTTGTTGCACTAAATCAAAAGTAGCAATAAATGAAGGATATGATATCTTAATTCATTCCATTGGACTACATTTTTCATCCCAAAATGATGGTGTGTCCACACAAGATTCTTGAGTGTGAACATCAAATGAATCTATTGATGTTGGTTTAGAATAATTTGGCAAACTAATGACATTGCAAACATAAAGTTGCCTCAACTCATGAAGACCACAAAGAAGTTGCAAATTTTCAAGTTCCTTTCAAATGCATTCATCTATTGTATGAATTTTTTCTACATTAATCACATTTAATTTTTGATGAATTTAGAGACATGATTACAACTAGCAAAAACACAAGATTAACCCACAATTATTCATTCATGAGACCCCCCTAATTTGGAAAACTAATGACATTGCAAACATAAAGTTGCCTCAACTCATGAAGACCACAAAGAAGTTGCAAATTTTCAAGTTCCTTTCAAATGCATTCATCTATTGTATGAATTTTTTCTACATTAATCACATTTAATTTTTGATGAATTTAGAGACATGATTACAACTAGCAAAAACACAAGATTAACCCACAATTATTCATTCATGAGACCCCCCTAATAGTGTATAATTTTGGCACTTTATATGTAGTGTGATTACAATGTCAGAATTATTTCCAAAGTTTATAATGCCAAGGTGAACCAAATATAGAAAATATAATATTATTTCAAAGTGAGATCCTCAAACAAAAATTATAATTTTCCAATATGATCTAGACTAAAAATGAAGCCTTTCCAAAAGGGAAAAACTTCTCCAGATGTCAGTATGTCCAAGTTATCAACCAAAATGCAAATACACATAAATCTGAATAAAAGATACTTGGAGCTAAATTTATAAAATGTGTTGTAAATTTGGGATCAAGGCCCTTTTCCCTATTGTTTAATCAAAAACTATGGATCTCCTTAATACATTTCTAATGTCACAAGAATTGCAAAAAATAGAGATCCAAGAAAAATGTTATGATCTTAGAGATCCAAATGGGAGATCTAAATCCAAATAAAAATAAAATTTATCAAAAAAATATGATAATGTTAATTACTATTTCACTATTTTTTGTTGGTGGACACTCTCTTACACTTCTAGGTTTTTTAACCTAAAAGGAGAAATGTAACCGACAAAAAGTTAGGGATACATTCAAAGATAATGCTAAAATGATCGAAATATGACTGAATTTAATGATCTAAATGTAATAAACTAAAAAAGAAGATGAGTTATTAATGCAAAACCTAAGGAATGCAAGTTGTTTGAAAACACATTGTGATATGGAAACATGTGATAAATGACCTAGAAATGCAAACAAAACTAGATAGAAATAAAAAGAACTGGAGAGGTGCACCTGGTAGTTGAAATGTGATGTAGAGAGGCTCTGGAATCCTTCAGAGTTGACTGGAAATGTTGACTAGGACACTTACTCCAAGTTAGGTGACTTCGTCATGTTTCAGGGAGATTCTGTTGGAACAGGTTTCTGCCAAAAGGGTATCCAGAAATACAAAAATCACTTTTTATGCCCAGTATTGGGACTAATCTACCAAAGATGGTGACTTAGTCCACTTGGGAATCTTGAGAAATTCAGGGCAGGAATATGTAGCTATTAGTCTACACTTCACTTCTTGACAGGTGTCTGGTTTAGATTCTACAGAAATCGGGTTGAAAGGGATCTCCAAGTTTCAATTAGGGATTTTTTTGACTTGAAGGACTTTGATGAGTTGAAAACACCTTTTATCACCTTTCTCTTTGACAAATTTATGTACAAGGCCTACAAAACACACATGCAAAGAGGGGGGAAAGGGTTAACAGTTAGAGTATAGGGGTTTACCTTGGTCAAACCCTTGGAAATGAAATGAAATAAAGAGAGAATGATGAATAGATAACATGCAATTTCATAAACTCACCAAACCCTTGATGTTGAAATCTAAAGATATGCAAGAAGATGCTCCAATGGATGCTTGATGATGCTTAGAATGCTTGAGAACTTAAATGCTTCAATGAATGATGCTGATGGGGGTTAAAATGAGAAAAAAACCCTTTATTTATACTTCATTTTACAATATTTCCTAAAAATAACACATCACGAGCCAAACTCAAGGGTAAGAGAATAAAATCCCGCTAGAAATTTAAAATAATTTTGATTTTTGTGCCCAGTGGGACTAAGTCACCCCAAGTGGCGATTTAGTCCCACAAAGGAAATTTTACTAGGTGTTAGGAATTAAAGTGCATTTAATGAGGTTTAATGGGAATATTCTCCAAAACACACTTAAGTAAGGTTAGAAAGTGCATTAAGGGGTCATTTAAACATAAGAAAGGGTTGAATTAGTGATGACAAGTCTAGAAAAGCATGAGAGTTTGTTACAACTCTTTACAACACTTTGAAATAAGACTTGGTAAGTGATAAAAAGGAGTTATTTAAGTGAATTATAATGAAAAGTTCCTAGAAAAGTGTGAAAGTGATTTACAACACTTCACAATACTTTTATAAGACATCCTAGAATTATTAATGATTCTGTGAATGTGTTGGCCATATTACAACATTAAATCTAGGAAAAATCAAGCCAAATTCCATAAGAAAGACTCAAGTGAGCATAAAAATTTCCAACTATACATTTTTTGGTGACACATTAAGCCCCCAATTTAGTGAGAGGACGAACTTGCTTCAAACTCACACTAAAGTAGCCCAACATACATATCAAGAGGGATCCAAAAGTACTTATGTTGGAAAGATGGGATAACAATAATTAAGAGGGATGATCAAGCCCCCAAGATCAAGATCCTATGGAAAACCAAACATAAACACATGGAAGTGAAAAGAGAGGAAAGAAGAAAGAGAAAAAGTTGGATCAAGCTTTGATCATTTGTCTAGCCCGTTGTGGATCAGATCTAGGTTGTTTTTCCAAAAAAAGATAAATTCATACTCAATTTGGGGCAACGGAACTCATGTTTGTCCGTTGGGTGAGAATTCCCAAAAGGTGAGAAAAATACACTCATGGCTAGTATGCACTCACACACACATAGGTGGCTATGGGGAAAGTCATGCCTCGAAATGGGCTTCCTGCTCAACCATACCAAAGTTATACCTCTTGATAACTTTAATAAGGTGCCACAAAGGAAAATGTTGTTTCGTGCTTCATGAGTCAAGCAAAGCTTTATATTCTTAGAACTCATGAACAAATGTGATGGCACCACAGGCATGCAAGTTGTGCTATGCAAGTTGGCCATATAGCAAATGAAAAATGAAAAATATGTTGAAAGGATTCTTGATTAGTTCATATGAGGTCTTAACTTAGGGAACATTATGTCTAATGTCTCCAAGAGAGGACCAATCAAAGAATAGAAGATTCGCAACTTAGTGAATGCAGTGCATCGCATCAGGCCACTAAGAGGAATATAATCTGCTAAGATAGATCATGCTCATGAAGGAAATCACACCCAATGTCATCCAAGAAGTGACAAACACATCGTATGAAACAAGAAGGATGCACTAAGAACCAAGAAAAAGAAAAAAAATGCAAAATGAATAATGCCAATGTATGCCCCCACTTTAAAGGAATTGCTACACACTATTCTGTAAGCAATTACTTTAAAGTAGTGAATGAAATTTCCAAATAGGGGAAGAAGAAATGAGACCCAACTTGAAAAGCCCCTATTCCAAGTCATATGCTTTCAAATAAGGCTACATCATTGGTGTAGGAGCACCTTGTCCTCTAAATACCTTCAAAAGGAAAAAATTGCAAAATTTGAATTTTCAAGTGTAAAATCATTGTAAGGGTCTTTTGAAGTCATAATTAATGTATTTAAAGTCTTTAATATGTCTTTAGGAGGCCAATTGGGAAAATTTGCAAAAATGTTGCTAAAAATTGCAAAGTTGTCAATAATGCAAAAAGAAAGAAAAAAGAGCACAAAATCAGGAAGATCAAGAGTCATGTGGGAAAAAGAATGGTTCTAGCCAGTGAAAGAAGTTGAAAAGGAAGTTATTGGTTGGGAAACATCTATATAAACATTTTTAAGGTGAGCAAAACTCATATTTTTGTAACTTGGCATCAAATTTTGATAAATAAAGCACTTTGTTTATGATATTACTATTTTTTCTCTCATTTACCAGTCCTTGTACAGATTGTACAATAGTCTATAAGTTATAAATTTGTTTTTCTTCATATGGAAATGAATTATCAATCAATTAGAAGTGGTTTGAAGTGGTTTTATCAATTTTAGTGGGTTTGAAAACAAGAATTTAGTAAACCCTTAAAATCAAAGTTTGAGAGTCATTTAAGGAATAAAGCTTCCATCCCACCGATGTAGGGTTAGTTGATCAGTGGTATGCATTGAATAAAGTTTATTTGTGTGTGTTGGCAGGGTAGGAAAACGTATGATTGCAAAGTTCAAATGTTGTTTCAGTTAAATTTCCTAAGTTTTGTTAAGAACAAAGATGGCTCCAAGTGGTGTTTTGAAGAAAATGAAGTATTCAAGGCTTGATGAAGTCTTAGACTACTTATGTAGACATATTGAAACTTTTTTGAGGTCATGGCAGAGCATTTGGAGGTTCGAAATGTAATTTCTCTACAAACCCTCACTTCTTGGACATTGTTAAGGTTTTTAGACAAGGGTTTATGGTTTTGATGTATTGGTGGATGTTTCCTTCATTCAAGATTGATGATTTGTGAGTTTTGAAATCTATTCAAGAGCCCATTTACATCTTGAAAAGGTATAGGGTCAATGGAGATTTAATATGGGCTTGATGGTATAGCCATTTTAGTTGTTTTACAATGCTACTAGGGTTTGAGTCATGACTGCAGGAAAAAAGAGGAAATTGAGTAAACAGAGATAAGGATGTTTGTTCATGGTTTGAAAATGTCTAATTGAAGTTTTCAAAGAAGTATGAATTCTTAGGAAAATTTTAGAAGGCAATATTTGTTGTTTTGGTGATTTGGCAATGTGATTCTAATGTGCAAGAATGGTGTTTGACAACAAAAAATTAGGAATCTAATGGTTCAGTGCTTGGTAAGTGTGTTATGGGCTTATTTCAGTCTGAAACATGATGATTAAGATGTATTGGAGGTCTAGTGTTAGTTTGAAAGAAAGAATGTATGTTTAGTTGTCTATTTTCCTTGAGAAGAGAGTTGTATTGAAGGATGAAAGAATGAATAGTGAAAGAGATGAATGGTTCTATTTTTCTAATCAGGTTTTGTGTTGGTACAATCATTTTTATGATGATAAAGATGAAATTAAGTTTGAAAAAGGATTGGAAAATAGATGGGGTGATTTGGGCTTCTTGGTGCCTTGTGATTTTCAAGTGAAATGATGTGATTTTGAGGAAAAGATAAAGGAATTTTGGGTGATTTTTCAATTTGATCTTCTCAGTTGAGTTTGGGTCTTAAGTACCATAGTTGATTGGTGTTTTTGGTAGATGCTCTTGCATCAATCATGTAAGAGAAAAATAAAAGGGAAAGGAAAGAGGGTTGCCCCCAAATAGGAAAGCACCAGACACATAGGGGATCTATGGATTTGGGGTCAATATGTTTGTTGCTATGATATTTTGTAAAGATCTTGGAACTATCATCATTCCCCAAATACATAGAACTGGAATAATGACACAAAGAGAGAAAAAAGAAAAGAAAAAAAACCCCTTTGGGTCAACATGGAGGAGACATAGGGCATCTCAACACTTTGCATCATCCCTAAAAGGAAAATACAAAACAAAAGGAAAAAAGAGAAAAGAAAAAGGTGAAAGAAAATGAAAGCCTTTTGGGTCAACATGAAGAAGACATTTCAGTCTCAATGCCTTGCATCATCCCCAAAAGGAAAATGAAAGAAAAATACAAGTGAAAAAGGAAAAGGGACCTTTTGGGTCAACATGGAAGAGACATAGGGTGTCTCAATGCTTTGCGTCATCCCCAAAAGGAAAAAACAAAACAAAAGTGAAAAGATAAAAGCAAAAGCAATGTACGACATATAGAAGAATGAAGGTAAAAATAGAGGAATTACACAAAGAGAGAAACATCAAACCACATCATGGGGGAGCACATTATACACATGTAATCACACAAAAGAAAAGAAAATGAAAAAGGCTAGTAAGGAAAATGCAATTCAACTATCTAACAAGTCATCTACCTCCCAATCATGTTCAAAAGGCAAAATAGCAAGAGGGACAAGAGCAAGGAACAAACTAGGTGAAGTGCTAGGCTGATCTCTCTATATAGGAGATATCTCAATTAAACTCATAGATGGGGAAAACAATGTATTTCATTGTCAATCTTTGTTGTTTCATCATCGTCATCTAGGTTAATTATAACATGAGGACAAATGATTATCCCTGAAGAGGAGTGCATCTCTTGTTGTGATTGTTGTATTGGATTACTTTGTGGTGGGTTAGGAGGAGGGTGGTCATGCATTGCTTCTTTCAAGTGGGGATTGTGATTTTCTTTATTTTCTTTTGCATGTAACTAACAAGAAAGGTGACTACATTGATGCCTACGCTCCCTAGCACCTTGGTTTCTTTTGATTCTATTTTGAATTTGTGTGGGTGTAAGAGTGGGTTGATTCATCATAGGCTCCTTTTCTTCCCTAAGGGGAGGAATGGAAGGAACTGAAGGAGGTGGATCAATCACTTTCTATTTTTCTTTATAAACTTGTTTTATGTGAGGAGGCATGACGAGGTTGGTTTCATTATCTCTGGGTCATTTAGACAATGAAGGTGAAGTGTTTATTGTTGGTTGATCTTGATTTGCTTGTTCAGATTCAAGTTGAAGCATTGTCTCATCTAGGATGGGTGTGTCGGAAGTGGATGGGGACATGTCACAAAGAGACAATTCAGCTATTCATTTGGCTTTGAATTTTTGATAGGCAATGAAAAAGAAGTCTTTACGAGGTGTTATGGGTTCCATGGGTTCAGGCCAAAAGGCTTCTAAGGAAAAGTTACCTTTGGAAGACAATGGATTAAAGCCACTATGGTGGATAGTAAATATGTCCTTGTCAAATGGAAACTTCAAACATTTGTGAATGATTAAAGGGACAACTTTCATTGAACGAAGCCATGGATGGCCTAGCCATAGACAAAACCGATTTGACTGTGGGATGATAGAGAATGTCACATCCAATGTTTTAGGTCCTATCTATAATGGAAGGACTATTGATCCTATGGTAGGGCATGCAAAACCATTATGTTTCTTGATCCTTGCTTTTGGTTTGTCATAATCATCTTGATAAAGATTATGTACAATACTAAAAACTCTTCCATGATCACGTTCTCACCATAGGCGGGATATATTAATATCTCATTGGTGGGCTTATCATAGATGCGATCGGCTATTGAAAGAGGACCATCAGGAAGATTTTTTAGCATGTGTTGACAAGAAAAATTAATATCAAGAGATTTCTTAGGTTGGCCCTTTTGAGGGATAACGTCTATCATTCCCACCATTTCAATCATAGGGTTAACATGGGTAACTTGTGGAGTAATATCATGTTGTTCATCATTTATATTGACATTCATCACATCATTGTTTGAAGGTTCACTAGCTTTGACAAATGAAATATTGTGTTTAGGCATTGGGTTGGTAAAAATTTGCAAATTTTGATTGGGGAGCAATGGGATTATTGCCTTGATCATTGACACCCACAATGGATAGATAGCCAAAATCAATGAGGTCTTGCACTAAGTGTTTAAGATGCTTACACTATTTTGTATCATGTCCATTTTGGTGATGGAAATGACAATAAGCATTTGGTTTAAAGGTTGGGGGTAAAGGCTTAGTAGGATCAAGTGGTTTAACAGTAGGCAATGTGATCATTTGTTGTTGTAACAGTTGATGCATTGTGTTATGGAGGGTATCAGGCAAAGGTGTGAATTGTCTCTTCGGATCCCCATAACTAAACTGAACCATTGTTTTAATAGTTGCCACTTGATTATTAACATGTGGAGTTGGTTGTGGAGGAGGGGGGTTGAATTCTAAGAAACCTTTGTTTTGTTTTCTAAAGGTTTGTAAGTTTTTTGGTTGACATGCTCAAATTTCTGAGCATGGCTAGAAGTGGACTTTGCATCACGACTACAAACTAAAATGTGATAATCGCAAAGGGCAGTACATAAGTGCATAAAGCAGGGAAATTTCATCATGGTCAATTTATCTTGAATTTCACTATGTAATTTTTCAATGAACATATTTTGGAGATGTGGATCAAGAACCTTGACATCAATTTGAGCATAAAGTGATTGATAGCATGAGATGAAATTGGTTACCTTTTCATCCATGGTTTGTTTACATCTCATCAAATCAGCCAATGTATTTTTGGGAGTCATGTGCACTTGGAAATGATTTATGAATGCATCAAAAAGTTCATTAAATGAACAAATTAAATTGTTCAGTAAAGAGGAAAACCATTCCAAGGAAGTGTCCTTTAAATTCCTAGGAAACAGTTTAGCCAACAATTTATCATCAAGGACAAAATCACTACATAAGGTTGTATAGGCATTGACATGATTAGTAGGGCCTCCTTTCCCTCTGTACTTATCAAATCTAGGTATCTCAATTCCTTGTGGCATAGGTGCTCTTAATATTTCCAAAGATAATGGGTTGTTGCGGACATAATAGGTGGGTGGTGCATTTTGATTTTGATTTGTGGTGGATATTTGTTGTTGCATGGAAGAAACAATGTGGAAGAGTTGTTTAATGAGAGGATACATATAGGTAGTAAGAGGTGGAAGAGAGAGGGGTTATGGAGTGTATGTAGTGTATGTAGTGTTAGGACAAGTGAAGGGAACACTGATAGGTGGAAAGGTGGTGGAGGATAGAACATTCGATGCCACAAAGGAACCAGGGGTGCTAGCAAGAATACTAAAGGAAGAAGGCACATTACTAATAGATTGCATGACTATTGCAACTTGGGGAGTGGTGTAGGTAGGTATAGATGCGACTATTGAAGGAGGAAGAATTTGAGGTCCTCCTTGGATAACCATAGTGTTTTTTGGTTGAGATGTGCTAGAGGTCGAAGGAACATGTTTTTGATATATCTCAATGTAGACACATAAAATATACTGATTGACATTGTGCATCTGATCCTGGCTTACTAACATCATTTCTTCCTAAATCATCCCTCGGTCTAACTGTTTAATCAAATTCCCCTATCTGATTAAATTCATCAATTTGATCCCTTAATCGAATAAATCATTTTATCTAATTAAGTCAATTCCTTATGTTAATTAAATCAATCCATCTGATCTAATTATCCCTATTTAATTAAATAATCAATTTATTTGATTAAATCTCTAAAGTCTATCCATTAAATTAAATAAATTAAAACCTTATTTGATTTAATCTAGCACCATCCCTTTTAATTAAATAAATCAAAATCATTATTTAATTAATCTCATGTCATATTCCTCTCTTATTTGATTTAAATAAATCCATAAATCTAAGTCAAATAAGTCACATCATCAAATCTCCTATTAAATTAATTAACCCTTCATTAATTTAACCTCATCTCATGTCACATCCTCTAGATAATGCAAGTTTCACATGAAAATAGATTTAATTCATTTATTAAATCCCTATTTTCCTCACATGGCATCTTTTGGAATATTCTCTCAATTTGAATTCAAAAATTCTAAGTCAACATGTACATCCAACAAGGCAATAACTTCTTCTTACATGTCCTTTTCCTTGAGCCAAGTGGCATTTATTGCATTTTTCCTTCCCTCTTACATGTCATTTCAACAAATTTGAATTTCAAATATTGGAATTTATTGGCACAAACCCCCAATCTTGCACATCCATCATCCATTCATAGCTTGACAGGTGGCATCATATCAGTGGATGAATGTTAGTCCCACATTGCTCAAATTTGGACATTCATCCATCTAAGAATCCTATATATAAATTTCTCATATCCTCATTTGATCATCTACAATCCAAGCAAAGTTACCATGCTCAAATATCTCTTGAATTCCACCTATCATCATTGAGTCATAGCTAGGTTTTACAGATTTTTGGCTTGGAGACTCCATTTTTCTCCAACAAAGTGGATCAATCTCTTCAACATTCGAAGCTTGCATCATAGGAAATGGGAAAGGGCCAATTTTCACATCAAATTGGCACCAATTCCCCCATGGGATCATGAGTTTGCATACTTAAATTAGGATTCAATCTTTATTTCATCCATTTCATTGTGTTCTTCACTATTTTCATTCCTAGTTTGAGGTTGTAAATGGATTTCATGGGGAATTCTTGTTTTGGCTTGCAATATCTAACTTGAGGTGTTTATTCTTCTTGTTTTGCAGGTATCAAGATTGGGGTTCACACATTTGGCACTAGAAGGAGGGTTGGATATCATTAATTCTAACTTTTTCTTAAAATTTCTGCATTTTTCTTCACACATAGGAAATTCCAACGCCGGCTCGTCAACGGCGCTATTTTGGCACCACGGGCTCGTCAGCGTCGTTGTTTTAGCACTGTGGGCTCGTCAACATCGCTATATAGCACCACTTGAAACACAAACTGCGCTGCTGGACTGGTCTTGCCAAAAAAAATTAAAATTTTAACTCCACCGCTGGACTCGCCGACTTGCAGACAATTTCAAAAAATATTGAACAGCGATGCTAGACATAAACTGTGACGCTGGGAGAAATTGTGACACAATCGAGCTCTCTGTCCTGACACAAAGCACCACTGACTGGTTGGAAATTGAAAATGAAGGAAGGAGGAGCATGGCGATGATATTTTGTCCAATCAAAGTGTTTTTAAACACTTAAGTGTTTGTTTAACACTTCTTTAAGAATTTGTCATCTTTTCATTCGTAGAACACTAGTTTTCATTTGGGCTTAAAAATAACCTTTCAATTTCTTCTTGCTAAGGTTAAAACGAACAATAGGATCAACAACTTACTAGATTTTGTTTCTTGGATTAACAAATTGAACAAATGTCTTTCACTTGTGATTTGGTGCTCTAAAACAAACTCACATATTGCTTTGAGGATTTAAAAAGAACAAGTGTAGCTTTGTTTTTGTGAGGGCTTACTTAGACTAAAGTCATTGAAAAAGGACGTATGCGCTTCTCTCGCGCTTTATAGCGATCTTGAGAATCAAAAGGCCTTTTCATGACTTTGGGTTAAGACAAAGCAATCACCTCCACACTTTGATTTGGGATTAAAAATTGAACAAAATCTTGTGCCAGTGTGAGTGGGGGAATTTTTGCATATATTCTCTCTCTTTGTTGCTTACAAGGATTGATCGAGTTACGAATATTTTTCTTCATTTGCTTTTGTTTATCTTAGAGGGCTTGCCTTGGAGAAAAAGTACTGACCCAAGGGAATGACTCAACCGGTAACACTCTAAAGCCAAGAGTATTTCCAGCTGGGATATAAATGTGGATATTAGACGAAATGCCAATATCACGTGATTGATTCTGACAAGATGGATTTGAAAGGGGACTCTTGCCATATGGGTAAATCTCCACGAATAGAAAGTCCTTACTAAAACCCATGTGCTAGAATTTTCCAAAATCCTTTAATCTATTTGTTGGTGCAAGAATGGTCATTCTCAATCCACCCCACACTTTTACCATCTTCTAGTAGAAATGGAAAGCATGCCATGGGAGTTTCATGGGTGTTGATGCTTGGCTGCCCCGTATAAGTGAGTGTCGTGGAGGGGAGCCAGTGGGTTCAAGCATCTAACCATTCACTAGAGATAAGTGTAGCTAGACTTTTCCAAGTGGGAATCCAACAAATATTGTCTTACACATCCATAGGATTGTACTTATTCTTGGGTTACAAAATGCATTGCTTGAACGAAAACATCATGAAAACAAACACTTGAACCTCATCCAAAATTTCAAACCCTTTTGAAGACAAATACAATTAACTCAATCCATATGTTATTGCTTTCCCTTGGGATTCATATCCTTAGAGGTTTCTAAACATTGGATTATATCTTAATTTGTCTTCTTAAGCAAACAATAGGAAACCCTTGCCTTAAGTTCATTAAATTTCCACATAAAATATCTTGTGGGATTTGAAGAAATTAAGACATTGGGCATCTTAGTTTGAAAACCTAATTGAAGAAAGTGTTTTTGGTAAAATAAAGACATTAAGCAAAGCTAAGCAAAAGGAACTTTCATATGTGTTGAAAATCCACCATCCCAAAATAAAAACAAAATCATTGGTTGAAAATCCGAAAATGAATGTTCAAAAGAAATCATTTCTTGGTTACAAAGGTCATTAGGAAGCATTTGCATGCTCTTCAATACCTAGGTCTAGGAAAACAAAGTGTACCTTTTTAGGTTCATCTTAAATTCAAAACATATCAAAATATCTTTTTCATCCATCCTTCAAAACATCAAAACAAATTCATCTCATCATCACCTTTTGGAAAATATTGAAATCATCCTTAAATACTAGGCTTTGTGGAAAAATCAAAATCATCAAAATCATTGAGACTAAAATCCTTGAAAACATTTATCAAAAAACCTTTGGCTAGGTATGTGTAGATGCATCATTTTTCATTTACTTAGTCAAAGTTATCAAAATCATCTTGTCTAGCTTAGTGTATGTAGATGAATCCTTCTTCATATGCTTAGTGAAACAATCATCTTGTTCGAATAGGTGTGGGTAGATGCATCCTTCTCCTCACACATATTCAAAATCATCAACCTTTGAACAAAGCTATCCCTTAGATCATCATCCAACATCTTAGGGTATTTTTGTTCAAAACCCAAATCAAAATCAAAAATCAAAATCAAGGATAAAATCTCAAAATCCCAAATCCAAAACCAAGATCAAAATCTGCAAGTCCTAAAAAGCCTAGTATCTCATTTGAGATTTATCAAAAGACAAAAACATTTGTATCATCCATCCTTAAGCATCATCATCACATCATCACCTTTGATCCCCAAGGCATCCTAAAACCTTCTACTTTGGGGCATAAAATAAACGATCAAATCCAAAGTGTGATAGGTCGAATATATGCGTTAGAAAATGAGCAACAAACTAAAGAGTGAAAATAAACACCAAAACAACCTACACCTCACGATTAGCCTAATTTGGAATCAACACAAAGTAAGAACAACAAAATGAAACCTTTTACCTTGTGTCGAGTCAATCTTTTGGTTGGCCCTTCGATTGTAGATGAAATGTATGCTCCTTGATGGCAAGTAGATGCAAGATGTGAAGTGTGAGATGCAAGATAGTTGGACAAAATGGATGCAAATGGCTAAGTGTAGATTGAGAAACAAAATTGCAAGATTTTGGCTAGCAAAGTGATCTTCCTCCAAAATGAGAGAAAAGAGGGGGTATTTATAGAGATTTTGGAAATCTCTAGGAAAATGGATGGCCAAGATTGAGCCACCAATGACCAAGATGTAGGGCCAAGGTGAGTTGAGAACTCACAAGCCCTCACATCTTGACATGTGGCATGTGATATAGCCCTAAAAAGTGAAGTGGACATGAGGTGGAAGGATAGTACATGACATGGAGGGGGGTACAAGGTACCTTGGGATTGGACAAGATCTCCTCATAAAGGAGGTGCTTGTCCCTATGTGGGTGAGAGGACATGTGGGAAGAAGTGAAGGAATTAAAAATTCCTTTTGAGTGCATTGGGGGATTAAAGAGTGAATTAAAAATTCACATGGAGAAGTGGAGTGCCTTGTCCAAAAGGGGAAGGCCTTTAATAAGGTTGACCAATGACACATGTCATAAAGGACATGGGGAAGAGAAAAGGAATTTAATATTTCTTGAAAGATGAGAGGAATTAAAAATTCTTCAAAAAGGACTTTGGGAAGACAAAAGGAATTAAAAATTCCTTGGGGGATGGGAAGAGTTGACTAAATGGGGTGATTAGAAAAGTTGATGAGGGATTAGAGGAAGGTTAGGTGGCTAAGAGAGATTAGAGGCCAACTTGCAAAAGTTAGAGGATGTGACACATCCTAATGATGAGATTAGGAGAATGATTAAGATTAGATAATAAAAGATGGAGGATGTGACATGTGAGAAATTAAATAAATGTCATATTTATTTAATTCATTTGATGAAAAGGAGGATTAAAAGAGATAAGGTATTTATTTATTAAATACCTTAGGGATTTGGCAGAATTAAGGATATTAATTAAATAATAGCAATATTGTGAATAAGGGGATGCTTAGATGAAAGAGGATAAATTTGGATAAATTAAGTGTCTAAATTTAGATGTCTACATTTTTCCCCTCTTTGAGGTGGTGTTACGAAGTAGCATCATTTCAAAGATCATTAAAACATAGAACCTAGAAGAAGATGGTTAGATTGGGAAAGATGCCCCAGTCATTCAAAGGAGTGACTAGGAAGAGAAAAAGAAAATGATGAAAAATAGGGATGAAGGATGCCCCCTCGAGAGGACATGCGGGTTCAAGAGAACATGGATGTGCTCTCGAAATGGAGGAGATTATGCAAGGGGAGATGAAGAAGATGCAAAGTGATGGGTAAGAAAGGATGAAAAGGCAGCAGGAGATTGGGAGGCGAGAGGGATGAAGGATGAATGGATGGGGGGAATTTTGATAGATGAGAGGATGAAGATGAAATTCAATCCAAATGCAATTTTCCATCGTTGGAGCACTCATTTTTGCTATAGCATAAGACACAAGATGCCAAGGTATGAAGAACCAAGGCAGATTAGTGTCTAATGCATGAAACAAACACATCAAATAAGAAGGCTATCCCAACACCCCAAAGTCACGATGACTTTGGTCGGGCCAGGTATTGGGATAACCACAAACACAGAAGGATGTCGTAGCATAACACAAGACCTTAGGGATCTTGGTGGGTACTACATGGAACAACCAAGAAGACAAAGAAAAGATAAAGATACACCCCTATGTTGACTAGTCAAAGCACACCATGATATGATGGATCAAGGTGACCATGACAAGTGGTGATAGGGAGCTCAAATGATAAACAAAAGCCAAAAGAATCAAAAGATCACAATCAATTTAAAATGTCATTTGCCATAGGATGGATGGGATTGATGAGGTCTGTTAGGAAGGATGCATCCTGTTGAGACCGATGATGGTTACTAGACTAAAAGATTGATATGATGCAGGGTATTCAGAACCAATTGGATCTGATGATACAAGTGGATCTTGTTGGTTAAGAACCAGCTAGATAAGGGCATAGCTTGATGACACGACACAAGAGACATGACACAAGGTAAGAGACTTCGATGGATGGTAAAGATGGGACATACAATAAGAACAAGAGTTGAAGACTAATTATAGATGATAAAGGATCAGATGGACAAAGCAGAAAGACTGATGATGGAACCCCAGGGGTGGATCAAATGATCGACCTTTCCTACGTGAAAGTGCACAGGAAACGTAGTTTGACTAAAGATCAATGATAGACAATGGATGAAGGATGATGAGATAACCCCATATAAGGGGATAAAATGATTGGACCGACATGATGGGACATGAGAGACCTATTGGATTGAATTGGAGGATGGTGGTGATCACAAAGCTTAAGGATGGGATAGTTATTCAAATCATCAAAAGATGAATTGGGAGGATGATATGATGGAGAGATGAATGATGAGAAAGGATAGGAGATGGAAAAAATGTGCAAAAAAAAGCAGAAGTGATGACGATAAGATAGATGACATTGGATTGTGTGGGGAAAATCCTATAGCTAGATACCAATGACAAGGGATTATGAGATGGGATGAGGGTAGAGGATTGGGGGGGAGGAAGATGATTGTTGGGATGGACGATGAGGAAAAAGTGGCCAGATGGATTGATGACAAAGGATTCTATGATGGAAGGATAAGAAGATAGGGATGGGGAGATGGAGGGACATAAGAACCCAAGATGGATGGAGTGGATGAAGGATGGGGAAAAGGTTACCAAATGAATGGATGAAAAGGGATGCTAGGATGGAAGGAATGATGTCTCCAAGGAATAAATCACAAAGGAAGATAAATGCCCCCACTCTAGATATGTCATGTATAATGAGGCATGAGAGATAGAAGATGGGAAAATAAAGGAGATAACTGGAGGAGGATAGGATGGGTGATTTAGGGATATGATAGAGCATGTGTGCAGGGAATGTATACCAAGAGGCGTCCAAAGCATGCATAGATAGGTGCCCCTATTTTTTGATCAAGATCACAAGAAGGATGGAGTGACGGGATAAATGAGATATGCCAAGCAGAATGTGTAAGATAGGCAAGATGGAGGGGATGAATGAAGAGGATGTATAGCAAGAAGACGGGTGGATAGCTGGAAGCATAGCAGGAAGCATAGTGGATGGAGGGAATGCATAGCAGGAAACTGCCCCCAAGTGCAGATGGGGATTTACGCATGACGCCTGTTTGCCAGGTTTTCATCATGCTACTTATCCAAGGCGCTTGCTTGTCAAGTTTTCACCATTGGACGAATTGTTTCTTTTTACTATTTTATTTTTTTGATTTTATTTTGATTTTTTTGACTTTTTGATTTTTTTGGATTTTGAACTTTTTTGGATTTTTGGACTTTTTGGATAGTATACAGAAGGAGATGGATAAGGATAGGGAGGCAAATAAGTGGATTTAGAAGACATGCGATAAGGATATGGATGGACTCAAGCATCAAGTTCCATACGAGGTATTAAGAGCTCATGTTCGAACCGACTATTGGATGTTGGTACAACCTTATTAGGATAAATGGATTATGCTAGAGGATGAATGAGAGGGATATGATGGGGGAGATATGTGGGATAATGGGTGGGATGTTGGAAAGTGTATGGATGGAACGATGGGGTGTATATGTGATGGGGAGATGTGTTTAGGACCAACATTGGCACATGTGGTGGTGGATGTGAAAAGATAAAAGGATTAATGGATGGAGAATGCAGGGATAATGGAGGAGACGAAATAGTGTATTTTGGGACATAGGGACCCAAAATAGATGTAGGAGAGGGTGGATAAAAAGGATTAGCTTTTGGATGAGCAACTTTGGATGTTCTTACAGGTTTTTCATTTAATGGCATTGCGTCTTTTTTCTTTGGGATCCACATGGTTTTGATCTTTTCTTTGGTGGCTCTTTGCGAGCTATGGATTTGATTTTGATTTTGGATTTGTTTTTCTTTTCTTTACCATGTCTTTTAGAAGGGACATAGGAAGCTTTAGATTCATGTGGGTGTTTAGATTGATGCATTTTTCCTCTGGCATCCAAAGTGCTTGTACTAGCAATGGGATGGGTGTGAGAAGATGGATGATGTGGATTGATGGAGGTAGGATTATGAGGATTACGTGTAGATGGAGAATGTGTAGGTATGTGCCTTTGTTGATCCTGATTAGGATGTTTATGATGGATGACATGGAGGAGGTGATTTTGGGATAGACGGACCCAAAGTAAATGGAGTGGGTGGAGGGACATAAGAACCCAAGATGGATGGAGTAGATGAAGGATGGGATATGGTGGATGGAGGGATGTAAGGACCCAAGATGGATGGAGCAGATGAAGGAGGAATATGGATGGTTGTTTTGAGGTGATACGATAGAGGAGGAGGGATTGCAGCAAATGATTTGGTGGAGCGATGGGAAGAGCCGACATTTCTTTTGGAAAAGGTTCGTTGAGGATGTCTAGAGGTTGTACCAACGTGTTTAGATTGTGAGTCTTAGGGAATAGATCCAAGACCTTGCATGCATATTTGTTCTTTGACTTGGATGGGCTCTAAAATACCTTGCTCATGAAGGCCTAGACCTTTTCCTTGATAGGATTTTTGTTATTCTGAAAACATGATGCAAGTCCATTATTAGGCGGGGGATGATGGGTGGTATATACATTTTGTTTTTCTTCTTCAAGGAGGCCACCACAGAAGAATGTGAGAGTACCAAGGGGATATGCAAGTGGTGTGCGGATAGCATTTTTAGGCGATGATGGGGGATCCTGAGAAGGAGATGATGGGATAGCAGCATTTGGATGGGTGGTATCTAGAGAGGGAGTAGGGGATATGATAGGATCTAATTTTGTGGTAGCAGGCTCATGAAATGGAGACAAAGATGGGGTGGTAGAATCTTGAATGTCAAGAGGATCATGGGATGGAATGGATGGGGTACTGTGATCTTGCGGTAGACTAGATGGGATGGTAGGATCTTGATCTGGAGGAGGGGATATGTTGGCATGCTTTGGATCAGGCTCTTGGCATGACTCATCGTGTGTGGGAGGCATGATAATGGAGTCATGGGGGGACTCTTCAAGTGGGGAAGATGGAAGGATGGAGGATTCAAAATATTCTTGGGAATGGATACTAGGAGTGGAACAAGTGGATTGGATTTGAGTGTCGTCAATAGGTTCGATGACTCTCGGAGTAGGGGGTGGGTGTTCAAGGGATTTGGTAGATGTGATGGTAGGAGATGGGGACTCAGTGGATTCAGAGGATGTGATGGTAGGAGATGGGGACTTAGTGGATTCAGAGGATGTGATGGTATCATCAATGATAGGTGTTGGATGGAGAAGGGTCTCGTCACTAACGACCATGGATGATGGGTTGGGATGGCACAGTTCCATGACTGCAATGTGTGGAGTGGGGGATGTTTCCTTTGTTATAAGTCCTTGGAGAAACTTGAATACGCTAGGCTGAGATGGCGAGGTGGGAGTGGATGAAGGTTTATGGATTGGAAGATTAAGACTGGATGGAGGATTAAGGTAAGGATATGGGCATGGGGAATTAGGATAGGATGACATGGAGGGTGGATCGTTGATAGAAGATATGGGCGGCGTGTTGTAATAAAGGTATTGGGATGGTGGATTAGGATGGGAAGATGCAGGTGTTGGATTAATATAGGGAGATGCGGATGTTGGATTAGGGTAAGTTGGTGGGTGTGTTTGACTAGGATAGGAAGGTGTGAATGTAGGATTAGGCTGAGCGGATTGGTATGGAAGATTAGGGTAGTGGGTACATGTGGATGAAGGATTGAGATAAGAGGATGTGGATGGGGGATCAAGATAGGGGTATTGTGATGGAAAACTAGGATAAGGGGATGATGTAGATGAAGGATATGATGGATATGATGGACATCCCTTGTCAAAGGTAGCATAATGAGTGTGATTAGGCATAGATGAAGACATGATGGGATAACTCGATGGGGTGATTGGATTTTGGAATGTGGGTGGAGAAAGCTTACTAGCAATGATAGTGTCAAAGGGATCTATGTCATATACCTCTTGATCGACAAGACTTTCATTATCATCGTTGACGTAATTAGGGTTTCCCTTGACCACTATTGATGGAGGATAAGAATTCATGATGATGAAAGGAAAAAAAAAGGATGGAAATGGACTAAAGCTCAAATCAGGATTTAGGTTAAGCTCAAATCGAGATTGGATCAAAGCTTAGATCAGGACGATTGGATGATGCGATGGGATTGATTTTGATGATCGGATTGGATTATCAAAGGATGATTATGACATCGAATTTGCTTCGAGATGGAAGTAGATTGATTGGGTCGAAGGTGATTGGATAAGGATGCAATTGGATGTGATTGGATGTGATTGATTGATGATTGATAAGATCGACTGATGAATCGGATAGGATGACGAAAGGGACTTTAAATGTCGTTCAGAGATTACCCTAGGTGACTTAGGATGCTGATTGATCGGATTAAATGATAAAGAGATGATTGCGGCACCGAATCCACTTTGAGATTGAAAATGGATTGATTGGGCCAGCGATGATGATTAACTTAGGATGGATGACAATCCTAAGTGGATGTTGATGATGACGATCAGATCAGACACTTAGGTCAATTTGGATAATAACCCGAGACGAAGCTCAGGGGATCTGGATGGGGAAAACGATGATTTGATTGGAGAAATGGATGATAGAAATGGATGAACGATTACTCGAAATAAGTAAACAGATGATCAGAACAATAGAATGAGAGTTCAAAATGATAGAAATGAGGTGTGAAATAGATGAATGTTTACTCGGAACAAGTAAATGGATGATTAGAACTACTGAACGGGAGTTCAAAATGATGAAAGGAGGTGTGAAATGGATGAATGTTTACTCAAAATGAGTAAATGGATGATTAGAACTACTGAACGGGAGTTTGAAATGATGAAAGGAGGTGTCAAATGGATGAATGTTTACTCAGAACGAGTAAATGGATGATCAGAAGGATAGAATGAGAGTTCGGAATGATGAAAGGATGTGTTGAATGGATGAATGTTTACTCGGAACGAGTAAATGGATGATTAGAACTACTGAACGAGAGTTTGAAATGATGAAAGGAGGTGTGAAATTGATGAATGTTTACTCAGAACGAGTAAATAGATGATTAGAACTACTGAACGGGAGTTCGAAATGATGAAAGGAGGTGTGAAATGGATGAATGTTTACTCAAAATGAGTAAACGAATGATTAGAAGGATAGAATGAGAGTTCAGAATGATGAAAGGATGTGTTGAATGGATGAACATTTACTCAGAATGAGTAAACAGAGAGAATGGTAGGGTATCCCCCCCTCGAGGAGGCGAATGAGGAAGGAAAAGGTGCCCTGGTCAACTTCTCAAAAGTAGGGAGTGGTATATGTCATCAGAAAGAGCACCAAAAAATGAGAAGAATTGTCTTTGAACAGAGTCAATTGGATAAACAGTGTGGAAATGGCGGGGCATATACGGTTGCCTGTCAGGGAAAATCTGCCATAGCATGAGGTCAGGTCCACCACCGGAGAAAAGGTTGCTCAAAAGTATGAAGTGTTATATGTCGTTGGAAAGAGCACAAAAAATCAAGAAGATTGGCACTTGAACAGAGAAAAACAAGTTTACAATGTGCAAATGGCGGGGCATATACGGTTGCCTATCAGGGAAAATCCACCACAGCATGAGTTCAGGTCCGCCACAGCATGTGGTCAGGTCCACCACAACATGAGGTCAAGTCCGCCAAAGGATGGGGTCAGGTTCGCCAAAGGATAAGTTTAAGCTTGATTTTTTGATGGATGAGTAAGGCAAAGGATCCAAAATATAGCAAACATTAATAAAAGGATTTGGCTAAACTGAAAATGACTGGTTTTGCATGAGAAAGACAATTCAGACAACACAACCCTAAGATTAGTAGAAATGGGTATGGCCGACAAAGTCTTCTACTCTAGGATGAACATGGTTGCTAAGGAGTTCTTAATATACACCTGGTATGTGAGGCCCAAACCGTGAACACCAACCCGTTACAAGCGTGACTCGGGAACCTTAGTGAGATACTAAAGGATCGGACCAACTCTTCATGTCATCCTGACGCTTCACCAATTACAACGTGGTTGGATTGAGGTACAACTTTCGCTCTCCCCCCTTTATATACCTTGTCGGTACGCGTGGTTGGAATCGTCCCTTGGGGTGATGAAATCCCCAAGCAGGTCCCACTAAGAAAATGAAAATAGGGTGACTCGAAGGACTTGGAAAACTATGATTTCTCATCACCCAGGATCGCCAAATGGTGCAAGGGGATTGGATATGTCAAATAGCCTTCCACAAGCACGCAAACAAGGTTTGTTGACCCCTCTAATTAAACTATATGCCTAATTTACCAAAGAACAATCGGTAAAAACTTGAAATTTCACCTTCGGGAGGTCAGGTCTACCACTGGAAGGTTAGGTCTACCACCAGAAGGTCAAGTTTTCCACCAGAAGGTCAGGTCCACCACCGGAGGTCAGTTCTACCAACAGAGAGGTCAAGTCCGCCACCGGAAGGTCAGGTCCGCCACCAGAGGGTCAGGTCCACCACTAGAAGGTTAGGTCCGCCATCGGAAGGTCAAGTCTACCACCGGAAGGTCAGGTCCACCACCAAAGGGTTAGGTCCACCACTAGAAGGTCAGGTCCACCACTGGAAGGTCAGGTCCGCCATCAGAGAGGTCAGGTCCTCCACTCTGTAACCTGAACCTTGCAAAAATGCCAAAAACAGCAAACGTGAAAGAAAAAGACCCATTTGTGGGTCCCACCGGGTGTGCCAGAAATGTGATAGGTTCAATATATGCGTTAGAAAATGAGCAACAAACTAAAGAGTGCAAATAAACACCAAAACAACCTACACCTCAAGATTAGCCTAAGTTAGAATCAACACAAAGTAAGAACAACAAAATAAAACCTTTTACCTTGTCTCGAGTCGATCTTTTGGTTGGCCCTTCGATTGTAGATGAGATGTATGCTCCTTGATGGCAAGTAGATGCAAGATGTGAAGTGTGAGATGCAAGATAGTTGGACAAAATGGATGCAAATGGCTAAGTGTAGATTGAGAAACAAAATTGCAAGAGTTTGGCTAGCAAAATGATCTCCAAAATGAGAGAAAATAGGGGGTATTTATAGAGATTTTGGAAATCTCTAGGAAAATGGATGGCCAAGATTGAGCCACCAATGACCAAGATGTAGGGCCAAGGTGAGTTGAGAACTCACAAGCCCTCACATCTTGACATGTGGCATGTGATATAGCCCTAAAAAGTGAAGTGGACATGAGGTGGAAGGATAGTACATGACATGGAGGGGGGTACAAGGTACCTTGGGATTGGACAAGATCTTCTTATAAAGGAGGTGCTTGTCCCTATGTGGGTGAGAGGACATGTGGGAAGAAGTGAAGGAATTAAAAATTCCTTTTGAGTGCATTGGGGGATTAAAGAGTGAATTAAAAATTCACATGGGGAAGTGGAGTGCCTTGTCCAAAAGGGGAAGGCCTTTAATAAGGTTGACCAAGGACACATGTCATAAAGGACATGGGGAAGAGAAAAGGAATTTAATATTTCTTGAAAGATGAGAGAGGAATTAAAAATTCTTCAAAAAGGACATTGGGAAGACAAAAGGAATTAAAAATTCCTTGGGGGATGGGAAGAGTTGACTAAAGGGGGTGATTAGAAAAGTTGATGAGGGATTAGAGGAAGGTTAGGTGGCTAAGAGAGATTAGAGGCCAATTTGCAAAAGTTGGAGGATGTGACACATCCTAATGATAAGATTAGAAGAATGATTAAGATTAGATAATAAAAGATGGAGGATGTGACATGTGAGGAATTAAATAAATGTCATATTTATTTAATTCATTTGATGAAAAGAAGGATTAAAAGATATAAGGTATTTATTAAATACCTTAGGGATTTGGAAAAATTAAGGATATGAATTAAATAATAGCAATATTGTGAATAAGGGGATGCTTAGATGAAAGTGGATAAATTTGGATAAATTAAGTGTCCAAATTTAGATGTCTACACAAAGAATCAAGAGATTCATCTCCCATATTCTTGATCCTTGTTTTATGGTTCAAACGAGATCTCAATACAAGAAGAGTATGGAAGCCAACAAAGAAACACCTGCTTCAAGTGATATTAGCCAAACAAATGCAAAAATGAATCTCGTTGAATCAAGCAATCCATTGACCCTCTCATCATCACAAAATCCGCAAGAAGAAAACCAAGGAGAGGACCTTACTTTTGGAATGTCTCGCGAGGAAATGACTAAAATGCTACAAAATCTAGACAACCATAGAATCATCAACATCATGATGAGACTTAACCCTTCCTTGTACATGCTTGAACTAGCAAAAAAAGGGGCCAAGTTGCCTTCAGATTTTGATGTAAGTATTATAGTGGATACATCATTTTCCCCAATCTCATCCACCATCCCCATTTCATCTACACCTCCATCCCAAAATATCACGCAAAAAATTCCGCAAATCACAACATCATTTGCCCCAACACAACCCAATGTCAACATGGGAAATACATTTCTCAATGCTCTTCAATCACATCCCCTTGTTAATAATCAAAACTTGGACACAAACACCACATTGGAACAAAATATCCCCCAAAACCCATTACACAAAAAATGTTCCTCTCACATTCCATCATGATCCATCATCATCATTTTTGCACGCAACGCCTCAAACACCTCTCCTCACAAATTCACAAGAGGGAGATATGTTCGGACTAGGGGGTGTATTCGACATGACAACATTCTCACAATGACTAACACCCCTTACATTTCCACCTCTTCCACCATTGCCATTATCATCCGCACCACTCCTCAGTTTAGGGCTTCCCCCTCTACCAAGTATCAATCAAACCACTATCCCAACCATCAATCAAAGCATTATACCAAATGCTCAAAACTTGTCGTTGATATTGCAACAACAAACGAAAAATGCACAAGCAATGACAACATCATCAAACACCCCCTTAGCATCACAAAGCATGGTCTCTCAAGGACCAATCACATCAACAGCACTATCCAACACCCAAAACATCAACACAACATCATCACCTACCACCATTCCAAATCCACCACCACCCCCAACACCACCAACTTTCACCACTGGTCGCACCCACAAAAGGATATGAAAATCACGGAAAAACCTATCCTAGGAATTAGACATTCCAACAGGCGACTAATATCTCTTCATGGTCGTTCATTTACTTGTCAAACCAGGGAATGTATACTTTAAATGGAGCAACACTATATGTGCACTAAGAACCAGTTTCAATCACAACTTATGGAAAATAAATACTTGGAAATAAATTCTACCTATACTAGAGGAAGGTAATGCAAAGTTCTCTTAACTCAACCATAATTTAACCAAAGCAGAAATCATAATAGCTACGACTGAGAAACAAACTATGAACTGGTCTTATGCTACAGGAACAGACACAGGGATGGATTCCCAATGCTGCAGGAACAATATAAGACTGAGTTTGCACAGAAACTTCAAAGATGAAATCTAACTTACGATCAACAACAAATGAACGGCTAACTAACTAACTACAAATACTTACTAAGTGGGCCCCCTTAGCAAGCATCAACTAATTACGCAAGTACTGAACTTAGAACTTCATCAAATTTTATTCATAAACTCAAAATGGTATACATTGTTTTGTTTATATGAAAACTAACAAAAAACTCTATCTCTTGTCATACAGACTCTGCTTTTATTATCATACTAACTTTTACATGATATCCTTTCTATCTCACTATGCTTGCTCACTCACGCAGGAGGAGCACTTATTTAAATCAGGAAAACAACTAACTAACTAACCCTAACAGAGAAAGACGTGGATGTAAAATGTATCCTGAAATCGAGGAACATACTTCATAAATGAGTTTATCCATTCAACCTGATCTAGAGAGAATTTAGCACTCCACTCTTTCCAGATTAACTGACATTTAAAATCCTTCCCAATAGTTTCAGTCAAAGAGTCTTCACCAAAGCTTCCTCGAAGTCGTGTAGGAAGTAGACTTTACTGCAAGGCTGAGATTGGCTGCGCTTGAATCAATCATACTTTCTTCAACAACCTATGAAACACAAGGTAACAGATGCAAAAGAAAAGATGCATGGCACATACACAATATCCATTCATTAATCACATATTTAAATCTATTTCATCATTCAAAAACTACATGCGTTACACCAGTCATTTGGGGAGTCAAACGGGGTAATAAATACAGACATGTCAACATGATAGGCTGCAGGAACATGAAAGTGTATTGCTACAGGATATCCCCCAATAAAAGGTTTCTTAAAGAGTTAAACAACCATGAACAAAAGTGAGGGTAGTAAAAGTGCACCATGATATCCAAATTGTGAGCATATTTTGGGCTCATCATTTGCTCCCTACTTAATCCAATGCTGGTCCTCCAACATTAAACTTTCTGATGGTCTCTCTAAAATCGGTGGTTGAGGCATGACTCTGAAATGGAGTTCCAAATTTGTAATAAAAACCTTTGAAACTCTGCCACCTTTCATACCTACGAGCTTCTGTATCTTCATTAATATTTGTAGCTTGGTAGGGATAAAGAGGCCACATTAGCACAGGAGGTCTAAATATCAATGGCAACCACAATTCAAACCTCTTTTGAAGGCCCAATTGTATGTTTTTGTCTGATCTTTTGAGAGCTACTGTAAAATTCAGGGGACTATGAGGCTCAAAATTTCTTAACCCAACAGTTAATCTCTCCCAGCTCTTCTTAATTATGGAGTATGACAGCTTCCAAAATGATTATGTCTGTCCTTGAAACTCATCATATACTTGTTTTCTGAGATCAAATATTTTCATCCTGACTGTATCATTATTAAAGCCATATGCCATAGTAAGCCAGGTTTTCAACATTGTATGGGGGTCTGAACTCTCAGGGCGCAATGGAACAGGCTCATTCCTTTCAGCTTCTTCATATGCTTCCCATTTCCTGCCATAATTTTCTTCATTTACCACCCAAGACATAAGTGATCTCAAATGGATGTCGCCAATGTATAGAAGGGGATTCCACTCTGTTTCAAATGGAATTATAAAGCCATGTAAATAAAATTTGCACAAAGAATTCCTTAGCCAATTAGGAGCTGTCTGGTATGCATCATAGAATTCTTTAGCAGTGTGAATAATATGATCTAGATTTCTAAAAAATTCTCATTAGCTAGAACCACAAAAATTGTTCTTTGAGACATAGAGCATAAACTCTGGGTGGTGGTCTGCATTCCATAATCTGACCAGTTACCTTCAGCATTTCATCCATTTTCTCCTTTAACTCCTGAATTTCCTGTTTCTACCTTTCAATTTCCTTTTTCAATTTCTTCTTTTCTTCCTCCCAAAGACTTTGTTGCATTTCAGTCTTGGCTAGGTAGTGGAAACTCGGGGTTTGCAATATAACCGATCTCCATTTAGCTTTGAAATATTCCAAAAATTCAATCAAAAATGTCTTTTTGTAGACAACAATGGCTTGACAAGTTGTAGGGGGAAATGAAGCTTCATTGGCCACTTCCAATTGTTCAGTCTATTCCTCCTCTTACTGGAGGATGAATTCTTGTTACTTCAGTGGAGATGATTGTGCTTCCTCTAAAATCTGCATAGCCGCAGCAGCCAAGTCATCAAGACTTGGTACCCCCCTTTCATTATGCTCAACTTCCCTTGTCTCAATTTGTTCTTCAGGAATAACAAATGAACTCTGTGCAGCACTCTCAGACACATTCTGAGAAACATCATATTGAGACTCTACAGATTCTTCTAAAATTATAATAACCTCAGGTTGAGGTGAAGCAGGGGAGGCTTTACATTGTTTCGTTGTGGAAACTCTTCTCGACAATGTTGCGGCTGTCGACGGTGCTCTCGTAGCCTTCCTCTTTTTGAATTGCCTAGAGGGTTCTACCTCATCAGAGGATGATGGTGAACTGGTGATGGCAATAGGTGTTGCTGTAGGAGAAATTGCTACAAGGAAAGATGCTATAGGAGAAGAGCGTTGCCTTTTCTGAGAACGAGGGTCAGATTCTAGGGTTTGTTCCACCCCAGATGACTCTCCTACCTTTGTTTTTCCTTTTTCTCTCCTACTGACAGACCTAGTTTGCACTCGAGCAGAGAAATCTAGTGTGAGAGCTGCAGGACTAGATGCTGCAGGAGCAGATGACCCTTGCCCTGTTCTTCTACTAGTAGACGTTATTTCCTCTTTCTTTTTCTGAGGTCGTGGGGTAAGTGCCCTAAGGGGTTCTGGAAGTTGCAGGCTCTTTTGGGAAACAAATCCTTGCTAGGAAAGAGGTGATACATCTCTCAAAGAGCATTCAATCAACAGTTTTATAAGGCCATGGTGGGCAATAGAGTTATCCTTCCCCTGTTGGGTTCCGTGGGCACATTGTTCCAGAAATTTTAACAAAAAGTTCAGAACATTAACAGCTAACCCATGCCTCATATGACTCAGCAATTTGAAATGGTAAGAATGCAGGTAAGAAAAATGGCCTTCACATGTTAAATACCTGATTATGAAAGCAGCGTATTTTGGATATGGAGGAGGCAACGACACTTGCTTGCATCCTTGCTTAGAGACTTTCAAGGGTCCATCAGTGGGTATTGTAAATTCTGCCCTTGCAGAGACAACATCCAAAGAAAAATTCCCTCCAACGGTTGGAAGTTCGGTTACCTTTGCAATTCTTTCTTCAGTTACAGTAACTGTTAGACCCCATACTGTAGCCTCTCCTTCATAAAGGGTTCTTAAAAATTTTCCTGCAGCCTCCTCATTGAAGGTATCTAAACTCAAAAAGTAATTCAACCAACAATAGAGGCTAAATGTTTGGACTGTTTAAGGAATTTGCATTAATAACTCATGAGCTACAGGCTCATATCTTACCAGTTGACCACCCATATTCATAGTTTTTCCTTAGCTGAACTCAACTCTTTTCTAAAAATCCAAAAAAATTCCTTTCTGTTATGGTTCTTTCTGTCCTGCGATCACTTTTCCCTTCTTTTCCAAAAATGAACTACTTAAACAAGCAGTTTTAATTGTGATTTACAATGAAAAAAAATGCGATCATATTTGGAAAGTACCAAAAAATAATAAAGAAAGATTATCTAAGTAGTTGTGGTAGCGGCGAAAGGATGGGTTTAAAAAGTGGATTATCCCGCCCCCTACTTAGAGTATGATATGTGTCCACACATGTACTAAAGAATAGGCGGATATCGGGTAATAATGACTAATATAGACATAGTAGTAAATGAATAAAATGAAATAAATCAATGATGCGATAACAAAAGATATCGCATACCTTTCAATAAATGCTTGTACGTGTTGAGAAAGATGACGACTTCGGAATGAGATGATAGTTGGGAATGAGATCACAATTAAGGGTGATGTGGATGAATGAGGTGGATGGGTGATGTGGACAGACAAGATGAATGGGTGGAATGGATGGATAGGATGGAAGATAAAGAAGTGAAATGTGGCGACAATTGGGAATGAAGAAAAAGGGGTTTCCTTAAAAAGGAAACCTTTATTATGAGCATGCATTACAAAATTATAGTGAAGTTGCAGGAGAAAGGCTAAAGCCTTTGGCTATAGGAAGATTAGTGGCAGGATCCTGAACGAACTGCTACATGAATTCTTTTTTGAGACTGGTTGATGGTACAACTGGAGGCGGTGTCCATTAACTAACAACTTGAATCTAATAGGATCAATTGTAACAAGTTGAACTGAACCATTAGCAAATACATTCTCAATTTCATATGGGCCAAACCATCTGGTCTGTAATTTTCCTAGACTGTCCTTATATCATGATTCATAAAGTAGAGCCCAATCTCCTACTTTGAATTTATTTTCCTTAATGTATTTATCATGCCACCTTATTCTCTAATTTTGTATTATCTCAGTGTGTTGCAGGGAATTCTTTCGGAGCTCATCCAGAGCATTGAGCTGCATGATTCTATCCTTTTGTGCATTTGTTAAGTCCATGTCCATCTCTAATACTATTCTTAGAGTCTTATGTTCAAATTCTATTGGCATCATAGTTGTTTTACCATACACCATTTCTAAAGGTGTATATCCTGTAGCAGTCTTCCAAGTAGTACGATAGGCCCATATAGCTTCTGGTAACCTTGTGGCCTAGTCCTTCCTATGCAAATCTACAATTTTAGTCAAAATGGCCTCTATGTCCCTATTGGTGACTTCAACCTGGCCATTGGCATGGGGGTGATAAGGAGTTGATTCCATGTGCCGTATATTGTATTCATTGACTAAAGCTGTGATAAGTGTAGAAGTAAATTGTGCTCCTTGATCTATCACTATCTCCCTAGGGACACCAAACCTAGTAAATATTTTCTCATAGAGGAATTCAGCCACTTTATTATCCCTAGCATGTTTCATAGGTTTAGCCTCTACCCATTTTGTGACATAATCTATGCATACAAGGATGTAGGACTTACCATTGAAAGGTGGATCAATTGGTCCTACAAAATCCAGTCCCCATTTGTCGAAGGGTGTAACTACAACTTGTGGAAATAGAGGCATCTCATCAGATCAAGTTGGTCTTCCCATCCGTTGGAATCTGTCACATCTTCTGGTATATTTGGCTACATCTCTATGCAAAGTTCGCCAATAGTAACTAGTATTTAAAATTTTCATTGCTATCCTTTTGGCAGCAAAATGTCCACCACACGGTTCATCATGGCTTGCATTCAGTATATCATGAGTGTCCTCCTCTTGTACACATCTCCTCATAACGTGATTTGGCCCTGTATAAAACATGCAATCTACAATCCAATAAAAGTTAAAACTTTTCTTTACCAATAATCTCTTTTCCTTAAGGGAGAATTGAGGAGGAGTTCTTCCTGTTGCCAGATAATTTGCTATATCAGCATACCATGGGTGAATAACCTTGATTGCAAACAGCTGCTCATCAGGAAAGGAGTCTTCAATAAGTGCAGAGTCATCTTGCCTTTGAATTCTAGAAAGGAAATCAACAACTATGTTGGCTTTACCTAGCTTGTCCACAATTGTAATGTCAAATTCCTGCAGCAGCAATAACCATCTTGCCAGTCTCCCGGATATTGAGGCTTTGTTCATGAGATACAGGATTGCTGCATGATCAGTATGGACAAATATTTGATAACCGGTGATATAATGCCTGAATTTATTGAAGGCGTAGATGATTGCCAACATTTCTTTTTCTGTAACAGTGTAGTTTAATTCAGCCCCTTGAAAAATTTTGCTTATGTAATAGAGTGCATGTTTTGTCAAACCATCCTTCTGCCCTAACACTGCTCCAATTGCATAATCTGATGCATCAGTATGAATATGAAATGGAAGTAACCAATTAGGTCCTTTCAGAATAGGTGCCTGTGTAAAGGCGAATTTTAAGTCAAGAAATGTTTTTTCACATTCCTCTGTCCAAGAAAAATCTGCATCTTTCTTCAGCAGACTGTATAAGGGGCATGTTGTTTGGCTGAAGTCCTTGATGAATCTTCTGTAGTATCCAGCATAGCCTAGAAAGCTCCGTACTTCTTTCTTCTTAGCAGGATCAACCTGAATTCCTATAGCAGAAATATAGTGACTAAGCACTATTCCCTCCTACATCATCATGAAGCACTTTTGACTATTTAGCGATAGGTTGTGATCTTCACATCTCTGTAGTACTTTCTCCAAGTTGGTTTGAGCTTCCTCAAATGTCATACCATAAACAGTAAATTCATCCATGCATATTTCCATGCAATCATATGAGATGTCTGAGAAGATACTTATGACTACCCTCTGGAAAGTTGCAGGAGCATTACAGAGACCAAAAGGCAAAACTGAATAGGTGAACATTCCCCAAGGGCATGTAAAAGTAGTCTTTTCTTGATCCTCAGGAGAAATCTTGATTTGATTGTACCCACTAAAGCCATCTAAGAATGAGAAGTACTTTTTTCCAGCTAAATTATCTAGAACTTGATCAATGAATGAAAGAGGAAAGTAATATTTCTTTGTTGCCAAGTTAAGCTCTCTATAATCTACACATACCCTCCATTTTCCTCCTTTCTTAGGAACAATGACTAATGGGGAAACCCACTGACTATCAGAGATTTGGTAGATAAAGCCAGCTGTTAACATTTTTTGTAATTCTTCTTTAATAATTTCTCTCAAAGTTGGATTAATTCATCTTTGAGGTTGCCTGATAGGTCTAAAGTCATTGTTAATATATATGCAATGTGTACAGAGTTTTGGGTCTAAACCCTTCATATCCCCATAGTCCCATGCAAAAGCTCTATGGTGGGCTTGCAACATTGTGGTTATGGCAGTTTGTTGAGACAGAGGCAACTTATTATTAATATGCAGACAGTGGCCTGGAGATACTTCTATCTGTTTGGTGAGATAATTTATTGAGGTTGCTAATAAAGGTGGTGCATGTATATCACATAATAGAAAATCATGATGGCTTTCAGGATTCAGTTGCTGCAAGAAACATTGAAGAGAACAGTTGTCCAAAATAGATGTGCTATTCAAACCAGAACTAAACTGCAAAATGTGTAGAAGTAGGTTATCTTCACTCTAAAGCTAGGAAAATGAATCAGTTTGTAGCATCATTAACTGAGCTAATGAATTTACTTCTTCAGTTTCCTCTCCTAGATATGGCCAAATTGGTTGAGACAAATCTGGCAGAGGTTGTGTAGGTGGGTATAAAGCCAATTTCTTTCTTGACTGACCATCAGAAATTGTCATGTCTCCTGAATGGCATCCTATAAGGGCATCAGCTGTAGCTAACCAGGGTCTACCTAGGGTAATAGGATATCCTCCTAAGGTTGCCTTAGTGGAAAATATGGTGAAATCAGTAGGGCATTCCCAAGATTCAAAGGTGACAATGACATCTTCTATCACTCCATCAGGTGTAACCGTGGAACTATCAGCAAGTTGCAGGACAGTCGGTGTAAACCGAATGTTTGGGATATTCAAACACTCCATAGTATGCTTGGTCATCACATTAATGGCTACACTAAGGTCAACCAAAATATTTCTTACTACCTGACCATTGATATTTATTTTTACTACAAGACTTCCAGGATCAGTATATTTTGAAATGACAACCTTCCCCAATATAATATCGGCTAACTGTCCTAAAACATGGATAGTTTGGGGATCCTTTTTCTTTCTTCCTTGTTTCTTTAAATAGGCATTTTTAATGGCTTTTCTATAGATTGGAACATCTTTAATAGCTTGAAAAAAAGGAATTTGAACTTGTACATTCTTCAACTGCTCTAAAACATCAAAGGTGGGCTCTTCAATGGTCTTGGGTGTAGTAATTTGCAATCTCTGAGGAAAAGGTGTAGCATGAGGCTATAGGATAGGTTCCTTAGAGGCAGTAGCTGATACATGTATATCTTCTACATGATCAGTAGGTTGTTCAGCGGCAGAGTCTGGAATCTTAGTAATTATAGGTGGTTGCAGAGTAAGGAGAGTGGTTCCAAACCTGAGATGGATATCATTGATATTCAGGGCATAAGATGGATACTGGTTGGCTTCTACAGAATACATAGGTTGTTGTTGTTGCTGCTGCTTATTATTAGGATTTGGAAATGGTTGAACAAGCATAGGCGTTTGTTTTGGAGGGTCAGTATTTGTTACAAGTGCTACAGGAGGAGGCATAAGGGGGCCGAAGGTTGTGGCTATTGAGACTATAGGAATCCAGGGGGTTGGTTCTACCATTGCTGAGAGCCTCTCCATTGAGGGTTTTGTTGCCAGTTACCTGGAGGTGGAGTCCATTGTCCTTGTGGTTACTGCCAACCTCCTTGAGGGGGTTGCCATTAAGGGCTCTGATAGTTAGGCCAGTATGGTTGAGGAGCATTCCAAGGTGGAGATGGGCCATATGTAGGTTGCCATTGGTTATTATAATTAGAGTAAGAATTACCAAAAGTCAAAGGATCTTGAGGCATACCTTGTCTTGGAGCCCATGGTCTCCTTTGTGTAATAAAGAAGACTTGGTCATCATCACCTTCTATCATCTTAAAATTAGTAGGTAACTATTTAGCCTCCATGTTGGCCACCATCTTGCATCTGCAGTCACATTTCTTCTATCTACAATGTGGACAGAACTCAGCCAAAATTGCCTCAACCTCTGCTTGTTTCTTGCGAGCTTGCATGGTATCCAACTGTGTAGCCATGTTGTTTATGACATCCTACTTGAAATAAGACAAAAAAATTGTGATGTCCATCTGGGAGACTCCACTGGAAGAAGACTTTCCCACTGTAGCTTGATGACCTCTACCCTTCTTCACATTTTCTCAGGAGTAATTGAGACATATCTTCTTGATATCATCCCAAGATGCTTGGGTGATATCTCCACCTCCCATCAAGTCTAAGGCATCTATACAGGTATCATTGATTCCCTTTAGAAAAAGTAATTTCTGAGATTCTTCATTAAAAGTATGGTCTGAATTCTTTTTCAGAGAAAACAAGAATTTTGATATATAATCCTCCAGACTTTCATCCTCCTTCTGTTGAATTCTGAATATATCATCACCTTTACTACCAGTCTTACAATATTCCTTGTATTTCTCAAAAAAAATTATTTGCATGGCTGCCCAACTATCAACAACACCCCTTCCCAAACTCATGAACCATCTTAGAGCTCCCTCCTTCAAGGTAGCAGGAAACAATTTCAGTTTGTGAGCATCTGAAGTGTAGTCATAACTGCGACAGAGGATATCAAACTCAAACAAGAAGGTCTTTGAGTCTTTTGTAACTAAACCATAGAACTTGGGAAGTAATGAAGGAATATTCTTAAGGTTTTCATTGTCTTGTTGAGAAACAATAGGAAATTCAAAAGTAGGAGGTCGATTAGGTGGATTACGTGCCATGTTCACTTGATCAAGTATAAAATCAAATGGATTTTCTTTAGGTTCTTTGTCAACCAGGTTGAATAGCAAGTCAACACACAAATCTTCAGCAAATGGGTCAATATTTAAGTCTCCTTCGTCCTCAAATAGGCTATAAGCTGGTTAAATTTTCTTAGCAATGGATGGCAGGTTAGGGAGAAATCTTCCCAGCGCGTCTCTTCTTCTATGCATGCAATAGAATGAAGGGTGATTTGAAGGATTTTGAAAATTCTTGATTAACAAACTAACAAAAAAAATGACTTCTGACAGGTTCTTAGCTTGACACCATCCCCAGCAATGGCGCCAAAAATGGTCGCGCCCACAAAAGGATATGAAAATCACAGAAAAACCTATCCTAGGAATTGGACATTCCAGTAGGCGACTAATATCTCTTCATGGTGGTTCATTTACTTGTCAAACCAGGGAACATATACTTTAAATGGAGCAACACTATATGTGCACTAAGAACCAGTTTCAGTCACAACCTATGGAAAATAAATACTTGGAAAGAAATTCTACCTATGCTATAGGAAGGTAATGCAAAGTTCTCTTAACTCAACCATAATTTAACCAAATCAGAAATCATAACAACTACAACTGAGAAAAACAAACTATGAACTGGTCTTATGCTGCAGGAACAGACACAGGGATGGATTCCCGATGTTGCAAGAACAATATAAGACTGAGTTTACACAGAAACTTCAAAGATGAAATCTAACTTACGATCAACAGAAAATGAATGGATAACTAACTAACTATAGATACTTACTAAGTGGTCCCTCTTAGCAAGCATCAACTAATTATGCAAGTACTGAACTCAGAACTTCATCAAATTTTATTCATAAATTCAAAATGGTATACATTGTTTTGTTTATATGAAAACTAACAAAAAACTCTATCTCTTGTCATACATATTCTGCTTTTATTATCATACTAACTTTTACATGATATCCTTTCTATCTCACTATGCTTGCTCACTCACACAGGAGGAGCACTTATTTAAATCAGGAAAACAACTAACTAACTAACCCTAATAGAGAAAGACGTGGATGTAAAATGTATCCCAAAATTGAGGAACAGACTTCATAAATGAGTTTATCTGTTCAACCTGATCCAGAGAGAATCTAGCACTCCACTCTTTCCAGATTAACTGACATTTAAAATCCTTCCCAACAGTTTCGATCAAAGAGTCTTCGCCAGAGCTTCCTCGAAGTCGTGCAGGAAATGGACTTTACTGCAAGGTCGAGATCAGTTGCGCTTGACTCGATCATACTTTCTTCAACAACCTGTGAAAAACAAGGTAATAAATGCAAAAGAAAAGATGCATGGCACATACACAATATCCATTCATTAATCACATATTTAAATCTATTTCATCATTCAAAGACTACATGTGTTATACCAGTCATTTGGGGAGTCAAACGGGGTAATAAATACAGACATGTCAACATGATAGGCTACAGGAACATGAAAGTGTATTGCTATAGGATATCCCCCAATAAAATGTTTCTTAAAGAGTTAAACAACCATTAACAACAAAAGTGAGGGTAGTAAAAGTACACCATGATATCCAAATTGTGAGCATATTTTGGGCTCATCAACCACATCAAGCCAATACGATGTAGCATTGCAAGCTGCTTTTCAAAGAGGACACCAACAAGTTCAAAAAAAAAAGTCATACAACAAGCCACTCAAGCTACCCAAGCTGCACAAGCGACATTGCAAGCAAACAAGTACAACAAGCCCAAGCATTATTGCAACAACAATAAGAAGAAGAAGAAGCCACTCAAGCTGGACAAGTTGTGCAAGCATTACAAGCACAAAGGCCCTCTCAAGCACAATTTTTATTATATCAACAAGTCACACAAGCATAAGTAGCACAAGCTCAAACCCAAGCACAAGCCCAATGTTAGGCACATTAAGCCCAATATCAAGCACAACTTCTTGTACAACAACAAGTAGCACAATTGCAAGCATATCAACAAGCACTAAAGTAATACCAAGAGCAGCAAGAAATAGTAGAATTGGTAGCCCAACAACAAGCGTTGTGGGAATAACAACAAGCACAACAACAAGCACAAGAACATGCACAAATCCTAGCACAACAACAACAAGATCAACAACATGCATTGTTCATACAAAAGCAAGTGGAAGCCTACCTCGCTCGCCAGAACATACATATACCATCAAACACCACACTGACCAACCCATCAACAATTGAAACACCCCACAACACTTTCATCCCACCCCCTGATCCACAAAATGATGTGACAACACAACTCAGGTTGCTCTCGCAACAAGTGCTCAACCTTCAATCAAGGTGAATGACCAAGACACCAAGCAACTTGTGTCCCTATCCATTTGATAGGAGCCTAGAGATGAAACCATTCCCCAAGGGATTTTAGATCCCTAAATTTGACAAATATGGAGGGATGGGTAACCCTGAAGATCACATCAGGGAATTCCATGTTCATTGCATGGAGGTCGCATATGATGATACTTATCTAATGTGGCTATTTCCTAGAAGCTTGGCAGGCCCCGCTATAGAATGGTTCTCTCACTTACCTTCAGGAATTAGAACATTCTAAGAAATTAGGGATGCATTCATTAGGAACTACGCATGTAACATTGCAATGGATGTCAGTCTCAAAGAACTATACACTTTAAAACAAGGAAAGAATGAATCTTTTGCTACATTCCTTCAACGATGGTGATCCAAGGCCAATCAGAGCAAGTGGACCATGCCAGAAGAACAAGTTTGCACCATCATAGCCAACCTT
This sequence comes from Sequoia sempervirens, assembly GCA_007258455.2. Lineage (NCBI taxonomy): Eukaryota > Viridiplantae > Streptophyta > Pinopsida > Cupressales > Cupressaceae > Sequoia > Sequoia sempervirens. The sequence goes on from VDFB02168118.1 coordinate 165,686,933, forward strand.
GAAGGCCACTTGGCATTTCATCTCAAGGTTCAAGGCATCACCACATATTATCAACTAATTTCTAAGGTGCTTAGCATCAAAAGAGCCCATGTGACCCAACTCGTAGAATCAACATCATACCACGAACATCAAAACAACCGCCCCTCATCCAATTACAATGATAAACCTCACACATGGGCAAGGAAAAAGAACATTACTAATTATGGCATCGTTGATGCCAAGGTGGTCATTAGTGGTCCACGCCCAAATACACCCACACAGCAAACCCAAACACAACACCAAAACACTCATCACACAACATACCAACCCAACAACAATCCAACCATCAATAACCTTAATGACCAAAGAGGACCACCCCAACCCAAAAGTTATCCCAAACGAAAATACACCATTTTGGGGGAACCACTTGAGGAAATAATGAAAAATTTGATCGATGAAAAACTCATCAAGCCTCCTACATTCGAGAATTACCAAGAACCCAATGTCAAACCTCCTTGGTATAACGAGAATCAACTTTGCGAATTTCATAAAATTAAAGGCCACACCACAAATAGTTGCATGAGACTCAGAAACATCATCCAAGATCTCATCGATAAGAAAATCATAAACATGGAACAACCTATGGGAAATCAGAATCTTAAAATCTACATGAATTTGATGTCGAATCATGGTAACAAAGGAAATAAAAATGATAAAGGGAAGGGCAGCGTAAGTCATGTGTATGAAATAGTCATTGCTTCCCTAAATGAGGATTGCATGGTCATCACCATCAAAGATGCCCATGCTGAAGATTATGGAGTCACCACACGAGGTAGCAAAGTCACCATTACAGGATCATCCCAACCAAATAGGGTCCCGTCATCTAGATCCATTTCTAATGGCTATAATTTCCTAGACCAACTCAAGAGAATTCCAGCACACATCTCCATCATGGAGTTGTTAAAAATCTCATCAGTGCATAAGAAGATCCTTGAGGAAGCATTTGCCTCATCCACTATCCCCGCAAATCTCGAAGCGAAGCAATTCCAAGCTATGGTCAGAAATATCATAACACGTAATCTCCTTACATTCTCTGACCAATATTTCCTCGCCCAACCATCTCACAACCGTGCACTTCACTTGGAAGCCATTTTAAACTAGAGAAAAATCAAAAGGGTCCTGGTGGATGGAGGTGCAGGTTTGAACATCTGTTCTCTCAGCTTCATCAAGCAGTTGAAAATATCAGAAGATTCCATTGAAAAAGGAAAGGGAATCAAGGTAAGAGCATATGATGACCAAGAAAGAGTGTCTCAGGGCATGATTAAACTCCCTATTCAAGTAGGGTCAACGCTCATGGAAGCCACCTATCAGGTCCTGGACCTCAACTTTCCATATAAAATCCTCCTGGGACACCCATGGATCCATGCGATGAAAGTCGTAGGATCAACCTTCTACCAATGTGTGAAATTTACACATAATGGACGAGAGGTCACCATCCATGGAGATCCCAAACCATTTTCATATTGCAAAAATCTTGAAGCCAAGTATTACAAGATCCCCCAAGTGCCAAAAAATGATGAAGGCCCATCCACACCATACATCAACCCTGCCACTCTCGCATCCACTTTTGCGATAGAGACACCCGTCATCCCCACCATCTCCAATATCGAGCTCATCATCCAGGATGATGATTATGGAAGCTACAAGATCCCTAGCAATGCTTTTGTGATAGGAGAATTACCACAATCTCCTAGATCACAAGGACGCCCACAAGAAAATCAAGCTTCCACATCACAAACCTACCTTGAAGACTATCCCGAATTCACAAGCTGGGGAGACCTTGGCCATGAGGTTATTGAAGCAGATCCATCTCACATGTTGTATCAAGATGAAAGATCGACACCTGAATTACCAATGGATGAAAGAAGCAAGGGCCTACAAATGATGCTTGCAATGGGCTACGATAGGAATCAAAGACTGGGAAAAAATGACAATGGGCTCATAATACCTATCATGCCAGAGACGCGACCAATAACAAATCTTGGCCTTGGGTGTACCCCTCCGAGTATAACCATACGTGGCTAAAGTCCTCCAGTTACAATGGTTAATATTTCTCCTCAGCCAATACTAGCAGAAGTACGCTCACCAATATCTACAGGTAGAGACATACACAACTTTATAACTAAGGCCTACATAAGTAGCGATGATGAAGATACCATGACCAATCTACCTAGGTTATTTGAGGACACTACCCTTTGCATGATTAGTACCTTATCTTTTGAATCTGATCATCAAAATCATGAGATTCATTTAGTATATCCCCAATTGATCGACTATGACCAATGAGGACCACCAGTTCTTGATACATTCGAAAATGATGAGGCACTCTCAGAATTCATGGGATTGAGGGATAACGTTCCAGATGGAGATCACAAGGTAGGGTTTATAATGGAGTTGGACACACATTCCTATTACGGGGAAATGATTGAATCCTTCAGTCACAAAAGTGAGAAACTAAGAATCATATCCAAGTACTTGAGTGAAAACCACATTGTGGCACTCTCTGACAAGAAAATAGTAAAAAGAAAGGATGTATCCAATGGTGAAAACCTCTCTGAGGTGCCCGAGGATGAAGGATTCAATCTTCCTCTAAGAGTTATTCATCAAGAGAAGTCAGCAGTCTTGGCTAAGAAATGCAATCCTATCAACCTAGGAACAGAGGAGACCCCACATATCACATTTTATGCGGAATCACTATTATCAGAAGAGCAAGAACTCCTAGCAGCATTCCTAAGGGAAAGGAAAATAAACTTTGCATGGAGTTATGTTGACATGTCGGGACTTGATCTAGAGACTGTAGTCCATCATTTAGCAGTATATCCAGAAGCAAAGCTAGTCAAAAAAAAAATTTGAAAAATGCATCCTCAAATTGCCCTATTGGTCAAAATAGAGCTCAAAAAGTTGTTAGATGCAGGATTTATCCGACCAATTAATCATCCTGAATGGGTGTCAAATTTGGTACCTATTTCCAAACCTGACGGAGCCATCATAATCTGTATAATATTTAGAGATTTGAACAAAGCATGTCCCAAGGATGATTTCCCACTTCCCAACATCAAAATGATAGTAGACATGACAGCAGGACATGAGATGCTATCACTAATAGATGGATTCTCAGGATACAACCAGATCATGATAGCAAAAGAAGATCAACATAAGATGACTTTCACTTGTCCATGGGGGACCTACTGCTGGAACATGATGCCATTTGGCCTAAAGAATGCAAGAGCAATGTATCAAAGGGCCATGACATTGATATTCCATAACATCATTCATAAAACAGTCGAAGACTATGTCGACGACATTCTAGCTAAGTCAAGAAAAAGACAAGATCATATATCAACGCTAAGTGCTATCTTTGATATACTGGAGGAATACAAAGTCAGACTAAATCCCAAGAAGTGTGTCTTTGGCATACAATCAGGTAAATTGATAGGATACATAGTCTCCATGAGGGGTATTGAGGTGGATCTGGAAAAAGTGAAAGCAATCCTTGAGATGGAAGCACCAAAGACATAAAAATAATTGAGAGGCCTCCAAGGCCGACTTCAATCCATCTGATAGTTCATAGCACAACTGGAAGACAAGCAAAACCCATACTCTCACCTAATCCACAAGGGAGTGGCATACAGATGGGATACAAAGTGTGAAGAAGCATTTAACAAAATCAAGGAATATCTACTGACACCAACAGTTTTAATGCCACCCATCCCAAGAAAGCCATTGATCTTATATGTGTTAGCAACAGTAGCAGCCCTTGGAGCTCTTCTAGCTCAGCATGATGAAAGTGGAATGGAGAGGGATATCTACTATATTAGTAGGACAATGGTCGATCATGAGCTAAACTACTCATTCATCGAGAAAGCATGCCTCGCAGTAGTGTTTGCATCCCAAAAATTCAGACATTACATGTTGGCACACAAGATAAAGCTCATCGCAAAAATTGACCCCCTCAAGTATCTCTTATCAAAGGCCATGCTCACAGGAAGAATGGAAAAATGGGTAATGATATTATCAGAATATGACATCGAGTATGTGGAGAGAAAATCAATCAAGGGTTAGGTTATTGTGGATCAACTAGCAGAAGCACCTATTTATTTTAAGAATCCTCTTGTCTCAAAATTCCCAAATGAATCCATCTTTAACGTCAATATAACTGACCATTGGAAATTATACTTCGATGGCTCATACACACAACATAGATTAGGAGCCGGTGTCTTTTTCATCACTCCACAAGGGGATTGCATTCTGAATTCATACAAATTGGCATTTCCTTGCACTAACAACATAGCAGAATACAAGGCTTTGACTATAGGCCTCAGTATAGCAGTGCAATGGAACATCATAGCTCTCAAGGTGTATGGAGACTCTCAGTTGATCATAAATTAGGTCAATAATGAATATCATACTAAGGATGATAAGCTCACTCCATATAAGAAATTGGTGGAGACTCTAAAGGAATCCTTCATTGACATAACATTTGAGCAGATTCCAAGAACCAACAACAGAGCAGCCGATGCCATGGCTACAATTGGGTCTCTATTAGACATCCCTCATAATGTGCCAAAATATGAATTTATGATTGAGCAGCTTCTCGTTCCCACATTCAAGGTATCAGAATCAAAAAATGTGTGTGAAATCGTTGGTCCTGGTGATCCTTGGTACTATGACATCTACACATATCTTCACATAGGAGTCGTACCCACTGACCTCCCATCAAACCTAAAATGAACCTTTATAAAAAAAGGCATCCAGATTTGTCATCTTAGGTGATACCTTATACCATAGAAGCATAGAAGGTACCTTGTTATGCTATTTAAAAGCTGAGGAGGCATTAACCACTCTAACCGAGGTTCATAACGGTATATGTGGCTCACACTCGAGTGGAATGACCATCGCCAAGAATTTTTTGAGGATGGGGTATTATTGGCCCACAATGGAAAGCAAAGCGCATGATCACGCTAAAAGGTGTTTACAATGTCAACAGCATGGGGACCTCATCCATGCTCTAGCTCAAGAGCCTCACCCGATCATCACACCATGGCCCTTTTCACAGTGGGGACTCAATCTCATTAGCAAAATCTCACCCACCTCATCCAATGGCCATAAGTTCATCATAACTACAACTGAGTACTTCACAAAGTGGGTGGAAGCCATACCCATGACATATATCACTGGGAAGCAGATCTCAAAATTTATCCTAAACTATCTTATCTGTCGTTATAGTGTCCCACAAGCCATTATCTCAGATAATGGGACACCATTCAAGAACTAGGAGGTTCGCGACTTGTGCGAGAAATTCAAAATCCAGCATTGCTTCTCCACCCCGTACTATCCCCAAGGCAATGGTCAAGCAGAAGCTACGAACAAAAGCATCCTCAAAATCCTTAAGAAAACAGTCAATGACGCAGGTCGTGACTGGCACTTGCAGCCTAATCCCACCCTCTGGGCTTATCAAACCAGCATCTGCACACCCATCGACGCCACCCCCTTCTCCTTGGTCTACAGATCAGAAGTCGTACTCCCCATTGAGATCAAGCTCCCATCCCTCAGAATATTATTGCAAAACCTCATCACTGTTGAGGACTACCGGGTGTCAAGATTAAACAAGTTGGAGCTACTGGATGAGAGACGCATAGATACTTTAAATCACTTGCAAGTCTATCAAAATAGACTCAAATAGAGCTACAACAAAAAAATCAGAAGCAGGACTTTCCAAGTCAGAGAACTGGGCTTAAAAGAAAATCAGAAGAATGTCCTGAACCCCAACAGCAAAGGCAAGTTCGAACCTAATTGGTTAGGACCTTTCGTCATCACAGCAAGTTATAAATTAGGGGCATATTAGTTATCAACACTCGAAGGGGAACCTTTGCAGGAGCCAATTAATAGCTTCCATCTCAAAAAGTTTTATGCCTAAATATTTCAAGGTATAGAACCAAAAAATTCAAAAAATCAGAAAAAGTCTTGAAAAAATAGTTACTTCGGCAAAAACCTGGCAAACAGGCGTCTTGGCAACAACAAAAAAAATTGAAAAGCAAAAAATCCAAAAAAATCAGAAAAAGGATCAAAAAAATCGTCCTATAGTGAAAACCACTTTGGTGGCACTTTGGGCAAGTACCTTGGTGAAAACCTGGCAAATAGGCGCCTTGTGTAAATAAGCACTTTCCATCCACCAGGATTTTTATGGCTTGTTCGACATCATCCATCCATTTCGCTTCCATCATCCATCGTATCCATATCTCCATCCATCACTCATCCCCTCGCATTCGCACCATAGCTTGGTCCTGTGTTCGTATCATGATCCCTCCTAGTACTACTCGACCCATCCTCAAGGTTAGTTTGCCCTGCCTTTATCGGAGTAGTCTATGGCATCACACTGGGGGCATGTTCTCATTGGATCGGATTCATGTATATTCTTAAAATCCTCAAATTACAAAATCCAAAAACATCAAAAAAAGCACGAAATCCAAAAAAAATCAAAACATATCAAAATCCAAAAAAAGGTCAAAAAGTCATTCAAAAAGCCAAAAATAAGGTCGTCTTGTCGAACTACGTCATCTCTGAGCTTGAACATAGGCAAGGTTGATATTTGATCATCCCTCGAGACATTTAGGTCAGTCCTATAGAAGTTTGTCATAATACGCTGACATCTCATCATGTATATCTCCATCTGTAATTTGGTCAAGTCATCAGTCAAACTACGTGGTCTTTGCATGTATAACGTAGGCAAGGCTAATATGTCGATCAGCCCCTGAGGCCCCTAGGATAGGTCTTTACATTGGTCTCTTGGTCAAAATCACAGAAAATTCCAAAAACATTGAAAAATCGAAAATCAAAACATTTATAAAACCTTGAAAAATACCAAAAATAGCCTCAAAACATTGCAAAACATCAAAAACATCCAAATATTTGAAAAAGTCCATCTGTCTCATCTTGCTTACACCCGCAATAAACACCATCCATAATAAACTAATCGTCACTCTCAACCTTTGGTAAAATAGTTGGAAACAAGTCTAGCAGCTTAAAAGTAGAACTCCAAACGTCAAGTCTTAAGTCTAAGTCAGTGCATAAGCAAATTGGTCATCTCTTTGTATCAGTAACACATCATCTGAAACGGTCCCATATCAATCATCCCTTAGAGCACTTTGGGTAAACGAAATGATGTGCCGCCATCAACTAACATGTCCTAGGATGAATCCTTCCTACAATGGGCATTATCTTTTGGCAATAAGTTTTGGTTCATATCCTTAGAAAACACATCCTCTTTCTGTTAGTGGTATTGAAGAGCATCAGTTTGTTTGTTTACTTGGTCTTTATCTTTTGACTTATATTATCTTGCACTCATTCCAAGGACGTCTCGATGATATCCCAAGGAAGAGGATTTAGAGAAATAGGAATGGGGAAATGATCATTATCTTTTGTATGTTGTGCTTGTTGGACATTCTTGTAATATAACCTCGGCAAATACTTGCTTTGTTGGGTATGTATGGAAGAGGTCTAGGGAAAATTGTTGACTATTACAGGGATAGGTTTATCTTTTTGTGTTTTGGTCTGAGGTGTCTGAAACTTCTGAAATACATGCTAGCAAGGTTTATGTATGTCAGGTGTGAACAAGAATACTCCTATCTGAATGTCGAGTCAAATTCCATCACACTAGGTACAATGCCATCCTGGTTCCCTATACCTTGATGCATCGTACCACATGTGTTATCAAACATAAGAAAATTTTGCCCTTTTGAAAATCCCAATTCCTCAGCAAGTAATCATCATCATTTGCATTTGTGTCATTTTGTGTCTTGTTGAAATGACTTCTTCTTTTCTTACTAATCACACTAACAAGGTACTATGACAGTTGATCATCATCATCATCGTCATCGATCCTGCATCCATAAATCATTAGCATATTGCATAAACATATCATATAGGAAACATACGCATTGCATTCTAAATCATCATAAACGGTTTATCATAAGCATTCTTCATAAATAGGTGCATCCATGTCACTGCATTTCACCCATTACATTCCATCTCATGGCATTATATCAATCATTGCATAAACATTCATTTGCATGTCACAACCATTTTATAGTAATATATAAACCATCACATAGCATTTACAAAAGCATTCCATAATCATTTTGCATAATCATAACAAATAGGTATATAAACATTTAATTCATTAGGCATATATACTTCCATAACATAAATAGCATCATATAATCACATTACGTTCACATTAGGCATCAACATATCACTTTGCACTAACATATCATTGCATTACATATATCATCAACGATTACGTTAGGATAATAACATTTGTTATTCTAAGCATCTCATTGAACCATCCCATTACATTCATCCATAAATCATCTCATATATAAGCATTTTTACACATCATTGCATATACCATAGGTCATATCATTTTATATACCATCCACATCACATATCACATTTGCATAAAATAGATCATCATATAGATAACATCATTGCATAAACATCATTAGAAATAAATGCATCCATAACATATAAAAGAAGAACTATTCATGCATAAATAAAAGAACACATTGCATCGCATCAAAAATCAGCTCATATATATCATATCATCAATGATACTGTCATAGTACAAAGAATAAAATCGGATCACCATACACATATATGTCAATCACTACAAAAGGCCCATCAGGGCTATCAAAAACAAGCCCATAAGGCACAAAAAAATACATCATAATATCTGGATCAAACTCGATCTCTGTGAATGCTGCCATTGCCCCTGTCACCGTGACCCTTTGGTGGTCTCTGGCTAGCCCACTCTGAATACTTTGGGACCCTATCTGCTCGGGGCACTGTATCATGATAGGCTCATCGGTAGTACTCTTCCTCTCGAACGACATCCCTGTAAGATCGTACCGACACTGTACCCTAAGGGGAGGAGGTTTTCATGCTCTCAATCTGCTGTCGTCAGCCTAGCTCTGTGGCTACCTGTAGCTCTGCAACTTGTCTTTGCTGTACAGCCTGATCCCTCTCTACTCTAAGCTGCTCTCTCTCAGCCCTCACCTGGTCTCTCTCTGCTTTTAGCACTTGAACCTGTGTATGCAACTGCGCAATCAAGGCATCCCGTGCATCTGCTTGCCCTGTTGGCTGTACCCATGGCTACACGTGAGGCTAGTCCTCACCCTCGACTCATGGTGGTGGGACTGGTAGATCCTGTTGTTGGTCCTGCATATGGACATCTCCCTAACCTGGCAGAACTGAGGGCCCCCTTGGTGGATCCAGTCGAATTTTGACCCACAGTCCTCGCCCTCGTCCCCTCCCCCTGCCTTTGACCCTGTGCACCTCTGGGTCCTCACCTGGAATAGTTAATCGGAGAAGAGGTCTGAACCAGTCTCTATAGGCCTGTGTGGTCCCTGGATCTGCCAAGCCCTGATCATAAGCCCATAGGCGGGCTACCAACTATTGAAAACTGTCAACTACCTCTACGGTAGGAATGTCAGACCCCCATGCTATCTGTGTCATGCTACGTGCAAAGACAGCTACATAACTGTCATCAAACCGATTTTGTGGCTCTCCAAACTGACGTTGTACGCGCCCTGGCAAGTACTGCTCAATCATTGTGTGCTCCCACCCCTGCATGTATCAATCCTGGTGGCAGTAAAAGAGCTGGGCAGTATCATCAGCCCATCTAGACTGACCAAGGTATGGGCGCCAAGTAAAAACAAGCATCTCATCTAGGACCCGCCTCCAGTAGAGGATCCTGTGCTCACCAGTGTGTGTAAAAGACACACCCCCTATGTATCGTGCCATTAGGGCATCTTTTACCCCCATCAGAATTGGAACGACCTGTGGATGTAGCACAAAAATGTGCTCCCACCCCAGACATGAAGAAGTGTCACGCCGACCCCCAGCGCTCTGCCATCCATGTAAGCGTACTCATGCAAATCCCTGTAGATTGAGGCTAGAAGGATAGGCCCCCATGCAAAATGAACTGGCCTGTCCCGGACCATCCGCTCCCAGTAATAACCCCAGTCGGGATTAAAGTATCGCCCTCGTCGATTTGGGGCAACCAAACTTGAAATGATCGTTGCAATCACCTAGCGAAAGGGAGGTGCTATAACTCTATATCTCTTTAGCTTGATTTGACCCTCGCAATAGATAATGTCTCGTGTAGCGAGAACTCTGATGCAACACTTGCATCCCTCCTTCATATCATAGATCGCTCGTCAGCCATGAATAGGCAACCGAAGAATGTGCCAAACATCCTCTAGGGTGACAGTCGCCTCGCCAGTGGGAAAATGAAATGATGATGTCTCACTGTGCCACCTCTTGGTCAGTGCTGACAACATCCTGAGGTGGGTGTGCACAGGCGCTGTGTATGCAATATGCCATAGTCCTGTGACTCCTAGTCGATCCTGGTCTCTGTTGCTCAGGTCCCATAGGAAACTAGCTAAATCCTGCTACCGATGCTCCCACAAGTAGAGCTCCCTGGGCCCGTCCTGCATCAAGGAAGGTCACCATGTTAAAAAAATTCAAAAATTCCTAATCGAATGCTCCAAACTCATCCCCAACGACATAGTTTGTGATGGCATCGCAGTTTGAGTTTCCTCAAACTCCGACACTGGACCCTAAATTAAGCCAAATGGCACCGCCACGGTGCACTTTTCCCAAACCGGCCCGCCGAGCCCAAGCCCAGCAGTGGAGTTTCTAAACTCCAAACTGCACCACTATGATGCTAAATAGAACTGCTACAACGCAAAACGGCCTGGCGCGGTGCAATTCAAATGTCGAGCAGTGCTATAATAGTGCGGCTAGAGGCGAGCTCTCTTTTAAAGGGATAATAAATGCGTTAAATGAAAAAAATGAAGCTTCAATTAGGGTCACATACTAGTGCCCCGATGCTAGGTGGTCGCTGGTATGTCTGAACTTGGTCCAAAATGTGCAGGGGAAGTTGTCCTTGTGCCATATCGCCAGAGGGTCAGAGCTCGAATCTCAAAGTTTGCTAGCGGAGGTGTGTGAAAATGACTTGAAAGTGACCCCTCAGGCCCCTTTTAAGCCTAAAAATTAGGGTTTTTTAATCCTAAATAGCTGTCCTACTAGGGTTTTGGACCTCCAAACCTATTTTTGTCCATTTGAGGCTTGTTTTTCATCGTTTTATTGCGTTTAGACATGTTTTTAGTCTCCCAGACCCCTTTTTTGACTTGTCGGGTACTTTGTCACCTTTTTCGTGAGATCACCCACAAAATTAAAAAAAAATTGTTCGATCTCTCAAGGGGGCATTATAATGGCATGTTTTCTCCTGCCATGCAGCAGTGGGGAAGTTTTTAAATATCAATTTTTTTTTGGTTTTGATTGAGATTGTTTATTCTTTGAACCAACACAACGAGTGCATTGCTTCAAAGGGGCAAAATGTAGACACATAAAATATACTGATTGACATTGTGCATCTGATCCTAACTTACTAACATCATTTCTTCCTGAATCATCCCTCGGTCTAACCGTTTAATCAAATTCCCCTATCTAATTAAATTCATCAATTTTCATTCCTTAATCGAATAAATCATTTTATCTAATTATGTCAATTCCTTTTGTTAATTAAATCAATCCATCTGATCTAATTATCCCTATTTAATTAAATAATCAATTTATTTGATTAAATCTCTAAAGTCTATCCATTAAATTAAATAAATTAAAACCTTATTTGATTTAATCTAGCACCATCCCTATTAATTAAATAAATCAAAATCATTATTTAATTAATCTCATGTCATATTCCTCTCTTATTTGATTTAAATAAATCCATAAATCTAAGTCAAATAAGTCACATCATCAAATCTCCTATTAAATTAATTAACCCTTCATTAATTTAACCTCATCTCTTGTCGCATCCTCTAGATAATGCAAGTTGCACATGAAAATAGATTTAATTCATTTATTAAATCCCTATTTTCCTCACATGACATCTTTTGGAATATTCTCTCAATTTGAATTCAAAAATTCTAAGTCAACATGTACATCCAACAAGGCAATAACTTCTTCTTACATGTCCTTTTCCTTGAGCCAAGTTTTATTGCATTTCAACAAATTTGAATTTCAAATATTGGCATTTATTGGCACAAACCCCAAATCTTGCACATCCATCATCCATTCATAGCTTGACAAGTGGCATCATATCATTGGATGAATGTTAGTCCCACATTGCTCAAATTTGGACATTCATCCATCTAAGAATCCTATAAATAAACTGCTCATATCCTCATTTGATCATCCACAATCCAAGCAAAGTTACCATGCTCAAATATCTCTTGAATTCCACCTATCATCATTGAGTCATAGCTAGGTTTTGCAGATTTTTGGCTTGGAGACTCCATTTTTCTCCAACAAAGTGGATCAATCTTTTCAACATTCGAAGCTTGCATCATAGGAATTGGGAAAGGGCCAATTTTCACATCAAATTGGCACCAATTCCCCCATGGAATCATGAGTTTGCATACTTAAATTAGGATTCAATCTTTATTTCATCCTTTTCATTGTGTTCTTCACTATTTTCATTCCTAGTTTGAGGTTGTAAATGGATTTCATGGGGAATTCTTGTTTTGGCTTGTAATATCTAACTTGAGGTGTTTATTCTTCTTGTTTTGTAGGTATCAAGATTGGGTTCACACACTCAATAATTTGTTTCACAACATCTAGGCCTTCATCACTTTCAAGCATGCGATGGATGTTTTCTATAGTGGGAATGGCAGTGGCTAAAATGTTTTCAAGACACACTTGATGTTGAAGATGGGTTAACTCCTCATGAATGTTAATGATTTTTTCTTGTGGAATGTGACTGTTTTGTGTGTCAACTTATATGTTATTAGAAGGAAAAGGGTTGATAAAGGTAGTATCCATGCCTGATGCACTATTATCAATACTAAGAGTAATAGCTTTAGATAACCCAATGTCCACAACAAATGTACTATCATAGGATGCCATGAGTCTAGAACTTCTTCTCACTAGAGTATTATCAATAGGGCACCAAACACTCATACAAAGATTACTAAACCCGGGGTGAATGCAAATGCAATGCACGCTAGGAGCAATAAAATGCCAGTAATAGAAATTTTGGAAACTGTAACAAAGATGCAATAACAAAAAATAGAAATGCATAAAAATGCTCTGAAAATGACAAAAAATACAGTGCAAAATGTGTAGGAGGACTAAGTTTCCCAGTGTGGCGAATTAGTCCTAGCAATGATTTTTTTAGATTTTTCTAAATTTTTAAATGCAATTTTATGATTTTTAAGTTTTCAGATACAGACAGTATGAAAATGTAGAATTTTGTTGTTTCTCAATGAAATGTAATGCAAAAATGTAAGTTATACAAGCTTTTCACTAATGCAATTTTTAAAACCCTAGAATGCAATTAGTTAATGCAAACCCTAATGCAAGCTAACCCTAGGATGCACTTGAAATCAAAAGTAAATGTTCTAAATTTGGGTTCACTAAAATGTTTCACTAATTTTTATAGGTGGACACTCTCTTACACTTCTAGGGTTTTTCACCTAAAAGGAGAAAGGTAACCCACAAAAAGTTAGGGATACATTTGAAAAGCTAATGCTAAAATGATTGAAATGTGACTAAATTCAATAAACTAAGAAAGAAAATAAGTTATTAATGCAAAACCGAAGGAATGCAAGTTGTTTAAAAACACATTGTGATATGTAAACATGTGATAAATGACCTAGAAATGCAAACAAAACTAGTCAAAAAAATAGAATTGGAGAGGTGCACCTGGAAATTAAAATTTGATGTAGAGAGGCTCTGGAATCCTTCAGAGTTGACTGGGACACTTACTCCAAGTTGGGTGACTTAGTCCTGTCTCGGGGAGATTCTACCATAACATGTTTCTACCAAAAGGGTATGGTCTAGAAATACAAAAATCACTTTTTTATTCCTAGCAATGGGACTAATCCACCAAAGATGGCGACTTAGTCCACCTAGGAATCTCAAGAGATTTGGGGAAAAAATCTATAGCTATCAGTCTACACTTCACTTCTTGACAGGTGTTCGATTCAAATTCTACAGAAATCAGGCTGAAAGGGATCTCCAAGCTTCAATTAGGGATTTGTTGACTTGAATGACTTTGATGAGTTGACAACACCTTTTATCACCTTTCTCTTTGAAAAATTTGTGTACAAGGCTTGCAAAACACACATGAAAAGAGGGGAAAAAGGGTTAAGGGTTAGAGTATAGGGGTTTGCCTTGGTCAAACCCCGGTTTGGTAATCAAACCCTTGAAAATGAAATGAAATAAAGAGAGAATGATGAATAGATAACATGTAATGTCATAAACTCACCAAACCCTTGATGTTGACATCTAAAGATATGCAAGAAGATGCTTCAACAGATGCTTGATGATGCTTAGAATGCTTGAGTACTTGAATGCTATGATGAATTGAATGCTTGAATGAATGATGTTGATGGGGGTTCAAATGAGATAAAAACAATTTATTTATACTTGATTTTACAATATTTCCTGAAAGTAACACATCACAGGCTGACCTCAAGGGTAAGAGAATAAAATCCCGCCAGAAAATTAAAATAATTTTGATTTTTGTGCCCAGTGGAACTAAGTTTCCCTAGGTGGCGACTTAGACCCACTATGGAAATTTTACTGGGTTTCGAGAATTAAAGTGCATTCAATGAGGTTTAACGAAAATATTCTGCAAAAAAAACTTAAGGCTGGAAAGTGCATTAAGGGGTCATTTAAACATAAGAAAGGGTTGAATTAGTGATGACAAGTCTAGAAAAGTGTGAGAGTTTGTTACAACTCCTTACAAAAACTTTGAAATAAGACTTGGTAAGTGATAAAAATGAGTTATTTAAGTGAATTATAATGAAAGGGTCCTAGAAAAGTGTGAAAGTGGTTTACAACACTTTTATAAGACATATTAGAATTATTAATGATTCTCAAGGACCCAAGACCTAATGTGAATTTTTTGGCCACATTACAACATTAAGTCTAGGCAAAATCAAGCCAAAATCCATAAGAAAGACTCAAGTGAGCATAAAAATTGTCTAACTATACATTTTTTTGGCAACACAATTACACCAATGAAAGTTATTGGAACTATCATTCTAATTATATCTTGTTCACCAAAATCCAATGCCAAGTAGTCAAAATTTATGGCAATTTGAAACAAATACCCAATTAGGGCTATAGGGGTCAAAATTAATCCCCCTAGGGGTTTGTGGGAAGTCAGCCCATGTGACTAGGTAATTGTGGATTGGGTTGAGCACTAGTATGACAACCATTTAACTATCAATTTTAACATACTACTTAGTGATGATTGTTTGGTTGTCAATTTAAGGTATGCAAAATTAAAAAATACCAAAAAAATTTGTTTCCAAGTATGAAGTATTTTATATAAAAATAGGGTTTTTGGATTTTATGTGTTGGGAAAATATATTTCAACCTTGAAAATACATAAGGTGTTATTGATATGTTAGTGTGAGGGGTTTACAGGGGGTACCCCCCTACAAAGGTATAAGGTGGGGCTCATCCTCCTTGATTGGGGGTCTGGGGGCAGCGCGCCCCAATGGGGGTTCAGGGGTAGCACCCCCAAATGCCACATTTTACATGTATATTTTATTATTGTAAATCTGGATTGTTCGTCATTAGGTTTCATATCTAATGGTCAATATTTTTTGTCATGTCCCCAATTTGGAGAAAAAGGAGAAGTCATTAAATTAATTATTTGTAAGGTTATCAAATAAATAAATATTAAAAGGTGGCCTTATATTTAATTAATCTAATATTAAAGTGACTAAATAAAATAATAAATCATAAAGTCACTTGGGTATGTGCAAGATCATGATGGGTCAAAAAGTGGCGATATGATGGGTATGTGTAGGGTATGTGGCTGGCGACTTTATTTTTACCCAAAATTGATGAAACAAAAAGGATTTTTAAAGGATATTCTCAGCTTTCCACCAATATAAATTATGCTTTACTTTGAATTTTTAATAAATAATTATTATTCATTTTCTATTTGAATTACAACTAAAGTCCTGATTGATGGGCTGATTGAAAAACATCTATAGCTTTCAAACAATATCACATTTTTTGAATCTGAAACATGTGTCACATTCTATGCTTCACATACTATAGGATTAAAAAAAATGAATTTCATGAAGTTTTGACCAAGTTAAGGTGGTTAGACATACAAGTTTTATATTTTTAAAAGTTGTAATAAAAATTCATAAATAATTATTTACGGAAAAATTTATAAAAAATATGCATCACATCGGAGATGAGTCCTCTACTTATATCTAAAATCTTATAAAAAAATATTATCATTTTATTGTGGTTAGGGTGGTCAGAGCACCTACTTCTATTTTTTTTTCCTTAAAATTTAAGTATCTGCATTGAAATTTCAAATATTTACCAAATAGATTTAAAAAAAAAAAAACCTAGTAGTTTAGAAACTACATTCAATTTGCTACAAATTCTATTTTCACATATTTTTGAAATAATATAGATAAATTATTCAAATTTTTAAGTCAAGTTGCCTAACTCTGATTTTTCTAAATTTTTTGCCACTTAAGGACCTATTTTTTCCATGATGATCCTGCACATACCCACTTAAGTGAATAAAATAATATTTTATTCTAGAAGCTTCTTGGAGACTTGGTGAAAATTATTTATAAGGAGCTTTTGTCTTTGCATCTAGGCATCTTGGTTGTTGACATTTTTTCTACTACATTGGTGAGCTTGAATGCTTAGCAATTTGGCTAGAGTATTGAAGACGGGTTCCAGTTTCATTTGTGAAACACCAAACCTAGCTAGTCATTTTGGGAGGAGATATTCCAGTCTTCTCATTGGTGCAAATTTAGTGGCCAAAGGCCAAATTTGGTGGAAGATAAATAAATCTATTTGGGGAAAAGATTATCATATTTCATTGAAGGATACTTTCAATTGGCATCATCTATTTGAGGTAGCATTGGTAGGCATTCATTTGTGATTGGAATATATTTGTAGATGAGACAAATTCAGACTAACTCAAGCCATCAAAGGTAGCTAAGCACAAAGGGAAATTCATATTTAGATTCTTTGATAGCTGCTTGAAAATAAATTTAAGAGGATCCAAGCATCGAACAAGACAATGGATTAGCTAACGGGAGCCGCTAAAGAGAAAGAGATCGAATTTATAAAAGGAAATTCATTAACTTGTCTCAATTGATAGTTGGGTAAGTGACAAGAAGACATCACAAGCATGGAAGAAGGACATGTATGAAGCGCATAAGATTTGGAATACTAATCTCATGGTAACATAGAGCTCTAGGTAGTGCACAACCTCTCCTGACCATTCAAGTTGGACATTGACACTTTCAGGTACATGGCCATTAAATATTCGATGTAGCTTAATGGAAGAATTTTGAGTTGTATATATTGTGAATCATTGTTCTATAGTTGTTGTTAAAAATTGAACTTCAATATTGTAATCAGTCCTAAAGACTGAGTAAGTTGTAGTCCATGTTGTTGTCATGTCATTGTGTGTTCATATTTGAATATTGCTACAATTTCTTAGTCAAGAAGGCTCTGCCAAGTAACTATAGAAGTGATTGTATTGTTGTCACCTAATATGAGTCATTGCATCATTATAAAACACCTTCTTGAATATTTTTGTATGTATTTGGCTATGGCAATATTTGTAACTAGTCATTATCAACAATATAACTGAGTTTGGGAACCGTATATCAACTATTTGACATAATGCCTCTATGTTGTGGATTGTAAGTTTGCATCAGGAGATTGTCTTATTTCATTATAATATATTTTCATAACAATTTGATTGCCCCTATAGACAATTAACACAGTTAGATTAAGTATTTCATGCAATACAACTTCATACAAAATCAAAAAAACAAAGAAGAAAATCATAGCCAACAATTTCAAAGCTTGCAAGCAAACTATTTGATGAAATGTCCAAGGAAACAAAGTGAAAATTTACATCATTATTAGCAAGGTACATTACAGTGGTATCAGAGCTTTCGGTCTTGCCAGCCTATAAGGGTACATGAGTGAAAGAGAAAAGAGGTATACAAAAAGGGAAGCAAAGAAAGGACAATATTACACCACAGGCGGTAGAAGACAGTTCAACCCTCCACACATTATGGAAGGACAAGCACTTTCAAGTGAATTGAGGAGACATTAGGAGGTAAAGAGTGAAGAAGAATTAGATAGCACAATGGGTGAAGGTGGAAGCGGCAGCCAAAGGAAAGATGATCCAAGTGACACAATCTTGAGGGAACATATAGTAGAGCAAAGAAGAACAAATCAACATTTAGAAAAAATGATAAATATACTGATAAGAAATTAAATCGATAATAAAAACAATACAAATGGGGGTAACAATGGACAAGGAGAAAGTTCAGTCAACAATAACAAGGCTTATCACCATACTACTCCAAGTGGATCAAGACCTATGATGCATGTTTTTCCAACTAGAGAAGAACAAATAGAAGTAAACAATGAACTCACAATACTTGAGCTTCATGATCAATTCATACAAGATTGGGTAGCTACTGGTTTTCATAGGATATGTATCTAAAATACTACATAGACCTAAGAATGAGACATAGACCAAGTAGAGGTAACAGGGAGCAGCATAATGATCTTAGGAGAAAGGTGGGAAAATTGAGATTTCCTTATTATGACGGTCCAGGGAAGACAACAACACGAGCTTGTGGACCCTTATTTTACGCTTAATCCTATGCCTGAAGATGAAGCAATCAAATATGCTACCATACACTTAGATGGAATTGCACATGAATGGTGGTATCATGGATTAGTCACTATGGGTCATGATCATATTTCATCTTATGCAGAGTTCATTGAGCAATTGATTGAGAGGTTTGATGTCAAGGAGAACAACATTTCAAGGAGTTAGCACAACTCAGGAAGGAGAGTTCATTGGATACATACATTGCTGATTTTTAGAGGTTGGTTGTTCTAGTAACTGATATTTTAGAAAGCAGGTTGTTGGTCCTATTCATGGATGTTTTGATGGATCCATTAAGAGGTTGGGTTAAGGCTCTCAACCCTACTTCATTACAGGAGGAAATCAAGAGGGCTAGAGACATGGAGTCTAGCAATCAAAAGAGAAAATCCTCAAGCAATCAAAAAACAAATCCATCCCACAGTTCATCTCCTTTAGAAGATATAGGGGAAATCCTTCCCATAAGAAAGACAATAAGAAAAATAATACGGATGAATATTTATGTGGAAAAATGTAGAGAGAAAGGAATTTGCTATCATTGTAAGGAAAAATGGGTAGCTAGTCACCGCTGCTTGGGAAAGGGGAAGGTACATCTCATTGAGGTAGTATCAGATAGTGAGGATGAGGATGAACATGAACTTGAGGACAACAACAACATTGATGAGGAGCTAGACAATGGAGGCTCTCTTGGTACTCTAGCAGGTTCACCTAAGTTCAACCCTTTAGGATGAGAGGAATTCTATAGGGCCAACACATCATGGTTTTTGTTGACAATGGAGCTACACATAACTTCATTAATTTAGAATTAGTGGTGAAATGGAAATTAACAACACAACACTTTGATGGGTTTAACATCATAATGGCTTGTGGTCATTATTTGGCATGCAAAAAGAAGGTTCCTCAATTGAGTATCACACTAGGCAATTATACCATCATTGATGACTTCTATGTGTTGGATTTCGGTGATACCCATGCCATATTGGGTATTCAGTGGCCCTATTTATTGGGTGAATACTCAAAGAACTTCAAGCAGATGGAACTCAAGTTTAGGAAAACTAATGGTTAGAAAGTGGTGCTCAGGGGAAAATCAAATAGAGCACCCAAGGTTGCATTAGCCAAGAAAATAGAGAGCATTTCCCATCATCGAGATGTATCATGAGCAACAGTAGGAGATATGGATAGGAGACCATGTAGAGAGGGAGTAGATGGCATTCATGATGGTGAATTTGATGACATTTCTTTCTCCACATTAGGTGGTGAGTCATCTTTTGATGTTGATAGCATAGTAAGGAATTCACATGACAACCCAGGTATTCCAGTAGCACATGCACGAGACTTCCATCTTGATTACATTATTAGGTGTGCTCATCAGTTTTCTTTTGACCCACATGTATGGGATGTGACCATGACATTATTCACACAACGAAGTGGGTTGAAGAAAATGAGTTTGGGTTCACTCGGGTCCAATACACCGTTAACTTCCGGTGATTAATCCAAGCAAGAATTGGAGACTTGGTTCATCTGGGTTCCATGAGCTCTCTTGATGGATTGTTGGCTTCAAAAATCGATGAGATTAAATAGTGCTAGAGTCCTCAACTTTGTTTAGAGGTTGTTGATAGGAGTTATTCTCAGGACTATTTGGGATTCAAGCGGTTGGAGGGTAGGAATACTCCAGATATTATGGTAGTAGTCTTGGGATGGTACTCATGGATTTCTTGAGAGAAAGCAATCTTTGGGAAGGGAGGACCATCATGTCCCAAATTTGGAGAAATAAGGAGAAATCATTAAATTAATTATTTGTAAGGTTATCAAATAAATAAATGTTAAAAGGTGACCTTATATTTAATTAATTTAATATTAAAGTTACTAAATAATAAATCATAAATCATAAAGTCACTTAAGTGAATAAAATAATATTTTATTCTAAAAGCTTCTTGGAGACTTGTTGAAAATTCTTTGTAAGGAGCTTTTGTCTTTGCATTTGGGCATCTTGGTTGTTAACATCTTTTCTACTACATTGGTGAGCTTGAATGCTTAGCAATTTGGCTAGAGTGTTTAAGACTCTACAGTTCCAATTTCATTTGTGAAACATCAAACCTAGTTGGTCATTTTGGGAGGAGATATTCTAGTCTTCTCATTGGTGCAAATTTAGTGGCCAAAGGCCAAATTTGGTGGAAGATAAATAAATCGATTTGGGGAAAGGATTATCATATTTCATTGAAGGATACTTTCAGTTGGCATCATCTATTTGAGGCAACATTGGTAGGCATTGATTTGTACTTGGAAGATATTTGCAGATGAGACAAATTAAGACTAACTCAAGCTATCAAAGGTAGCTACGTGCAAAGGGAAATTCATAGTTAGATTCTTCGATAACTACTTGAAAAGAAGACAAAAAATTTAAGAGGAGCCAAGCATCAAACAAGAAAATGGATTAGCTGAAGGGAGGCACTAAAGACAAAGAGATCAAATTTATAAAAGGGAATTCATTAACTTGTCTCAATCAATAGCTGGGCAAGTGATAAGAAGACGTCACAAGCATGGAAGAAGGACGTGTATGAAGTTGTAAGAGTGAGGGACCAACCACATTCAAGGCCTAGGTCACTAGAGGCCAAGAGCAGAGGGCTTCCCAAACTTACCTCAATTAATGTGGGTTTCAAGACGTAACAAATGAGAATGATGAGGGCTATAGGGTCCTTCAATCATTCTGCAAAATTGAAGTGAAGTAAGAGGTCAAGCGAGTCAACTTCCAGATTTGACTTTGTTCCTTAGAGAGATTTATGTTAGAGGATGAAAGTACAGAACTTGGACAACAACATGGCATGTTGGCATCTCAAAGTGGTGTTGGCATCCGTACGACCAGAAGACCTGAGAGACAGGAGTAAAATCTGAAAAATAAACTAGTAGCTTGATAGATAATTTTGAAGAGGATGAAATAAGACTATGAAATGGAAAATGAGATGAGGAGATTATACCAATGGGGTTCTTGCAAATAAAATCTTCTCTCCAACAAACTTCAAGAGCACCAAAACCTGCACACAGTAGAGAGAGAAAAATGTTGGGGAAGGGCTGTATAGGAGCCTGCCTTAGTTAGACCCTGTTTTGGTGTTTCCACCTCCATGTACAGCTAAGATAAAGATGATAGATAAAAATGACAAAGAAAGATTACCAAAGCACTACAAAACAGTAAAGTGCTATTCAACCAACGTAATAGAGAAAAGAAATGGGAAGCTTACCACCCCCACCAAATGCACTCAAGGAAAATGGGGAGAGAATGAGATTACTTGAGTCTTTGCTGCAATGGTGTGGTCCCAAACTTGCTCTATTAAAGTGATTGAAAGGTGTTGTTGCTACTACAATGCTAAATAGAGTGCAAATGAAGTGCTCAAATGGTGTATGGAAAATGAATTGGATGTTGGAAGGTTGCTGAAAGGATGCCAAATAGATGAGATTGCATGAAAGATGGAAAAAAGATGGAATCTCATGGAGAAATGGTCAATTTGTAGAGGAACAGGTGATTTTGGGTCGGTGAGGTCGAAGTGGAGGCATTACAACTTGTTCAAAATAGCAAGTGTAATGTCTTTGCATGCTCCACGCAGTGACACATTTATCTTCGATAGAACATGTCAAGAAGTGGCCACGCAGGAAAGAAAGCGGGTAGTCATGCAAACTGTCCATCAAACAAGAAGACTTTCGAAGGGGTCCCTCGAGAACCCGGTGTGAAGAAGGGGTCCACTCAAGGGATGCATAGTTTGAAAGTAGATTTTTCCATCTTTCGAATCAATCCATCATAAAGGGATCATTCTATCAAGGAATTCAAAAAATTCCCCCTCGTGATGGGAAGGTCAAAGCTACTTCCTCCTCGGAGGGAAAATTTCAAGTTCTTTCAAAAGGATCCTTAATTCAGAATGTAGCTTTCAAGGAAATGTTCATAAGGATTTTCAAGAAAATATTCGTTGACCATGAATGCATTTTTTGAAAATCAGAATGTTGAAGTGGGGCATTTTCGCACATGAGAGGGACAACTCAAGCAAAGAAGAGAGAAAGATAAAGAGAGAGCAAAGGAGAAAAACACAAGCAAAGCGCATAGGGGGATCTAGTTTAGTGAGGTCAGATTTTTCCAAGCTTATAAATAATAGGTAACCACGGTGCAAGGAAAAAGATCATCAATCCCCAACCAAATCAAGAGGAATGCATGGAAAATAAAGTAAAAATAAAAAATTGGGTCAACATGGAAGGGAAGCATAAATCCCCCCAATGCTTTTCATCATCCCCAATTTACCCAAAATCAAGAACGAACATGGAAGAATGATGACAAAAATAGAAGAAAGTTTACGACATAAAAACACACCTATATCCAAGCACCAATAGGGGTGACATGGGTCCTCCAGGCACACAACACAGTTATGGGGGAAGCACATCACAAACACATATTTAATCTACAGATAAAGAAGAGAGGTCATCCCCTAGCATTGATCAACCGGGAGGTCATCAACTTCCGACTCAAGATCATCATAGGAGGAAGTTAGATGAACTTGTAATGGTGTGACGTCAAGGGGAGGAGCTTCTGACCCTCCCACAACAAGGGCTAAGGAAGAATTCCCCTCAAGTTCTTCTCCACTCACCTCTTGTGGAGTGAGAGTCAACGAATTTGCAAAGATTGCTAACAGGATCGAAACTTCATCCATGAAATTAAATAGACACCTCACATGAGTGCCATGCTCAGTTCCAATGAACGGAAGAGGGTGCTCCTGATATCCACTGCTGAGTGATTTAGGAGTGTTGACAAACTCAGGAGAAGTTGGGATGGGCTCTATTGCCAAGATAGAACAAGTCAACATGGGACTACTCCGCGAAGGAGGTAGAATCCTCTTACATTCTTCACTATCAAAAGAACTGCTCTCCAACTTCGGCCTTGATGGGAGATGTGAACTCCCCACGGACAAAGAAAGAGGTGTGCAGAGGAAGAGGAGGTAGAGAGAACCATAGTAGATACCACCGAAGTGTTTACCATGTCTACAATTTTTGGAAAGGGTGAAAAATTTGGGACTGAAGTTAACAGAGGCGGCTCCACCGAAGGAGCGATGAACAATTGTATGGGCACCCTCATACTCACAACAGGAACTAAAGGTGATGCAGAATTGAATTGAATAGAAGCAAAGGGGAGAGGAGAGGAGGACACTACAACATACCCTGAGACAGGGGTGGTCTTCTCTCCTTCCTCTTTCTTTGCTAAGCAACCTGCTTAGCCATAAGAGCCTTTCATCAGCACTTGTGCTCACATGTAAGGCAATTCCTATAACTCTTAGAGCTTGATACCAGTGGTTGCACAGGGATGGAAGGCTCCTGCTCAATCATAGGAGTGTCCACTGCAACCATTTTTGGTGGAGGAACAGACTCCTTTACGGGAGCAGGGGGAACAGGCTGAGAAGTAGCTGGAGGAGTCTGCTCAAGAGCCTTGACAGCGGGCCTCTTCCCACTTGTTTTGGAAGCAGGGGTAGTAGGAGGCCTCAGATTGAATTCCCTTCAAGAACCTCTCTTTCTACCATACAAATAGTACCATGGTCCAGGATATTCGTTAGGGAGATCTAGGATTCTTAGCTTGGGTCTTTGCTAAGGAGGAATCATCAGACTCAACAGATAGCTGCCGAGATGACTCATCCAATACTCTTCCCAAAAAGGAAGAGTTTTTGGTCACCTAAGAAGAAGTAACTTTCTCTTTTCCTTTGTGGGAAGGAGCGGGAGTTAGCACAAAATCACCCTTTCCTTTTTGAGAAGAGGGAGCAGTTGGTGCAGGCTTCTCCTTCTCCATTTGGGAAGAAGAGGCAACTAATTGCTATGCCATAGGAAGGATTAGTTTTGGCTGTCCCTTGCCCCCAGTCTTTACATAATTCTTGTAAAGTAGGTCTGTCTTTGGAGGGAGCGGGCTGACTAGGGCAGGCCAAAAATGATCTAATGAGTATCCACCATGGGACACCAAGTGTTGGTATCTAGTGTCATGCACTATGTGCACAAAACCTTCATGGGAAAATTTTAAGCACTTGTGGATGATGGAGGCAACTCCGTTCATGGAAGCTAGCCAAGGTATGCCTAGCTTCACTCTGAATAGGTTGGACTCCTGGATGACATCAAAAACTGTTTCAATAGCCCTAGCTCCAACTAGGATGGACAAAGTTATTGAGCCATAAGGTTTTAATGAGAGACCACCATGTGTACCGATGATCGATTCTGTCTCCTCATATTCTTTTTTTGTAATGAATTGAGGCACAATGTTTCTTCTGTGATGACATTCACTCGACTCATGGGGTCTACCAAGACTCCTGTCACAATGTTTCCATTAAGGCGAGCGATAATCTAAAGAGGAGTGGGCTTATTGTTTAAGGGTAAATCTTGTGAATTGAATGTTATATCCAAAGAACTAGATGTAGACTGAGTGGTAGTTGTAGCTGTAATCATATTGATATAGGCTTCAAGATGGGTTGGAGAATCATTAGACTCATCAATCAAATTGACAGAGTGTGATGAAAATGGATCCATGTATATTTTCAATTCAATGTTCTCCTTCACCATTGACTTATTCGTATGTTGTTGGCTTCCATTGAGATGGATTGTACCATCCTTGATATGATCCTATATCTCATGACAT
This sequence comes from Sequoia sempervirens, assembly GCA_007258455.2. Classification (NCBI taxonomy): domain Eukaryota; kingdom Viridiplantae; phylum Streptophyta; class Pinopsida; order Cupressales; family Cupressaceae; genus Sequoia; species Sequoia sempervirens. Next base: position 165,712,375 of record VDFB02168118.1, read on the forward strand.
AGGTGCATACAACATTTGGTATCATGCCCATTAACTCGCTGGTATTGGTAGTAGGTATTTTCATCATACCATTTAGGGTAAGGTTCTTTGACTGGCTTTAGGTTTGGTAAAGTTGTGATCTTATCCCTCAATAACTTTTGCAAGATAGTTGAATAAGATTCTAAAAAATTTGTAAACTTCCTATTATGCCAGTTCCCCAAGAATACCTTTTGCACATCAGAATCAAGCAGTGGATACGAGATTTGTGAAAAGAGTGCTTGATATCGTGCTATGAAATCGGTAATCTTTTCGTTATCCCCTTGTTCACACCGAACGAGATCTGAGGTCATCTTCAGTCCAATGTTCACCTGGAATTGTCTAAGGAATTGATTTACTAGTTGATCGAAAGAGAAGATGGAGTTATCTAGCAAGGAACAATACCAATCTAGTGTTGTATCCTTAAGAGATTGGGGAAACAGTTTTTCCATCAATGCACCATGATGAAAAAAGTCGATACACAGGACGTTAAAGGAAGACACATGTGATTGTGGATCCCCTTTACCACTATATTTCTCAAACTTCAGAATCTCTACTCCCTAAGGAAAGGGAGTATTTAAGATTGCTGTTGATAGTGGAATATGCCAGACAAAGGGTTGAAAGATAGGTTGGGTAGATGCTTGGGAAATATTCACCAACTAGCTCTATATCCTACCCATATTTTGAATAAGGGTATTCAGGATAGGGTCATTCGAAGATACAGGGCCATAGGATTCTCTTCCAAAGCCACCACCAGAACCACCAGTGTGACCCCCACTAGATCTACTACCCAAGCCTCTGCCTTCGATGTGGCCACCACCACTAGTGTGGCCTCCATTGGAGCCACCTCCACTTCTAGAGCCACTGCCATGGCCTCCACTAACATCACCTCCAATTCCAAGTCCACCACCGCTACCAAAGCCTCCACCACTCACCCCACCTAATCCTCCACTACTAGAGGTGATAGGAGGGGTGAAGCTAAAGCCCAAGGGGACCTTATTCACTTTGATAATTTTAGGTTTTTGAGATGCAAAAGGGATGTTGATTGAGGGCACGATGTCAACCACGTGTGTCGGAATGGAAGGCATCGATACTCCCAATTGTCCTTCTTGTTTTTCAAAAGGGGTTCCCTGCATAAGAGGGGGATTGTTTGAAGGAGCACAATCTTTCATCAGACAAATAAGGATAGCTAAGAGCTTTATACCTATTCGGTCCTTTTCAACCATGTTCCTTAACTCACTAATGATTTGAGAAGCTCTATTTATCCTTAGGTTTCTTTCTAAATGGTTTCCTAAGTCACCCAACCTTTTGCTCAAGGTGGTGACGTATTTGAGAGGAATTTGTGTAGCTTCACATTAGTCCATCGACAATGATGTGGGAGATGCAGGAAGAGTAGGGTTGGTTTCATCAAAGAATCCTAACTCCCCTCTTGACAACTGTTCCAAACCGAGGTAGGACCAAAAAAGAAGCCTACAGAAAGGTTGGTAATGAAACTGGTAGAGAGCCCAGTAGACAAACCAGAGGTGACCTACGACATGTCCATCGAAAGATGTCATAGACTTCTCCTAATGATGTGCCTGTAAGTTGTTGATTGGGTTGTAATGCTCATAAAACTTTTTGAAAATAACAGTCACAAGGTACAAGAAGGAGTCTTAACATTGACGGATGAATAGACGTTGGTTCACGTCATGTTCACCAAAAATGTAAGAGTGGAGGACCAACCACGTTCAAGGCCCAAGTCATGTGAGGCCAAGAGTGGAGGGTTTCCCAAACTTACCTCAATTAATGTGGGTTTCAAGAGGTAAGAAATGAGAATGATGAGGACTATAGGGTCCTTTACTCTGCAAAACCAAAGTGAAGTAGGAGGTCAAGTGAGTTGAATTTGAGATTCGGCTCTGTGCCTTAGAGAGCTTTTTTTCAGAGGATGAAGGTGCATAACTTGGATGATAGTGCGGTGCACTGGTGTCTCAAAGGGGTGCTAGCATCCATACATCCAGAAGACCCGAGAGATAGGAGTAAAATAAAAAATAAACTAGCATCTTGACAAATAATTTCGAAGAGGATGAAATAAGACTATGAAATGGAAAATGAGATGAGGAGATTATACCAATGGGATTCTTGCAAATAAAATCTTCTTTCCAACAAACTTCAAGAGCACTAAAATTTACACACATAAGAGAGAGAGAAATGTTGGGGAAGGGCTATATAGGGGTCTACCTTAGTCAGACACCATTTTGGTGTTTCCACCTCCACATATAGCCAAGATAAAGATGATACATAAAAATGATAAAGAAAGATTACCAAAGCACTACAAAAGCAGTAAAGTGCTATTCAACCAACATAATAGAGAAAAGAAATGGGAAGCTTACCACCTCCGCCAAATGTACTCAAGGAAAATGGGGAGAGAATGAGAGTACTTGAGCCTCTGCTACAATGGTGTGGTCCCAAACTTGCTCTACTGAAGTGATTGAAAGATGTTTTTGTTGCTACAATGCTAAATAGAGTGCAAATAGAGAGCTCAAATGGTGTATGGAAAATGAATTGGATGTTGGAAGATTGCTAAAAGGATTCCAAAAAGATGAGATTGCATGAAAATATGGAAAAAAGATGGAATTACATGGAGAAATGGTCAATTTGTAGAGAAATAGGTGATTTTGGGTCGGTGAGGTCGAAGTGGAGGAATTACAACTTTTTCAAAATAGAAAATGTAACATTTATGCATGCTCCATACACGATATTCTATTATGGGCGTTAGCATGCCGCACAGACATCTATGCACTGCACAGGCATCCATGACGGTTTCACTTCTACTGACACACAAAACAAGCGTTGAGTGGAACCAAGGCAATGGGCTTATGCAGGTTTCTGGCTCCAGACTTGGTTTTCTAAAGTGGGTAAAGGAAAAAAATGGGAATTTGCACATGGGGTGAAAATTTACTCTATCATAGAACCACATAAGATTTGAAATACAAATTTCATGGTAACACTCAGCTCTGGGCGGCGCACAACCTCTCCTAACCATTCAATCTGGACATTGACAGTTTCAGGTGTGGCCATTAAATATTTGATGTAGCTTAATGGAAGAATGTTGAGTTGTATATTGTGAATCACTATTCTATAGTTGTTGTTAAAAACTAAACTTCAATATTGTAATTAGTCCTAGAGACTTAGTAAGTTGTAGTCCATGTTGTTGTGATGTCACTATGTGTTCATATTTGAATATTGTTACAATTTCTTAGTCAAGAAGGCTCTTCCAAGTAACTAAATAAGTGACTATATTATTGTCACCTAATCTAAGTCATTGCATCATTATAAAACACCTTCTTGAATGTTGTTGTATGTATTTGGCTATGACAATATTTGTAACCAGTCATTATTAGCAATATAACTGAGTTTGGGAATTGTATGTCAACTGTTTGACATAATACCTCTATGTTGTGGATTGTAAGTTTGCATTAGGAGACAGTCTTATTGCATCATAAGATATTTTCATACAATTTGATTACACCTAAAGACAATTGACATAGTTAGATTAAGTATTTCATGCAATACAACTTCATTCGAAATTAGAGAAATAAAGAAGACAATCATAACCAGTAGTTTCAAAGCTTGCAAGCAAACTATTTGACAAAATTTCCAAGGCAACAAAGTGAAAATTTATGTTATTATTAGCAAGGGACATTACAATGGTATCAAAGCTTTCGATCTTGTCAGCCTTTAAGGGTACATGAGTGAAAGAGAAAATAGGTATACAACAAGGGAAGCAAAGAAAGGACAATATTATGCCACAGGTGGTAGAAGATAGTTCAACCCTGCACACATTCTAGAAGTACAAACACTTTCAAGTGAATTGAGGAGACATTGGGAGGTAACAAGTGAAGAAGAATCAGCTAGCACAATGGGTGAAGTTGGAAGTGGCAGCCCAAGGAAACATGATCCAAGTGACACACTCTTGATGGAACATCTAACAAAGAAAAGAAGAACAAATCAGCATTTAGAACTAATGATGAATATGTTGATAAGAAATTCAATCGACAATAACAACAATACAAATGGAGGTAACAATGGCCAAGGAGACAATTTAGTCAACAATAATAGGGCTTATCATCATAGTACTCCAAGTGGATCAAGACCCATGATGCCTATTTTTCAAGCTAGAGAAGAACAACCAAAAGTAAACAATGAACTCACAATACTTGAGCTTCAAGATCAATTCAAACAAGATTCGGTAGCTACTGGTTTTCAGCAAGATATGTCTCTCAAAGACTACATAGACCTAAGAATGAGACATAGACCAGGTAGAGGTAACATGGAGTAGCACAATGATCTCAAGAGAAAGGTGGGAAAATTGAGGTTGCCTTATTATGATGGTTCAGGGAAGACAACAACATGAGCTTGGGTGCAAAAAGTGGGAACTTATTTTCAACTTAATCGTATGCCTGAGGATGAAATAATTAAATATGCTACCATACACTTAGATGGAATTACACATGAATGGTGGTATCATGGATTGGTCACTATGGGTCATGATCAGATTACATCTTTTGCAGAGTTCATTGAGTGGTTGATTGAGAGGTTTGATGTGAAGGATCCAGAACTCCATTTCAAGGAGTTAGAATAGCTCAGGTAGGAGGGTTCATTGGATAGATACACTATTGATTTTTAGAGGTTGGATATTCTAGTAACTGATATTTCAAAAATGAGGTTGTTGGTCCTATTCATAGATGGTTTGATGGACCCATTGAGAGGTTGGGTTAAGGCTCTCAACTCTACTTCAGTACAGGAGGCAATCAAGAGGGATAGAGACATGGAGTCTAGCAATCAAAAGAGAAAATCCTCAAGCAATCAAAAAAGAAAATCTCCCTCCAACAATTCATCTCCTTTAGAAGATATAGGGGAAAAGCATTCCCATAAGAAAGATAATAAGAAAAACAAGACAGATGAAGATTTCCGCAGGGAATGTAGAGAGAAAGGAATTTTCTATCATTGTAAGGAAAAATTGGTGGTTGGTCACCGCTGCTTCAGAAAGGGGAAGGTACATCTCATTGAGGTAGTATCAGATAGTGAGAATGAGGATGAGTATGGAATTAAGGATAACATCAGCTCTAACAAGGAGTTAGACAATGGAGGCTCCCTTGGTACTCTAGTAGGTTCACCTAAGTTCAATTCCTTCAGGATGAGAGGAATTCTATAGGGTCAGTGCATCATGGTTTTGGTTGACAGTGGGGCTACACATAACTTCATTAATTCAACATTAGTGGTGAAGCAGAAATTAACAACACAACACTTTGATGGGTTTAACATCATGGTGGTTGGTGGTCATAATTTGGCATGCAAAAAGAAGGTTCCTCATTTGAGTATCACACTAAGCAATTATACCGTCATTGATGACTTCTATGTGTTGGATTTAGGTGATACTTGTGTGCAGTGTGTTTTTCTACCCTAAAGATGCAAAAACTAACAAAAAATGCAACAAAAGAAAAGCACAACACAACACCTCAAGATTAGCCTAGTTGAACTTGAACAAAAAAAGATTAAATAAATGGTTTACCTTTCCCAAGTTGATTTTTGGTTGGCCCTTTTGATTTGATTGTTTTGTGTTCTCCTTGATGACAAATCACTTAATATGCTATGCAAACTGATGTGGATTCAATGGAGAATACAAAGATGGAGTTGGGTATTTTGATAAGTGTATGAGATGAATGCAATATGAGCTTGAATATTCAACAATGGATGCAAAAGCTTGAATGCAAGAATGTTTGAATGCTTGAAAGTTGGAGAGCTTGAATACATGTGTGAATGCCTAATGAAAAATGAAAGTGAAATCCTCTATTTTAGAGGAAGAGTCTCTAGAGAATTGAATGGCTAGGATTTAGCCAACATGGACAAGATGAAGGTTTGTGGTGAGTTGGGGACTCACAAGCCCTCACATCTTGCCATGTGGAAGTGAGGTAGAAAGAGGACATGTGATGTGGAGGTACTTGAAAGTACCTTGGGATAGGGAGAAGATTTCCTCAAAAAGGAAGTTCTTGTCCCCATGTGTGAAGGATGTGACACACAAGGAATTTTAGAATTCCTCACTAATCATCATGGGGAAGAGAGAAACCCTTGGAGCAATAAATGTGAATTTTTAATTCACATGATTGGAAGTACCTTGGAGATAAGACAAGGTCCTCATAAAGAAGGTCCTTGTTCTCATGTGTGAGATGTGACATCTCAATGATCCACATGGGGAAGAGGAGAGCTTTGGAGGAATAAATGTGAATTTTAAATTCACATGGGGAAGAGGGTCTAAGCTAAATAAAGAAAGCACTTATGAATGTTGAATTAGAGGCATACCAAAAATGGCATGCGGATTAGATTAAGGTTGTGCAAATAAGTGATTAAGAAGACTAATGGAGGATTAGAGGCAAGTTGCAAAAGTTGGAGGATGTGACATTAATCCTGATTAAGGGTGTGCACATCCAAATCAAGAGATTAATTAAATTAATCTTGATTAAGAGGAATTATGGAGGATATGACAAGGAGAGAGAAAAGAGGGAATTTAAAATTGATTTAAATTCAAAAGGCCAAATGACTAAATTAAATAAATTGATGTATTTATTCAATTTAGAGAGGAAGGGATGAAAGGTAAAGTATTTAACTATTAAATTAAATACTTTAGGAACCTTAGCAAAAGGGGAAATATTAATTAAATAAATCATTTAATTAATATCAATGGAGGATATGAAATAGACGAATAAAGGGGACGAATTTGACTATAAAGGGGTGGTCAAATTCAAATGTCTACAATACCCATGCCATATTGGGTATTCAGTGGCTCTATTCATTGGGTGAATACTCACAGAACTTCAAGAAGATGGAACTCAAGTTTAGGACAGCTAATGGTTGGAAAGTGGTGCTTAGGGGAAAGGAAAATAGAGCACCCAAGGTTGCATCAACCAAGAAAATGGAGAGCATTTCCCATCATCAAGATGTATCATGGGCAACAATAGGAGATATGGAAAGGAGACCATGTAGAGCGGGAGTAGATGACATTCATTATGGTGAATTTGATGGCATTTCTTTCTCCACACTAGGTGTAAGTCATCTTTTGATGTTCACAACATTGTGAGGAATACACATGACAACCTAGGTATTTTAGTAGCATAGGTAGGAGACTTCCATCTTGATTGCATTATTAGGTGTACTCATTAGTTTTCTTTCGATCCACATGAATGGGATGTGACCATTACATTATTCACATTGTGAGGTGGGTTGAAGAAAAGGAGTTTGGGTTCACTCAGATCTGATACACCACTAACTTCATGTGATGAATCCAAGCAAGAATTGGAGACTTGGTCCGTTTGGGTTCCAAGAGCTCTCTTGATGGATTGTTGGCTTCACAAATCGATGAGATTGAACAGTGCTAGAGTCCTCAGCTTTGTTCAAAGGTTGTTGATAGGAGTTCTTAGGACTATTTGGGATCCAAGCAGTTGGTGGATAGGAATACTCCAAATATTATGGTGGTAGTCTTGGGATAGCAATTGCAGATTGCTTGAGGGCGAGCAATCTTTGAGAAGGGGGGACTGTCATGTCCCCAATTTGGAGAAATAAGGAGAAATCATTAAATAAATTATTTGTAAGGTTATCAAATAAATAAATATTAAAAGGTGACCTTATATTTAATTAATTTAATATTAAAGTCACTTAAGTAAAATAAAATAATATTTTATTCTAGAAGCTTCTTAGAGACTTGGTGAAAATTCTTTATAAGGAGCTTTTGTCTTTGCATTTGGGCATCTTGGTTGTTGACATCTTTTCTACTACATTGGTGAGCTTGAATGCTTAGCAATTTGGCTAGAGTGCTAAAGACTCTAGGGTTCCAGTTTCATTTATGAAACACCAAACCTAGCTGGTCATTTTGGGAGGAGATATTCCAGTCTTCTCATTGGTGCAAATTTAGTGGCCAAAGGCCAAATTTGGTGGAAGATAAATAAATCGATTTGGGGAAAATATTATCAGATTTCATTGAAGGATACTTTCAATTGGCATCATCTATTTGAGGCGGCATTGGTAGGCATCGATTTGTGATTGGAAGATATTTGTAGATGAGATGAATTAAGACTAACTCAATTCGTTAAAGGTAGCTAAGTGCAAAGGGAAATTCATATTTAGATTCTTTGATAACTGCTTGAAACGAAGCTGAAAAATTCAGAGGAGCCGAGCATCAAACAAGACAAGGGATTAGCTAACAGGAGCCACTAAAGACAAAGAGATCAAATTTATAAAAGTGAATTCATTAACTTGTCTCAATTGATAGCCAGGTAAGAGATAGGAAGATGTCACAAGCATGGAAGAAGGATGTGTATGAAGCACATAAGATTTGGAATACAAATGTCATGGTAACACTCAACTCTAGGTAGTGCACAACCTCTCCTGAGCATTCAAGTTGGACATTGACACTTTCAGGTGTGGCCATTAAATATTTGATATAGCTTAATGGAAGAATGTTGAGTTGCATATATTGTGAATCACTATTCTATAGCTCTACTGTTAAAAACTAAAATTCAATATTGTGATTAGTCCTGGAGACTTAGGAAGTTGTATTCCATGTTGTTGTCATGTTGTGTGTTCATATTTGAATATTGCTGCAATTTCTTAGTCAAGAAGGCTTTTCCAAGTAACTGTAGAAGCGATTGTATTGTTGTCACCTAATTTGAGTCATTTCATCATTATAAAACACCTTCTTGAATGTTTTTGTATGTATTTGGCTATGACAATATTTGTAACCAATCATTATCAGCAATATAACTGATTCTGGGAACTATATGTCAACAGTTTGACATAATGTCTCTATGTTGTGGATTATAAGTTTGCATCAAGAGACTGTCTTATTGCATCATAAGATATTTATATAACAATTTGATTGCACCTATATAAAATTGACACAGTTAGATGAAGTATTTCATGCAATACAATTTCATTGAAAATCAGATTAAGCTTGGTGCAGGGGCACCTAGCTTTCATCATGTAAAGGGGTTAGATGTTATGATTTTGATGATCTTGAGTCAATTTTTATGTAATAATGTCTATTTAGACTATGTGTGATGTTTTTAGTCATGTGGGGTCAGTTGTGTTAAAAGTTGTCATGTTTTGTCAAATGTTACAAAAGTTGCAAAGCAACTTTGCATTTTTTGCTTGGTATTGGAAGTTGAACGGTCATATATTCAAAAAGTAGTTTGACACTATTGGTTTTTGGTTAAAAGGTATAAATATTCCTTGTGATGTTCAAGGCATTTTTCTAAAGTTGTATTTGGTGATCAAACAATAAAAAATCTTTGTTTTTCTATGTTCTTCATTGTTTTATTGCTGCTACAGAAGTTTGTACAACTTGTACGGCCTGGGAATGATGCAAAACTAATTTTAATTGATAGATTTTTGAGTCTTTTAACATTTCTAGTTGATTTCATTTTCTTTCATAAAGTTTGAAGAGAGGGATTTTACTGAAAACGGTCAAGAAAACCCTAGGTTAAGAGGGTTTGATTGATAAATGAAATATTGAACCATTCCACCGGTAGAACATTTTGAAAATCAGTGGAATGGGAGTATTTAAGGTGTTTTTCATGTTGGTAGGGTTTTTAGATGCATGGGATGGTGTTAGGGCCAAATTTTATCAAGCCCTAGCCTAATATCTTTATGTATTAGGCTTAGGTGAATAGGTTAGACATAGGGTTTTGTGAAAAGGTGATTGGATAATTGTTCTAGTGGATGAAATTGGTATTTTTAGACCCCATGTGACTTGGTTGAAGCTTTGGAATGAATTTTGGTAGATTGGAGGAAAATTTTCACATAGTGGCTTTGGAAAACAAGGCTAAATTGGCCTAGTTGTTGCGTAGCAGTCAATTGTAGAGGGTGTTGTTACAAGACAAACATATCCCCAAATTTGATATGTTTCAAAAGGGAATAAAGGGTGTCTACAATGGTGATTCAATTGTGGGTTTGAAGTCTTATTTGAAAGACATGATCAAAAATCATTGTTTGGAGTGCTCCAAGGAAGTTTGAAGAATTTGTGAGGAAAGGACCAAGTCAGGGTTTCTACTTTGCAAAGTTTTCTCAAGTGAGATTGAATTGAAGACATCCACCTTGCTTTGCATCATGCCTCTATGATGTGGATTATAAGTTTGCATCAGGAGATTGTCTTATTACATCAAAAGATATTTGCATAACAATTTGATTGCACCTATCAATAATTGACATAGTTAGATTAAGTATTTCATGCAATACAACTTCATTCAAAATTTAAAAAACAAAGAAGAAAATCATAACTAATAGTTTTAGAGCTTGCAAGAAAACTGTTTGATGAAATGTTAAGGCAGCAAAGTGAAAATTTACGTCATTATTAGCAAAGGACATTACATTTTTTTGACTTGAATCACCCTAGAAGGAAAACCTATTTATGAGGGTGTTGTATTACAAGTGTGTATTATGATGTATTTTGAGAGTTTGATAGCAGTTGTGTTACCTTTGAATATCTAGTTGGTGATACTCTTGTGAGAAGTTTGTTATGCAAGAATATTATAATATTTATGATTTTTGAATTATATATTAGGCAGATTTTAGAGTGTGGGGTTTTTCTTTTGAAAGGGTTTTCCCCACATAAACCATTGTGTTGTGGTATGTATGATATTTGTGTTTATTTTGGTTTTTGTAACTGTTAAATATTTGTAGAAGTCATTTGCATTATTCTCCTCTCAAGATTAGTGTAGGGAGTTATTCTGCTACCTTATCCTTACATTTTGGACTCAATGTAAATGTCCTTTTTCCCCAAAATGCATCCAAAAAAAAATTCATACTTGATTATCTCCCGAATCTAAGAAGGGGCTTACAAGTTTGAAGCTTTAATACCATTGTTAGAGTCACTCAAAGACTCAAGCTCCCAAGATCACCTACAAAACTAAAAATAACCTTCTACAAGAAAGAAAAGAAAGAGCATAAGTTTGAAATAATGTATGTAAAAATATTAGATCAAATGTGATCAATATACAATATGCAATATAATATAATTCAATGCTCAATGTACATACAAGACCTTGTTTATATAGGAAAGGTTGAGAGATGGAAAAACTAGTATGATGACAAGTGTCTCAATCCCATGTCATGTGACAAATAGGGGATAATATAAGATAAGATCAAATCACAATAAGACTTCTAGAAAAAATTCTAACTCACTAAGTAAACTTAACATGTGAATAATACTTACTAGGTGAACTAGTTAGGTAAAATACCTTTTTCATGCTGACGCTACATAATCTTGTTGGTATGTGGAAAATGATCATGCAAATACTGTACACTTGTAATGTATTGTAGGGTTCAAGGTGTTGCCCCATTTTTTTTTGGTTAACACATCAAGGTTTTCCCATTGACACGTCAAGGTTTTTTTGCATTGACACGTCAAGGTTTTCTCAATAACACATCAAATGAAAAATGACCTTGTAAAACCCTAATTCTAGAAGGTTTCAAAAAGCTTGTTATAAGCAATTGGGATGTAGTGGTAGTGTGTTCACGATATTTTAATATGTTTTGCACTAGATAATAAAATCATTGGGTGGTTGAATTTCTATGGATGTAGCCCATATTGGGTGAACCACGGTAAAATTCTGTGTTGATCTATTTTGTGTTATTCTTCATTGTTATTTTTGGGTTATTTAATCTACATATAATTTTTAATGTTTATTGCTCCAATCTGCCTAAACTTTACCACATCACCCATCCATGTCTATATCATGGCTTGATATTACAAAGTATTGTATTCCCCTTTAGTACTACCTAGCACATTCCTGAGTTCAGTTTGTCCTGCCTATATCGAGGTAGTCTATCACATCACATTGGGGGAAATTCGTTATGCATTAGATTGGGTTCTTGTATATCTTAAGGTTATTTGGAACTTCATCAAAAATCCCAAAAAAATTCATATAACTTTATCAAAATCCAAAAACACTTGCAAAATCTAGAAAATCCAAAAAAAAAATCAAAATCCTATATATTGAAAATCCAAAAACATTTAAAAAATTTGTAAATTCAAAAATACAAAACATCCAAAACACATCAAAATTCCTAAAAAGGTTAAAACATAAAAAATCCAAAAATATAGTTCCATGTCGAACTACGTTGTCTCTAAGCTTGAAAGTTGGCAAGACTATTATTAATGTGTCCCCAAGACACCCTAAGTTAGTCCTTTAGGAGTCCATCATAATAAACTGGCAATCCATCAAGTGTTCATATCTCATAAATAAATAGGTCAAAGTTAGTTGAACTACGTGGTCTCTACATGTATAACGTAGGCAAGGCTCATCTTTGATAAGCCCCCAAGGCCCTAGGTTAGTCCCCTTTAGGTCTTGGTCAAAACTCAAAAAACCCCAAAACATTTAAAAACTCAGAAAACCCTAAAATTTTTGAAAACATAGAAAAAACACATAAACATTTGAAAATTGAAAAAACAAAAACATTGGAAAACATTCAAAAGCCCTAAAACAACCTCAAATAATCGAAAACCAAAACATTCACATAAACATTCAAAAAAATAAAAAATAACCTCAAAACATTTTCAAAATACCATAAACATTGAAATATTCCAAAAATGCCAAAACCATCAATCCCATTTTACTTTCACCTGCAATAAGCCTTCATCCATAATACATCAACTATCATCTTCAAACTTTGGTAAAACAAGTAGAAAAAAAGTGTCACAAGTCCTAAAGTGAGAACCTCAAGGTCAAAATCTAAAGTCTAGATCATAGGGAAATGAGTTAGTGTTGTTTGTATCAACGACCTATCAAACACTTAGTCTTAGTCAAAACATTTGATAAACATGTCCTAGGATGCATCCTTCCTACAATGGACATAAACATCAGAAATCACCTTAGCTATGTTACATTGGCAAGAGATATAGATAACATTGAATGTTTGTTTTTTATCTTTTCTTATGATTTATCTTATTGACCTATTCTAAGGACCTCTTAATGATGTCTCAATGATTTAGAGAGAAAGGAATAGGGCATCAATCATTATCTCTAGTTTGTTGTGCTTGTGGGTATTCTTGTAAAATAATTTTAGCACATACTTGCTTAATTATGTGTAGGGAGGTCATTTGGAGTAGATTGTTGACTATTGTGTATGCTTTGGTTCGATATATTCTAGACTTCTAAAACTACATTCCAATAAGGTTTGCATATGTCAAGGTGTGAAAAAGAACTATCCTATCTATTTGTAGAGTGAAAGTCCATCACACTAGATACAACTCCATACTGGTTCTCAATACCATGATGCATCATGTCAATGTGTTATATCAAACATAATGAATGACAGAAAGTCCCAATCTTGAATATGAGCAAAAAATAATCCATCTCATCGTCGTAATCTAATAAAGTCTTGATGAATCACAAACTTGTTGGACTTCTAAATTAATCTCAAAATCAATGGTCAATCCATTCATCTTATTCTTCTATCTTCTTTTCCATGCTAACTTGGTATCATGACAGTCAACCAAAATCATAAATGCATCCATCTTACATCCACAAATGATTAGCATACATACATCCTGCATAAGCATATCATATCATCTATATATCATGAAGAATGACATTATCATATGGGAAACATGGAAAAGAAAAGCCTATCCATCTCATAAACACATCATAGAAAGATACTGAAAGAGGAGTAAAACATCCATTGCATTGTATCCATATCATACATCACATATCATGAAAATTGCATCATAGATCATCTCATATCACATGACATAAATAAAGAGGAACATCCATCACATAAACATTTGCATCCATTGCATCCATACATAATCATAACATGAAATAAATGAAACACACATCACATATCATAAGTGCATCACATCATAAATCTACATTAGGCCATCTCATATTTATATCTCAAAAATAATTGTAATGGTACAAATATCGAAATCAATGTGTGTCACTATCACCAAACGTACATATACAAGAGGCTATAATAAATGAGCCAATGAATGTATATACATGTATAATCAGGTTTATATCAAAAATGTATCTACAAAATCAAGGTGGGCTCTATCCCCTGCTGCCTCTATCACCATCTCCTAGTTGCTCTCCTAGCTGCCTAATAGAGGGCTGACCACTTGATGCGCTTAACTACACCTGGCTCTTGTGATCAAAATCAAGTTGCTAGCAGTGTGGAGGGATATCTCTATATAAATTATGATGTAATACGACACCTCCTCTCTCTCCTACCTGCATAGGTGTGTTGCCATTGTCTGGCCCACCTACCCCTGTGCCTACAAATCTTGTTGTTGAGCAATAGCCTCTAGTTGTTGCCACCTCCTAGTCTCCTAGGCCAATTGTACATCAGAGGTCTACTGTAGTTGCCTCTCATGGTCCCTCTTAGTAGTAAGTGCCAAAATCTACTGGCAGGCCTAATCTTGCTCACTCGTGACAATTTACAACTACTAGCAGGCCTAATTCTTCTCTTGTGTCAACAACTAAATCTGTGCATCGTAGGGATCTAGCCCCAATGGTGGTTGTTGTGCTAGTGGTTTCTATGGTAGTCCCTGTGGTGACTACTACTATACTTTCCCCACTACCTACTGGTGTTGACCATCTTGGCCATCCTGGCCTCCCTTCCCCTGGCCTTGTCCAATGGGATGATCCTGCTAACCTTGGTCACCCTAGCCTATCCTTGGTCTCGGCCTGCTCCACTCCCTCTTGACCTCCCTCAAGGAGGTAAACCTATTAGATCTATGAGGTGTAGTGGAGGCACGAACCATGCATCATACATTGGATTCATCTGGGCATCTACCTATCCCGACTCATATATCCATGGCCTGGCCACTAGTTATCGAAACTTATCAATAGCTACCTATGGATCAACCTATGGACCCCATGTAGGTCCTCTCTAGCAGTCCTCATGAATATGGTTGTATAATCTTGTGCTGGTGCATCCTGCACCTCTCCAAACTATCGTGTCACTCAATCTGGTAAGTATCACTCAATCATCATGTGCTCGCAACCATGCATATATTGAGTTTATTGAGCGTAGAATAGTTGTTGGTGGTTGTCATACCATGTAGGCATCTACAACCATGGTCTCCATTTGAACACTATCATATCATTAATGACCCTACACTAGTAGGGACCCCCAACTACCCTGTAAGTTGTAAAGTGATCTAGCCTCTATAGCAAAAAATGATAGGCTCATCTAGATCCACATCAGCTATATGAACTATCAGTTGGAGCACGACAATATGCTCCTAGGCCTAGATGTGTAGTAATGTCACATCAACACGAATACTATGCCCCTAGCAGTGAATGAACTAGTTCATGTCATGGTATAGTTTGGCCAACATAATTGGGCCCCAGGTGAAGAGTGTTCGCCTATATATCATCTAGTGCCATGCTAGTCCCCAACCAAGATTGAATCCTCTACTTAGGTGGTTTAGGGAAACAATCCCATAAATCAATATGTTGATTATCAATTTGAAGATAGGAGAGCATCCTTGGTACATCTCTAAATCAATTTGGGAGTTCGTCATGATGACATCCTCTTGGCGAAGTACCTCATGACATGTGTTGTATCCTGAGTCAGTGCCATAAATGACTTGATCCCTGTGAATCGACAACTACAATATCCTCCATACATCCTCCAATGTCACTGTCACCTCGCTAGTAGGGAGGTGGAAGGATGAGGTCTCACTATGCCATCTCTCACATAATGTTGTCATAATTGCTAAATGCATCCTCACTATGAGCATGTATGCAATGAACCATAGCCTAATCTCCCTAAGGTGATCTTATCGGATCTCATCTAAATCATCCAACGCTAACAATAATCTAAGTCGATGCTTATGTGACATCAGCGGTTGGACAATATCTTGCATCCATGAAGCGAACAACACTAAAATCTAGCTAAAATCAACTAAGTTTGGCAAATTTTCCCCCCAACTGACAATAGCATCGCTATTTACAATAGCGTCACTATAATTCTCTTGCCAAATTGTGATGCCCCTTTCCAAATCCAAGGAAGCTTCACCATATAAAAAGTTGTCACCATTTAACCCAGTGTCACCCTACCCAAATCCAAATTAGCATTGATAAATACACCTATGCTTGCTATAATTAATTTAAAACCCTAATTCCAAATCTTGAGAAGCATCACCATT
This sequence comes from Sequoia sempervirens, assembly GCA_007258455.2. Lineage (NCBI taxonomy): Eukaryota > Viridiplantae > Streptophyta > Pinopsida > Cupressales > Cupressaceae > Sequoia > Sequoia sempervirens. Next base: position 165,728,576 of record VDFB02168118.1, read on the forward strand.
TACAATGGTGTCATTGTAGGCAACAAAAGCATCGCTGAAATTTCAAAAAGCATTGCAATATAGCGACACCAACCTTGACCCAACTTCAACGCCTAATAAATGTATACAAAATGAAAAGTACAAGGCAAGTTTTGAATTGCATACCATTGGTCCTGCACCTAGAGGCTGATCGTACTCTTGAACTCGGTCAGTGATGTGTCGTGGAAGCACATGGCGAGCCATTTCATCCAAGGGTTAGAGCTCAAAATGAAAAAATTCTCTATAGTGTGAATGCATAAATGAATTGAAAGTGACTCTTTAACACATATTTATGCCTAAAAATTAGGGGTTTTTGCCCAAATTTAATAGCAAAGCTGGGGTTTTTCACATGTTTTACCAATTCTAGTGTTGTGGGGCATATTTTGAGACATTTTTTATGTTTCCAAGCATGTTTTCACATCTTGACACCTTTTCTAGCCCCTAAAACAATATTTCATCTTTGTCAAGAGATCAACCCAAAATTCAAAATTTTTGCCCGATCTCTCGAGGGGGAAGGGTACCAGCTTATTTCTTTTTGCTAGGACAACAATGGGGCATCTAAAAAAAATCAAGAATTTTTAAATTTTTGATCTGAGCAACAGTTTTAATCTGAAAAGCATCAGTCTTTGAACCAACGTAACAAGTACCTCACTTCAATGAGGGGAAAATGCAGACACTTAAAAATGCCCCAAATGTTACTACACACTTGAATCCAATATACTAACATCATTTCATCCTGAATCCCATCTTATTTTCGCTTGTTTGATTAAATTAACCTAGTTATTTTATCAAATGTCTCATTTTCATATATTGATCTAATTGATCTAATTGGGTTAATTCACCCCCTCTCGCCCTAACATTTCATCCTGTTTAAATTGACTAAATCAAATTATTTAATTTAAACCCTAAGTCCTCTTATTTAATTAAATAGCCCTAAACTATTTAATTAAATATCATATTTGCATCCCCTCATTAAATACATCAATAATTTATTGAATATCCTCACATTCTCCATCTTGCACATTCATATTTAGTCTTAATTACTAAATTGCTAATTTTCCCTCCCATCCACTAACATAGGGAATATTCCAAAGGATTATTCTCCTATTTGGCCCCAAAAAGGGAATGATTTCTTTCAAAAAAACTTTGTAACAAACTTTCAAAGTTGTTACAAAGTGTGTTTGTTTGAATCATTCTTATCCCTTGATCTTTCCTTGATCCATGTGATCTTTGATTCTCAACCATTGATTAGAATCCTTGATCCATGTTTCTCCATTCATCCAATACTGGCCATTGGTAGATCAAATTGATCTGGGCCCTTGATTTTTCATTTGCTCTCTTATAAATGCATCACTATTTGGAGAGAAATGGATTCATCTTTTGATAGCAAAGTTATGTTGTTGAAATTCACATTCAATTACATCCATATTGAGCATTTGTTAGTAGTTTTAGTTTAAATCTTCAACCATGTTTAGCTTAATAACCCATTAATGGCTTCCTTGTTAACTTAGTTTGTATCCATTTTAGCATATTTGGCATCCATGGCTTATATCTTCGCATTTTGTTTCCATTTAGCATAGTTTGCATCCATTTTATCAAGCATTTAAGCATTAAGAACACATCTCCATCATGTTAAACTAGCTTTTCATACCATGTTTCATTCATCTTTCATTGGTGTCATCGGTTTTCTTCAATAAAACTGATCGAAACAAGCTCATATTATCCAAGGGATTGGGAAAGGGTCACTATTCCACATCAATGCAAAACTACTCCCCCAATAGGATGAGATTTGAGGTCTTAGAATAGGGTTTTGTTAAGTTTTCATGTTTATATCATTTTAGTTTAATGGTTTCCTAGTTTTAATGATTTTGAATACCTTATTGGGATCATTGCTCAGGGGATTAAATAGGGTTTGAATTCATTAGGATCTATCATTTTTAGTTCACACTATTGCTTTGGTCACAATAATAAACTTGGATAACCAAGACATAAAAAACTAGCCTAAACAACATGATACAATTATTACAGAGGCATATAACTAGGACCAATAATAACCACCAACTAAACCTTTCCCTCTAACCAAAACTAAAAAATACCAAACAAGAAGATAAATACTATAGAGAACTAACCAAAAATGACTATAAGAATCTTAAGGATAATATGTAGAGAACCTTATTACCCCACCACCCCAAAGCCAAAGTTACTTTTGGACATATTTTATAATAAGTTTATGAAACTCCTAAGGGAAGCCCTCCTTTCATGATAATTTAGTTTTTACTTGGCTATTGAAAAGATCAAACCCCTTATTGGTTGACTAATTGGCCATTGCATTAACACCCCTCTTTATGTGATGAAAATAAACACTCTTGAGATAGATTAGTAAGTCCTTGGAAATTTCAAGGATATTCCCTAGTTTCCAATTGCTATATGACCCACCTTGCATAAGATAAATGATTAATTTGGAGTCCCCTTCTACTCAAATTTTTTTCAATCCTTTTACTACAAGCTTCAAACCATGACACATAATGCTAACCTAAATTGCGTTGTTAGATTCCTTGCCAAAATCCAAAGCAACCAAGAGGAGTGGTTACCCATTTGTATCCTTGAAAATTCATCCACTTCAACCATCCTTGGATTTCCTTTCACCACTCCATCAAAATTAATCCTCACTCAATTCGGGATAGAGGGAGTCAATTATCTTCCTTCCTTGAAACAACTTATAATTGATGCTTCAGTTATAGCCAAAGACATCTCAACCAAGTATCTACCTATATTTTATCCTTACTACAACAAATATTATCTACCTTTCTACTAACTTCTCCAAGTTATTGAAGAGTTGGTTCAATAGTATCCCAAATCTATTTAGATTTTTGACTTTTTCCCAAAAAATCCTTTAGTTTCTTCCAAGAAAAATGTTCTATATGATTAAATTTAGGATAAATTTCCATAAAAAATTAATACCACTACTACAAATAGGCCACCACTACTAGGACAAAATATTATTTATAGTATTTGGGAACATCTAGTTAAGGCTCTAATTTTGAAGACCCAATCACATAATTGGTTTTCAAAAGAACAATGTAAATACAAGTGATCATTAATCTCTTATGCTTCTTGACAAAGGAAATATAGAAGGCCCCACTCTCCCAAGCCTCTAAATCCTATCCCAAGTGAGAGCCCTTCTATAAGTAACAATATAAAGAAAGGTATTAGCCTTCTAAAGACCATAGGGGAGCCAAATTTTGTGACTAGAAAATTCCTCAACTGTACCTTGTCCTATGACCATCATATAAGATTCCTTCATACTGATTATACATATATTGTTATAGTTTTAGACTAGCCTATCTTCCTTATTCTATGGAATGTGCCAAATAGTCATTTCCCTTTCTAGTGTATCATAAGCAATGCTAAGATCATATAGAGGTGGAAGTAACTTAATATAATGTTTACTGCTCATGATATCTTATATACAATTATCAACCTACACCCAATTAATCATTCAAAGAAGTGGGAAATAGGCCTCATATTTGTCAAAATGAATCAAGGCCTCCTTTTTCAACTATTTATTCCTCTAGAAATTAATCTTATAACCATTACCCATATTCCACCTAATGTTTAGCCAAATCTAGATCCTACATGATCTCAAGAAGTTCTAGATGCTAGATCCCTCAAGGATGATATAATTTTAAAAGTATACTTTCAATTCCATTCATTAAATACTTCAGTTGGAGGATCTTGCTCCAATGAGTACCTATTTCTTCATAAATTTACCATAAAATTTTCATCCCTGAGGCTTTATTTATAAAGCTATTATTACTTATCCTAGACCCCCTATCCTAGGGCTAGCTCCTCACTTTATCTCTTCCCCTATGGATATTTCTATATTAACAAATAGTTTGAGCCTCCAAAATGGATTACCCTCACCCAATAAGAGATATTCACTAGCATCCAACTTGAATTTATCATGAATATATAATTTACATTTAATATGCTTCTCCCTAAACCTACAATCATTCCAAGTGAACCACCTAGATTTGGGTTTGATATCCATGATAAACATTTATTCACATTACTTTCTAAAATATTAGAGATTCTCCCAAGAAGACAATGACCACCCTCTCTTCTTTTGAACTTAATACCACATTAAAATCACCTATAATGATCTATTATTCACCCAAGATGCATTGATAATATCCTCTCAAATCATTCCATGGGATAAGTTTCTTTAAATCTAAAATTGGCCCACATACCTTTTAAATTTAAGCTTTAGCATTAGATTGAAGATCTAGGAGTTCTACTCTCAAACCTTTGTTAGAGGAGGACCTTAAAACTCCAAAGAATTTAGTGGTATCCCAAAATATTACTAAACCACTGACAATACCCCTTGTATCCACAAACAAGCTTCCACTACTTTTTATACCCTTTTCACAATATTAGGAGAGGCAATACCAAGTTTTTGTCCTATAACAACACCACATCCAAATCCTCACTAACAATCATCCCCTAAATGAATGACTCTTCTCAGGGGGTTTCAAGCCCTAATGTTCCAATTGATGTATTTCACTAATATTTGGATCCTCAAGAGTGCCTACCCTCATTTTTTTATATATTTCTTCATAAAGTTTTATGGACCATTTTCTAGGCCCTCCATTTCCTTGATCTTTGCTTTAGTGACTTTACCTTTTTGCCCCCTAGTGTTATTATTTACCATATCTACAAGGTGAAGATTTTGATTCATCCCATTGAACCCTTTACCACTTCCAATTACCTTATTCTAATCCTACTCATCTTCTTCTTTATCCTTTTGGGCCATATGCAAAATCCTTGCTAGATCTTTGAGCTCAACCCTTGTTTTGTCTACCTCCTCTACCTACTTTTTGCTAGAGTTAGGGTAGATATAGGGTGAAATTATTATCACACCCAAAATATTCAAGGCACCTTCCCCTTGTTGATCCTCTCAAGCTTCTCCACAACTTATTATAGGATATTCACTTCAAATATCAAAATTAGTTAGAGTGGTGCCCTCATCTCGATTCCCATTAGAGTGATTGGATTTGTAATTTTTGATAAAATGACATACCTTCCTAACATTTGGAGCATCTTATAAATAAGCATTCATACACAAGCTCTTGTTCGTAGGCAACCTAAAGAAGATTCCAAGATTCCAAGCATATGTTGATTTAATAGGTTTATTAATATGTATTTCAACACAAATTCTCTAGTATGAAGCCAACTCCTTACCTTTTGTGGCCCTAGAATATTGGAGATATCTTCTTAGAGAGTTACTAGTGAATTTGAATACCTCTTTCAACCATAATTTCTATGGGAGTTTATGCATGTGTATTCATATGGGGGTTTCTTTAATTAGTTAATTTCCTAGATTGAATCCTAAAATCCAAGGTCTTATAAACATCCCAATATTTCCCAGAAACCATGGGTTGACTATTTAGGATTTTATCCCTATCTTCTTCAATTTGGAAGGTGATATGAAAAAACCCTAAAGAAAGAAAACTGACCTCCCAAATCTTGGTACTTGCTCATCTTTATCTCATCCACTCTTTAAGCCTTAAATTGAAGGCCAAGTTCTATTTTTTTTCCAATCCCACTAATTTGGAGTTTGTTCATGGATGGATTAAGAAACCTATTCAAGATTTCAATCTTAATGATATTAAACTAAATTTCAATGTTAATATTAGTAATCAATGGTTTTAGGTATTTTTTAATCCTTGTGCTATGAAACCTCCACCAACCCTTCCTTTTGATCTACATTTACAAAAATCCTAGTTGTTTGTTGGAGCTCCACATTAGTAGTCTTTCTAAACATAGTCATCTTTCCTACTACCGTCAAAGTCCTTATAGCCTATCCCATCCCTTTTTGCTTTTTCTTAACTAGCTTGGCTATAACACTTGAGAAAACACCACTTTTGCTTTCCACTCCCATTGCTTCAAATTTTCATGAGTTAATCATCTAACTATGAATCTTAACATACAATTGTGTGAAATGATAAACTTTCCAAGTTTGATCATGCACACATAGTTTTAAATATTTATAAAATACATAATAGAATAGGTTAAATGTTATAAACAATGTAACCCATTTGTTAAAGAAACTGAGTTAAATATAACAAAGAAATAAAAATCTCTTAAATTATAAAGTTTTATTAGATCTTCTTTGTTGGAATAATTTGAACAAACATTATTACGAAACACAATTTATATGAACACACACTATAGATGATAAATTATTAAATTTAAATATTTAAAATGTTTAACTCAATTTCTTTAAAACAAGAAAATAACATTTCTTAATTATAATCTTGTTAACTTAATTGAATTAAAAAATGACATTCTTACAATTTTATATATTAAGACTTAATTATAAACTAAAAAATCATTAGATTTCATTAAATATAAAAACCTTGGACAGGCCTAGCTCGATTAGCTAAAGCATCTTGTTGTAGGCAAGAGATCACAAGGTCCAACCTCCCTTCAAACCCGTGATACCAGAGGGCATGTTGCGCTAGCCACCGGTCAAGTGAAAAAAATTTACCAAACACACTGTTTATAGGAGTGCATCCTGATTCTTGCAGTGTAAATATATATATATATCCTAATTCTGAAGGTAAAGTTCATTAAACCCTTTTTTAAATTTTATTTTTTTCAAAGGTGAGATGCGTAATACCATTCCCTGCACCAACCGGTAGGGACTGTAAGGAATTAGAGAGAATCCTTTCTACCTAGTGACCGTCCATCCCCCACAGAGAATTTAAAAATCAAACAGACAACTACCTTTCCAAAAGTCTTGATTGCTTATCGTTGTGTTTTTTTAACCTTTCTAAACAATTTAAAAAATATGTACTGAGTGAGTTCTTCGGATTAACCAGATATAAAATGACTTCTTCCAACCGGCCAAGGGGGGAAGAAGGGAAGGTGAGGAGATCTCCATAGCAGAAATAGACAAACTTCTCTGCAGATCGAAGCAAATGGCAACCACAATTCCAGGTAAGCAAAGATAAAATACTCATCAGTTCCATTTCATTCTCGGGTTTTATGTGAAGGTATATAACATGGTAAATATAATGTATGAGTTTGTTAATTTGTAGATAGATTAGTTTATTTCTGGAATACCCACAAAAAAATAATAACGCAGAGATACTTAATTGCTGAGTGCCATCTGGGGGCCTGATCATGGCATGTATACGCTTTGTATTTGAATATCTGGCTGCAACCCAAGTTGCAAAATTTTGAAATGCCCCTTATTTTAGACCATAGTATTCTGGCAATTTATTCTGTGAAACAGAGATCATTTCATTGTTTCAATTTTCAGTGTTTATATAGGCATGATACTTAATTCTGGCAATTATAAAATTTCCACTGTTACATGGGGATACGTCCCGTGGGCTTTTCCAGCCGTTCCCCATCCCTAGGGGTATTTTGGGGATGGCCCGTAAATGTCATCGGGGCCATCCTCAATCAGGAAAGAAAATGGATTTCCTTGGAAATAGGTAAAAACTGGCAGGGGATGGCCAGGGACGCCTCTGGTCCAGCAAGCAAAGTAGGTCCGAAAATTGAAAATACAAAGTAAAATGAGAGAGATGTAAGAAAACAAAGGTCGATACTTACAATTCTGCTGAATTAAAACCAGTTTGGCAATCTGCACTAGTCCTAGGTTAGTAAAACAATAATAATTTTTTCAAAGTGGACTGTCAGTTTGCCTGTTAACAAATGTACTTATACTATGAACAAATACCATTTTATTGCCTCTTAAATACAATAACTGTCTCACATTTGGTGGTTGTTTCTAGTCTAGGTGCAGAACCATTTATATAAATTTGATGTTACGTGCAATAAGAAATTGGAATATTGGGATTGATGTTTGGAAACCACAAGTTAAAACATTCGATGCATATTGTTGCATATTCCTAATAATGAGTAAATAAATTTCCATTTTGAGGATGAACTCGTGATTCAACCTGTTTGCAATCAGATAAGACAAAATGGAAATATAAGCCTATACCTGCAATGATTAGCTGAACTTCTACGGATATATACATTTTACAACCAAGCATATTAGAAAAGAATAAAAATAGGACAAACTGGAAGAAGATCACAATAGATGAGAAATGGCAACAGATCATAGATAGTTTTCAGGCTGTCTTGTTTAAGTGTTCTGATATCTAATGATCACCATCAACCTAGGTGTTTGTACACAATGTTTCATAGCCGTGAATGCTAAAGAACTTTCAAGGAAGTTGATGGGGTTACTCTTCAAAGTTACTCTTCACCTTCTGATCCGTGGAGAGTATTTGGCAGTACTGCATACCATAAAAAATGAATCACCTTTACAAGAGATGATGAGAACAGGTTTGGTGGTATTGTTGGAATCATTGCATCATTCTATTTATATGGCATTGACATGATATCGTAAAAAGTATAAGTGAAATTCAGTTAACCAGGTTTGAAACACAAAAACCTTGGCCAAACAAACTGGAAAATAAATTACATTGTACTGATTGTAAAGAATAAAGAAAAAAAACTATTTTTGTTATTTCATGTCAAATATAATGCTTGTAGTTAAAAACAGACATTATACATAAAAAAAAAATGCACAGGGCTTAAAAAAGTATATTTTAGTTTCACCTGAGAGGGTTTACATAAAAAGCTTACATCTGGCCCTAAAAGGGTAGGCCATTCTGTTATGAAGCATGGTCTATTAGTTTAGGAGCAGCCCTATCTTGTTTGCCTAAACCGTCATTACATTATATATTACAAGAAAAATCTTCATTGTGGTTTAAAATTTAATTTTTAAAAGAGATTCAGAGTTTTTCAAAGTGTAACTTAAAGAAAATTTAGAATACCCTGACCCTATTACCAAAATTTTTACATCTGCCTTTGTGTTGTGGCTTTTTCAAGTGTAAAAATGAGCCAAATAAAAAAAAATCAAAACCACTTTTTGAAAAATTTGCCAAAAACGTGAGAAATGGCATGGCAAATATGGCAGGTTATGATTACTTGGGTTTAATTGTGGGTTTTTCGAGTGTCATGCTACTATGCTTGGAATTGAATTTAGGATTATAGTTATACTAGCAGTAGCCTCTTTCATGGGAGTGCATCCTTACTTCTAGTCAACTACTTTTCAAGATTTTCACTGAGAGACAACTATGTTCTTTGAATTGTAGAGGCATTCTCAAGTCTGAATTGTGTACTATTATATGAACTATGTACCTATCAGGAAAAAAACCATTTATTACTTAATATATGTTACAATATTATAGTTATCTTTCACACAAAGTGCACCTTCCTGAGATTTCCCAAGTTCTATTTCTAATTTCATGGACATTTGCGGCATTGCTTGCTGTGTTGTGGTCTTGTATAATTACTCTTAAACTTGAAAACATTCACTGAACACTTATGTCACATTGTTTATTTGTGATGCATCTGCATGTACACCGCAATGGTTATGGTGAATGACAATGGTCCATACCGCAGTGTAGGTGCAAGGCTACTAGTTTGGCAGGTATATGTTTATGCTCAGTTGGAACTTAAATGGCAGACATTCCAGGTCACTTGCTGGCATGCTTGCATTCATTCAGACTTGCTGCCTTGGCGATTCTGTTTTCTGGCGGAATTGTTTTGCTAATACTGGTCTGTGATCTTCTTCTTGAACTATGGTTTACATCTGATCGTATATTCATTTGCAAAATCTCTTTTGTGATTTGATTTCCCTCTCACTCTTTTGGGGCTATGTCACAATTATGTATTTTCAGTCTTGTGCTTTATACAGTAACTGGTGGCCGATGCTAACAGGTACTTTTGCTGCATCTTCTTGAGATCAAAGCTTTATCTTCCTTGACTTTTTTGTGAGTACTGTTTTGCCAATAAGCTGCAGTCTTACTGGGATAAATACTTAAAGTCCGTAGCTGGATTATTTTGCAGCCACTATGTATATACTACTGCCAATGCCACTTTTGTTTTTTGGAGGTGGAGATTCGTCGATTATTAATTCCACAGATGCTGGGGGGTAGGTCTCATTGTTCACATTGCTATCAAGTGTACTTTTTTAATTTTGAGAGTTGTAGTAGTGCATGAATTGACATTTCCAGTTTGTTTCGACCTTTCTGATTGCAGATGGGTGGATGTAGCAAAATTCTTGACTGGGGCTTCTGTAGTTGGCAGTATTGCAATACCTTCTATCCTAAAACATGCTGATGTTATTGGATTGGGAGCCATGTTTTTGGTATTTGCATCACTTTTTGTGTTTGGTTGTACAGCATATTTTTATATTCGCATGAATAGTGAAGACGAGAATAGTTATGGCTATATCTGAAGTTTGTAACATTTTGTTGTAAAGGTTAGGTGCATTTTTCTCGAGTCATAGGGTTATTAAGAACAGGAGAAGCGGCAGTGGCCTACTGAGCAGATTTGTTTGTAATCTTTTTCCATTATCTTCTGAGTGGCTTGTTTTTTATAATGGTTTAATGAAATTATTGATTTCATCAATCCTTCCACTTATAAGTAGACTGAGATATCTGCAGTCTTTTTAGTTGTTAAGTGCCAGTTAGGTATTTTATTCTCATATTGTATCCCAGAACCATTGGAATATCATAGGAATTTTGAAGCAAATAGATAGACAAGAATTTCCATGTATTATGACAGCAGACTCATCTCCGCCAATATCAGACCTTTATGGTAAGAGAAGTGGCGTAATCATGTTATCAGTGGGTGAATTTTCTCTAATTTTAACTTCTTTTTGTTGATTTTGGCTGGCCACAAGAAACTCAACTCAAGCATCAAACTTTATAAATTTTTCCACCTTTTGTCATTTTGTTTTTTAGCTCGTAAGGAGTGGTAACAACACTTCCTTGTTAATTCATGCTCTTAATATTGTTTCTAAAATGGTGAAATTTGCATACCCATGTCAATTACCATTTAGTTTTGGGCCATTTTGATGGAATGTTTTAATACAATTACATGTCAAAAATGGCTCAATCTTGTGTGAAGTTGGGCTTCTTCCCTGATTCACTTTTCCTCTTCATTTACACTCATTCTGACATTCAACCATATCTGATCCACATATGCACATATTCCCATATATTTGACATTTGTTAGTCCCCCATACCTAGACATTCATTCCTCATATCAATATCAAAATTCCTTTGTCCTGGGTCAATCACTCGCTGCATGGAATCAAACCCCAAAATTCAAATATTACTGACTCCCTATTTTATTCCTACCATGAACTGACTTGGCACATGTTTCACATGATTATTTCTATGTACTAGAGTTGAGTTGACTTGGTACATGTTTCACATGCTTATTCCTATGTTCTAGAGCTGACTTGATCATGTTTCACATGATTATTCCTATGTATTAGTATTTAAAGGCATTTAATATGCATACATTATCGTATATCTGAAATTTATTGAAGATACTATGCATTAAAGAGAAGAATCATTCTAGGGACACTTCACTTTAGAGCACTGAAAGGAACCCAATTCTACATCAAACCATTCTAGGACATTTGCATGACTGAAGAGTTGCTGTCTTCAATCATTTCCATGACTGTGAAACTGGTCTAAACAAGGGGGCTAACCTAGGAGACAACCCTTGTGATTTGGTGATTGCCCCAAGATATTTTTAGATACCGCCAGTCCTTGATATAGTCAGTGCAGAGCAGAATTTGGCAAATCGGAATTCAGGAGTGTTGATTTTACCAGATCTAATCTGCAGACCACAGGAAGGTCTGTGCCAGATAGAAGTGACCCAAAGCCACGGGGTCATTGACAGTTCAGAGGCATTTTGCCAGACAGAGAGGATCCATTTTCAGTCTTGAAGCAAGAGCATTTCAGTGCAACATCAGAATAATTCTTCATCATCATTCCTAGAGCTAAATGCTGTAACCCCTCACATTTAATTTTCTAAAATAGCGCTGTTTTACACCCTTTTATTATTCCCAGCCAATTCATTTATTAATCCAGGTTAATTTATGCTTCTGCATTTGCATTTATTTAATTAGATTAACATTAGGGAAAGGTTATTTCCCTATACAATATTATATAATAGGTACTGTTTTGGATTCAGAAAATGCAGGAAGAAATATTGTGTCACTGTTATCAATTTCAATGGGTATAAGAAATATGTTAAGGATTGCATATGATATACTGTGAAGATCTTGCGATTTGTTTGTAATATGTGGTCGAAGGTCTTCCCAAGTGTTTTCTACCTTATGAGATTGACATTTTTACATCTAAGATTTTGTTGTTTGATGACGTCGAATGAGTCCACCATTTGTAGAGCTTCATTTTTCTGGCAACAGTTTAGAGTATAATTTTTTAAAGAACCATTTGTATCTAAGTTAAGAAATCTTGACAAATCCTTTGCCCATACTGAATTGTATCTTTTTTTGTGAATCTGACGGCAATTTAAAATACTTTCCATTATCCCTTAAGTTTTTTGTATGTTTTATTATTTATGAAACATGTTGGCAATTTGTTTCTTCATGACAAAAATGTCTTTTGTAAATCTCCAATTTCAAAAGCCATTTGGAAAATATTAGCTTCTAGAAGTCTTCTTCGGAGCTTGGTTGGGTCACGGTTGGGTTCGAACTGGAACCATGGTAGCTTGGAACATGCTTTGTATTTGTTGTTGCTACCAGTGGGAAGAAGATTATGTAGATACCAGTTAATATTTCTCACCATTTAGAGCTTGGTTGGGTGGGTTCCAACTGCAGCCATGGGAACTTGAAACATGTTTTGAATTTGTTGTTGCCACCAGTAGGAAGAAGATTATTTATGTACCAGTTAAATAGTACTTACTAGGCAGGGTAAAGACTTGCAAATTCAAAAGTTTTGATCTATACAACTACTTCATATCAAACCCACCTAGTTCCTTCAGATACCGTTCAATTGACAAACCTTTTAGATATTTATTTTTCAAAATTAATTTGTTTTTGAAAGTGAGACTGTTTGTTTAGGGCTTATTGATTTTTTTCTCTTGATAATACTGCACATTTGAGAGTCACTATTTTATTATTCTTAGAACTTTTTTCTGTTTTTCAGTTCAAATTTTACAATCGTTACTATAAAGCATTAGTGGTACAGTCAGGGCATTGTCTTTGTTAGGTTTTTGCTTAATGAATTTTAGGTTTTAATCGCTTTGCCCTTGTTCTTTTAGACACCAAACAGATTTTTGTTGTCTTCATTTTAATGGCTTTTGTTCATGATCTTCGTTTTGATTTTGTTGAGTCTAACTAGAACTTTATTGCTTGACAGAGAAATAGAAAATGCCAATTATACCAACACTCAATGCGCAGACCGTGGTCAGAAAATAGTACCAAAATGCTTACTACAGAAAAGACATAGGGATCACAGTGTATGTAGAAATTGACTAATCTAGCACAATACCATTGAAGTGCAGAAATTTAACTAGTCGACTATCAACTGGAGATGGTACATTCTTACAGGCCTTTATAAAACTGAAAAATGTACACCCAACATTATATATATCGGAATAAAAATAAAAATAACTAATATTTTTATATCACAAGTTAAATTGTGAGTGTAAAATAAAAAGGACACTAGGAAACATTTAGCTTAAATTTTCTTGTCAACCATATTATCATACTCACCCTGGTTTACATGTTTATCCTCTCTCTAGTTCCTCCATCAGTAGTATCCCAAGTTTGTTGCAAATTCCACCCAACTTCTAATCAGTGATAACTGATAAGTATCTTCAAGTTTTTTGTTGTTCCGGTATGAACCTGATTCAGTGCCTGTTGGCACTACAAACAGTCCAGACAATTGGGTCTGAGAACTCCATGCATTCCATTTACACAGCTTCACACAGAAAACTGAAAATGTAAATGGATTTCAATTACAAAGGTTAGATAAGGAGAAAAATCAGCAAGCTGAAAAATAGTATGAATGCTTTTGGTTTCAACTGTGTATGTTTTTCCAATGGAGTTTCAGATCACACACAGTGATCCATCATCAGGAAGAGGAGAGTGATAAATTTAAACAGAATGTTTCTTAGTTTGCTTGTGCTTTTCATTTTAGGCTACAATTTAACTTGTCAAGATTAGATATTTTTATTTTTATTCTGATATTTATAATGTTGGGTCTACATTTTTCAGTTTTATGAAGGCCTGTAAGTGTGTACCATCTTCAGTTCATGGTCGAGTAGTTAGATTTCTGCACTTCGATAGTATTTTGCTAGATTAGTCAATTTCTACTTACACTGTGATCCCTATGTCTTTTCTGTAGTAAGCATTTTGGTACTAGTTTTTGACCACGATCTGCTCATTGAGGCGATGGTATCATTGGCATTTTCTATTTTTCTGTCAAGCAATAAAGTTTTAGTTTGACTGAGCAAAACACAAACGAAGGTCGTGAACAAAAGCCATGAAAATGAAGACAACAGAAATCTGTTTGGTGTCCAAAAGAACGAGGGCAAAGTGATTAGAACCTAAAATTCATTAAGCAAAAACCTAATAAAGACAATGCCCTGACTGTACCACTAATGCTTTCTAGTAACGAATGTAAAATTTGAATTGGAAAACAGAGAAAAGCTCTAAGAATAATAAAATAGCGACTCTCAAATCTGCAGTATTATCAAGAAAAAACAATCAATAAGCCCTAAACAAACAGTCTCACTTTCAAAAACAAAATATTGTGAAAAATAAATACCTAAAAGGTTAGTCAATTGAATGGTATCTGAAGGAACTAGGGGGGTTTGATCCAAAGTAGTTGTACTAGATCAAATCTTTTGAATTTGCAAGTCTCTACTCTGCCTGGTAAGAAATAGTTAACTGGTAACATAAATAATCTTCTTCCTACTGGCAGCAACAACTACAGTATTCTTGATGAGGGATCACTGAGTGTGATCCGAAACCTTATTACAAAAACATACACCGTTGAAACCAAAAGCACTCATACCATTCTTCATGGACTGTGGAAAAATTATACCTACTAAAGCTACAAAATGCTGAAATGTTTGTAAAAATACAGGGGAAAAAATCTCTTCTTGTTATTTCAAGCCAAACATAGTGTGCAGAAAGAGAAACAGATGTAAGACAAATAAATAATTTGTTCAATATTGCCAATTACGCTCAAATTCTCAATTAAGTTAAAGAACCCAAAGTTAAAGTGAAAATTTGAGGTGTAATTGAAAAACCCAGGGCTTGAAGGCAAAGGAGGTGGGCTTTTAGGAAAGCACATTAAAAAGCTGCCAGTTTGTTGTGGGTTGTTCAATAACTTGTGGGGTTTTCTTCAAAAGAACTTGGGTTGGTAAAAACAACTGTCCGCTCGATTCAAACCAGCACAGCTCCAGCCACGGGCCAAGATTACCTATGGTAAACTGGCGGATTTTTTCTTGGTAATAGTACTATGATCCATACCACATTATCTGTTATATGGCAGACACCAGGATACAACCTTATTGTCTTTGGTTCCTCACCAAGGCAATTGGGTTTTCAGAAGTTCCTTTTCCATTCTGGTGCATGTGAGTAGCTTTGTCCTCTTTAATTACCACTTACAACTGTTCCAAACTTCAAGTGGAATGGCAGGTTGTCAGTTTCCAATTAATTTCCTTTGCTGAGTTATTCCTTCTAGGTTTTGCCTTCCCTGAAGCTTGATTCTTGACCAGCCAGCAGTAAACTTGTTGTTCATGATTCGTTGAATCTGGTAAAGCAAGTAAAAATGGACCCAAACAATGTAGAAACTATTCTCACCCAACTTCCAAGCAATTTTGGAATGGAAGCAGGGATGGATGAAATAAATGTGTTTTGGCTTCAAATTCCCTTTCTTGATCCACTTGATTCTCTGTATGACAGCAGTTACTCTGTAGCCATTATACAAAGTAGCAACACTGATGATTAGCCTTCATCATTAATATTAAGGTCAGCCACTTATTGATGTTGTGCAATGTGGCTAATAATTTTTGGAATATCATAAATATTTTGCAGTCCAAACTATCGCCCGCAAGGAAAATCAGCTACTTCATTTCAACTCATTTCTACGTAAAGGAAAGCACGCTTCAGAAAAAATGTTGCCAAGAGCTATTGCCTCCAGCGGCATTCTTTGTAAATGCAATGTTTAGAGTTTGATTTTCTTCATGCCATAGGGCCTCAAACTTGGAGAGCGAAGACCTACAAGGGCGCCTCAATATGTGCTTGTTTATTTGTTCCTGCTAAAAATCCTTCAACTAATAGGCCAAAGGGTTACATTCACGGTCTCTTTGAGATTCCCTTATTTCCAATGATCCAGGATCCTTTGGGGACAGCAAATTAAACTTTGATTAAGCTTCTTGGGGTAAATTTCATTGGTCAGGTTTTCCCTTTGGTGCACTTTCTGTAACTCTTTTTTCAGGGAGAGCAACATTCATAGTTGTATGGTCATGTAGCATTGTTATTTACACTATTCAGTGCTGCAAATAATCTATCTTTCAATATTAAAATCTTGTTTTATGAAAGCCAATAATTTTTGATTTTCTTATATCTGCAATCTTGCTTTGCCATAAAAAAATGGAATCTCGAATCATCTGCCATCCTTCATAGCTCCTGTGGTACAGCTATTGCTGCTTTTGTTCTGCCTCCTTTTGTAGTTATTTTTGCTTTGAGATGATTGATTTAAAGAGGCCCACTTATTTTGAATTTATCAATTAATTTCTTTAACCTTTTTTTTTTGGTCATTTAAATACTAGCATATCTATATTTAAAAAATATATCTAAGTATGTGGAGAGATATCCTTCTCAAGGAGTGTATTCCATCTATGTGTAGTAAATTGATTAAAAAACAATATTATTTTAACCATCTAAACAACATTATTTTAAATTGGATGATGTTCGAGTTCCTTAAATTGGGAGTTCATTAATTAAGTGTTAATTTATCTTACTTTAGAGCTGTTTAAGCATTATTTCACTTTATTTAATTTATTCACCATAATTGTCACTTTAATTGTGATACATGGCTAGGTCGACCTTTAGTTCTTCACACTTTTTCCATGATTTTACAATGTGTCATTGTTCTTGATAATTTTTAGCATTAAATTTGTTATCACATTTTCATGAATTCTTTGAGGTTGAAGGTTTCTTGAAGATGAGAGAGTATGTTATAGAGCTAGATCATCATGATTGACTTTACAAACGATCATTACCAATAGGGCATGTTACAAACCTGGTTAATATTTATTAAGATTCATAGTGGTCATCACCAAAGAATGCATTTACTCACTTTAATGGGATGTCTATCAAACATAACCCATTAACCCCATATATAAATAACATAGCCTTATTCATTGATTTTCAAATACCCTTAAAAATAGCCATATCTATAAGAAACTTGTTTTCAAAGTGAATTATAATTATAATTATGTTCGTTTAAAAAAACAATTTGTGCGGATCTTAATTATTTTCAGCTATGCTTAGAAAAAAGAGTATATTTAACTAAAACTTTGAAATTGTTGCCATCTCCTTGGAGAATTTTCACAAATAGTTCAAACTCTATATGTTTTAGTCTATACATACAAAAAAACTTACACAAGTTCTAACATATTACGAAACATAATTCGATTTAAAAAAGAAAAATCTTTATAGTTCAAACCTCTTGTTTATACAACTGTTTGATTTAACAAATCTTATTTACACATGCATGGAGTAAACTTATTTTCTAGATCTTTTTTGTAATTGAGCTTTATTAGTCAATACAAACAAATAAACACTCCTTTTAAGAAAATGGTAAATCTTGGCATTCAACTATATTTATCAATTAAATGCATCATATACAGTAAACCCCATCCAGAGTAGGGCAACATTTTGAAATCCAAAAATATTAAGAATCAACTTGTAACCTTTTCCCCTAAAACAAAACTTAATTTTGTTGCAGGACGTTTCTGACAACACTAGCACATCAGACATAATACATAAAACTCACGAGCTGCACTAAAATATACTCATAAATGTCTTAACACTTTGAGTTAACTGACTAAATATAATCTTATCTTATTATTAATTATAAGTTGATTTTATAATGTTTTATGAGGACTGTAGGCAATGTGTTAAGAGTGTTTATATTCAAAGCTCCTCATGTGAGGGATAAGAAAAACATAAATAAATTTAAATGGAAGAATAATAATAGAGATGACTACATATAAGAAAGAAATCATAGGTTTTAGAATAAGATGTTAATATTAGAAATATTTTATGCCATTTAAAATTTAAAGCAAATTTTGTTTTCAAAAAATAGAATGAGAATAAAGATAAGGTAAAACTAAATTTATAAAATCCCCAAAAAACTCCCAGACCACAAAGTAAAAGATAAGATTTATGCCCAAATTCACATATACAGAGCTAATTGAATCGGTGAAAAATCATAATCATAATCTCTAAATGTAATCCTCTCGACGTAATGATAATTATTATTGCAACGAAAGAGAGCCAGATTATGTGAGATATAATGTATTCTCATCAAAGGTGATTTAGGTAAGAGATAAAGATAAAGAACAGACCGCTTAGAGCACATTCACTTGCATTTTCTACAAGAGCACTAAATGCAAGGTTCTCTCATCATATTATTGAAAGGGATTTTTGGGGCTGAGTTATTTCGCTTTCTTCTGCATGTTATAAAAAAGGATATAATGTAAATATCTTGTATTGAAATAAAATTCAAACTCATACAAATCAGTTTAAACTAAAAAAATATGAACTTAAGAAAATGAAAACATAGCAGTTTAAAGTATTTAACCCAATTTCAAAATCAAATATAAAAAATTGTACAAGAGCCAAACAAATTACAATTATTATTTAAAAAATATATTTTGTAAAAGTTTAAATAAATCAAATATAAAAACTTGTACAAGAGCCAAACAAATTAAAATATATATTCCGTAAAAGTGAGCCTACTCTTAAGGGTAGTTTCAGTGCTACCGCTCATCCAAGACAACTAAATGTAGATGCAAAAACCAAACAAATTGAAGGTCAAATTAGATTTTTACAGAAATCTAGGAGTTGTTCTGAATTTGATATAGCAGATCACTCTAGTCTGAATGAAGAAAATGATTTAGATTTGTAGGATGAGAGCATCGATATCTTTGAAAATCATATAGAAGTTAAGAAATTAAATAAAAATCTTGAAGACAACAGTGATATCATATATATCAGAGAGTTGTTCTAAATTTGATATAGCAAATCACTCTAGTATGAATGAAGAAAATGATTCAGATTTGTAGGATGAGAGCATCGATATCTTTGAAAATCATACAAAAGTTAAGAAATAAAATAAAAATGTTGAAAACAACATTGATATCATATATATCAGAGATTATACTCGCAACACTTTGCTAGAAGATGGTACAATGACTGAAAGTCCCACTAAGACAACAGTCATGATATCATATAGTAGATCACTCTAGTATGAATGAAAAACAAAGAACTCAAATCAAAAAAATCAAATCCTTCAAGACTAATTGGTACACCCATTTCACTAAAAACAAAAAAGAAACTTCTGAAAGAAAAAATAACTCAAATCGAAAAACTCAAATCTAAAAACTAAAATCCAAAAACTCAAATCAATATCAAGAAGCAAAAATAAATTAGTATGTTTTGTATGCATTGTAAATTTGAAAGCAACTATATGTGAAATACTTTCTTAATCCAAAAACAAAGAGTTTTTAATCCATCTGCTATATTGGGTGGCTCTGAATAACATGAGAAATAATCAAGGATTGCTCTGCTATGTTACTTCTCTTAATCTATCTAAAAAGAAAAATCAAAGAAAGCAATGACACATGTTTTCAAAAGAATCCATTTGAAAACATAAAGTATCTACCATACAAATGGATTTGAATTGTCACACAGACATGCCTTGATTTGAGTTTTCGACATCAACTCATACCTGGGATGAAAGGTAACCTATCGTCTTGAAGATGCATGGGCGTCAATCCAAATCTTATCTGCACTAACATGCAACCAAGCAAATCATCAATCCAATATGCATAAAGTAAACCACGACTAAAGCTTGCATTACCAAGTGAAGCTCCATAAAATTCAGTTAACATACACTCTTGACAAATTTGTTTGCTAGACAGTGTACATGCACTCTAAGCTCTATTGAACGCACTCCAAACTCGCGATTTATTATCTTCCCTCTCTTTCCGGTTTATGCATTATATAGTTGAAGGGTAGTGTTCACATAAGTTTATGTACGAAATGAAACGTTGACAATACAATAAAAATAACAGCTTTAAAACAACTTCAAAACTAAAAATAATAGATTTAAAAACAAATATACTAATGACCTATTATCTAGATTTTAACATAATCAAGTAAATTATACTAATTATCTAATAAAAAAATTAAATAAAATTAAATATTCATTTAAAATAATTCAACAATTACTAACTATAATTTTAGAATAAATTATGAACTAAAATTTATTCTATAAAATCAAAATTTCTATTTTTGTTTTGTTTTAGTATAATTATAAAATAAAATTATACTTAAAAAATATATTTAAAAAAATCATAAAATAATTTGCATAGGGAAGTTTTTTATTTAAATCTCTTTAATATGTTTGAAGAGAAATCACCACAATATCTTGAAAACTTAAATTTCATTCTAAAATTAAATTAAATTCTAGTTTCTAAAATTTATAAAAAATATATTATTTAGTTTTTAAATAATTAATTAAATTGTAGTGATTATCTATAAAAATGAATTAAATAATATTTCATATTCATTTTAAATTTAGATATAAAACAAACTTTCTATTTTATTTTTTCCTCTTTTTGCATGTAAATCATTTAATTTTCTAAAATGATATTTAAAATGCATTTTAAAACAACTATAAAATCATTTACATAGGAAAGTTTTTGATTTAAATCTCTTTAATTTAAATAAGAGTTGCATTTTCATCTTTGCTTCTATCCATGCTTTTTGATTTCATGTACAAACATCTTTGAATGTAATAAAGCAGGTAAACAAGATTTTATCCCCAGTTGCATGTCATTTGAACGTCAACTTAAATGCAAAGAATAAAAATGTACTCAGGTTTTGAAATCCATAATATGAGTGTAAGAAGCCTCTCGACTTAATTACACATGCATAAAATAGGTCTTTGTCCTATTCAATTAGCTTTAATCTCTATGGTTCTTTCATTCTTATAAGCTAGCCATGGAGTATTTAGTTTTATTCTTTTCTTACACCATGTCATTATAACTTGGCACTGATCTAAAATTGAATATATTCCTAACGAATTTTTCTCATTTAAGCTAAATATTCTTATTTTCTTGATGCACTTGGGCATGTCTATACCTATTTTCTCGTCAATGTAAAGTTTGCAAAATCTTCTAATGGTTGGAAACCATAATGTGTTTTTTAAATTTAAACGAAACCCATTGATGCTAGTCATTACACATTTCATGTTATGTAGGGATAAAAAGAATAGCTTACACTTATCTATATTAACCTAAACGATGAATAAGACATCATAGTTAAATGATGAATCAAATATTACAATTTAACTTTACTAGATAAAAGAGTTGAGACTGATAAATAAGACATCATGTAGGTAAATGATGAATTAGATATTACAATTTAACTGTAGATAAAAGAGTTGAGACTGATAAATAAGACATTATAGTTAAATGATGAATCATATATTACAATTTAACTTTATATAAAAGAGTTGAGATTGATAATTGATAAAGTAAATGAGAAGGTTAGGGTAAGTTAGCTCAATTTGATAAAAAGTTGTAGGTGATGGATATTCTCTTGTAGATGATGCATAATGATTAGATTCAGTCTTTTTATATTGGATCACTATCGTGTGTAATGTCTCAAACCCACCTCTTAATTTTGTTGTCTAGTTGAGGTCTCATACATGATTTAGTTGAGTGATGTGATTTTGTCCTTTTTGTATGTGGTTCTATTCTTTGCTAATGTATACTCATAAAACTTGCTTACTCAGGGACATATATACTTTTAAGAAGTATTATGAGAAACTTGTTATTTGTCAATACAAATTGTTTGGATGTCTTTGATGCTATCAAGCCATTGTTGTTGATTGCACATGTTCTAAGACATAAGAGACAAAGAATATAAGGCACCTATATGATTTCAAATGCAATATTTGAGAAGTTATGGTTGTGGAAACAACTTCCTACACTAAACCTTCAGAGGAGAATATGCAAATCTTTCAAATTTGACTTTAACTTGTTACAAAAATAATGTAGAAACATATAAAATTGAAATAAGCAATATATCACAATACAGTGATTTATGTGGGGAAAACTCGTTTGAGAGGAAATCTCTATGCTCCAAAGCAACACAATATATTAATATGAAAAACTTCAAGGGTTAAGATATAGTTGTAAAGAAAGCCTTCACATTAGTATTCACCAACATACAATATAGGAGAAATCTAATACCATGAGCAAAAACTAGGTTCCAAAAATGGCCATATAGATCCAAAAGTAGCTCATAGAATTGGAGGCACAAATTCTCACAACTATCACACATGTGTAACCTTTAGGAATTGTATGTAACTCCCATTTTGTAAGGAATTTTTCATATACCATATATTTTAGTTATCATATTCAAAGAAATCTTCTCTATTTTTAGCTTTTTATAGTTGTCATAGAATCTATCATAACTTCCCTAAAAATATGCTTTCCATATTATACCTTTAAATGGGTTTTTTTTAAACTACTAGTAATTCATTTTTCAAGGCATTGACAATAGTGGCTACTTAATCTTATGCCCCATTTTGATGGAGGACAAATATTTAATAATATTAATGTCAAAAAACTACAAGAAAATGTTAAATAATAAATAAATAACTTAAGAATTATTAAGGTTGAGACATCTTAATTCCCAACTTTTTCCCTTGTTGAATACTTTGTAAGAGCTAGAGGAACCATATCATCATGAATTCAACTATTAGAGGTCAAAAGATCCATAGGTTTTGAACACCATCTAAACTTCTCTATGCTCACGAGCTTAGTTATTGAGTTTGCAACATTAATCAAGATTTTTATCTTAATCAATTTCACTCTACCATCCTTGACCATGTTTCTCACAAAATGATATTACACATCAATATGTTTATTTTTGATAAGAAATGTTAGGTTATTCGTTAGGTAAATAATGTTGACTATCACAATGAATTATCATTGCACCTCCCTTGTTTTAATAGATAATATCTAAACACTATCTCTTAAGCCAAATTGCTTCTTTATAGGTATGAGTTGATGTCGTATACTCTGCCTTTGTAGAGGATAAAGTGATCACAACTTGTTGCTTATTAATCCAACTAATTGCACAACCAAATAAAGTAAATACATAAGCACTAGTGGATTTTTTGTTATAAACATCACTTGCACACTCTAAATCCACCTAATTGTAAGGATTAAGTTAACATCTACCTTGTAAATCCTATGTCATGGTTCTGACACCCTTGGAAAGTGTCTCTAGGCACTTAGGGTGTTTGGAAAAATATTTTGTAATATTAATTCTCACCATTGTTTGTAATATACTCATAAGGGGTGATGGGTCCACTAGCAGTGGTAAAGGTGACACATGGATATAAATATTTAATATTGTTTTTCCCACATGTGGACCCCTAAAATGGGATAATAAAAGATTAAGAGAAGGATAAATGAGTGATTGTTGGGATTCTCCAAGTGGGAGCTTGAAGAGAGGCAATAGATGTCACTTGGTTTTCCATCATTTATTGCATTTAATGTAATGTTTCTCTCAAGTTTGGGTGCCCAAGCTAGAGGGAAAGTATTGGAAGCCAAAATAGATGTCCTTTAGTATTCTGTGGAGGATTTCTAAAGGTTGGGTTGTTTAGATTGAAGAGTAATCTTTGGAAGCCTTATTTTGGGCTTAAGACCTCTTTGCACATCTATAAAATTAGTGCTTTGGATGTATAAAGTAAGAGCAACAGTTGATTGTAGTGTTACTCTATAGGAACAAGGAAAAGTTGAGGCATAAGGAGGTTGTTCACAAGCGCACAAGTGCTACCATGGTGGAGACAAAGAGGAGAATGTAAGTGGTTGTATTGTAATCTCATTTTTTTGAAGATAATGCATACTTGGTATCTCTTTTTGGTGGAGTTTTTCTCGCAAGGGTTTCTCCACGTAAATCTTGTGTTGTTGATTTTTGCTTCATTGATTCTTTATTTTTGTGATGTTATTCTTCATATATTGTTGTTATAACGTCACATAAGGTAGTGTTTATAAGCATGTTATGTTGGTTGATTTTTGATATCATAAAGAAGGTGGATCTAATCATGGTAATTCTATTTTAAGACAACCTAATTTTTAGATATGCATATAAGTTTCAGATTTTTATGTTGTTGTAGTCCAAGCCTTGTATCTCATCCATTGAAGTCATATTTAGATAGAGCTTGAATTTCTCAACAATTGGTATTGAATGTGTTTATTTCTCATCAATTACCATGAATATCAAGAGAATATTTGTCTTTTATCAAATTACCAAAATAACACAAGGAATACTTTTAGGTACCTTGCAAATATCTAAAGACTTTTCTAATTGCATCCTAATGAATTTTACCAGGATTAGACATATATTTGGAAATAACTTTTACTACTTGGGCAATATTTGGTCTAGTATAGACTATAACATACATTAACTTACAATTGCACTATTGTAAGACATTTTTCTCATGTTTTTCGTAGTTGATGGGGATGTAAGACACTATGGAACACATCACTTCATTCCAAGAAAAGGAAAACACATTGGTCTATAATCTTGCATGTTAAATATCTATAATATTGAATTCACATACTTTGGCCAAGCCATAGCTTTTTGTTCTCTCTCTCTCTCTTGATTTCCATCCCAAAAATGTGACTTGCAATATCATGATCTTTCATATCAAACTTTATCAAGGCTTGAGCTTTAAGCTTTAAAATCAAAACTATCCCTTAGCTAATAAAAAACATAGTATCAATGTATAAAACAATAACTAGGAAATTATCACTATCAATTTTTTAATAAGCACAATGATCAAATTTAGAATGTTAAAAAACCAAACTAAACACATGCATCAAAGTTTTAGTACCACATTTTAGTTCTCTATTTGAGGCCATATAGGGATTTATTTAATTTATAAACCAAATTATTTTTACCTTTTATTACGTAGTGCTTTGGTTGTGTCATATAAGTATCTTCCTCCAAATCACCATTAGGGAAATTTGACTTCACATCCATTTTCTTAATCTTTAAATCATAAACTATTGTAATAGAAAACAAGAATCTAATGGATGTCATTTTAGCAATAAGGGAAAATATCTCACCGTAATCAACACCCTCAATAAGAGTAAATTTTCACAACTAATTGCGGTTTGTATTTTTCAATATTGCTATATGGACCAATATTTTTCTTGAATGTCCATTTACATCCAATAGGTTTACGCCCTTCAAGCAATGGTACAAGGTCCCATGTATCATTTTTTTCAAAATTATTATTTCTTCTTCCTTGCTATTTTTTTAGGACCATATTATTCATACCTAATGCCTCTTTTGTAGATCTTGATTCATTCATGTTAGTATTCAAAACTAATGTACATCTTCAATCATCAAGATAATACCCATACCATTTTGGTGGTTGTTTACACCTTGTAAACCTTCGAATAAATTGAGGTAGAGGTTCAATATTGACTTCCTCCTCTTCTAAAGTTGCAAAACTTGATGAGATCTCTTTAAATTCTTGTCTATCCACAAGCATTGATTCAACTTTCTCAAGCATAGGAGGAAGCTAAATCACTTCTTTCTTTTCACTTTGTTCTACTTGCATTATAATAAAATAAAACTTTTTTTTTTTTGTTTGAAAATAACACTTCTACTAAATAATACTTTTTGTACTATAGGATCCCAAATCTTGCATCCTTTCACATCATAATTGTAACCAATGGATATGAATTTTATACCTTTTTTCTTTAACTTTGTTCACTTCTCTTTTGGCACATGTGCATATTCTTTCTAACCAAAAACTCTAAGATGTCTCAAAGAAGACTTGTCGCTTAATTATGTCTCCATAGGTATTTTATCAACACAAGTTGATGTAGGTGATCTATCAATTAGGTAGCAAGTAGTGGCTACAACTTTGGTCCAATTTTTTTGTTCTAGTCCAATACCCCTGAACATACTCCTAGTCTTCTCCATAAATGTCTTGTTCATTCTTTTTATAACTCCATATTTCTATGTAGAATACATAATTGTATTCTATCTTTGAATATCATAATATTTACAAAATCTATCAAAATCATGAGAAAAACTCACCACTATTTTCAGTCTTCAAATATATAAGTTTCTTTCTAATCTACAACTCAACCATTGTTTTAAACTCTTTAGGTTGATTGAAAACTTCAAATTTACTCTTAAGAAAATAAACTTGTCTTTATGTTGTAATCATAAATAAATGAAACACAATATGTGAATTTTTCAATCGAAGGAACATCAACATGACCAAACACAAGAAAATACAACTAGATTTATGAGAAGTCCAACAAAACTAAATGTAATTTTTTTTCCTATAAATTCTATGCTCACATAAATCAAATTCAAGATTACAATCATTTAAACCTTCAAAAATATTTTTATTCTTTAAGGTCTTAATACATTTCTCCCCAATGTGGCCAAATCTTTGGTGTCATATAACATAGTCTTCTTTGCATGTAGTTTTAAATTTGTAGAATGAACACCCTTAAGTACACAAAAGCTATGACAATTCACAAAAGAAGAAACCATCTTTTTGTCCAACAAATTAGTCATAGATTTAGTCTGAGCAAAAGTAATATTGTACTCAACTATGCATGCATCAATTTTATATAAAGTGCTAATTCTAACACATTTAGCAATCACCATAAAACTTTTGACCATCTTGAAACCTACTTAAAAATAAGGCAACTTGCACACTTGCATCTATTATTTTCTAATAGGTAATAAAAATTATGACCTAGCCTAGGGATACACAACACCATAAACTATTTAATCCTTCCATTTGAAAATTTAATATTTACTCTACCATGACAAACAATTGTTAGATAATAATCATCATCCAAGTACACCTTACATGTACCAAAAAATTCATGGTTAAATAATCAAATTTCTATTAGAATTCATATGAAAAGAAGCATATGAATCAATTACCCATGCATCATTACCTATATAGGCTGACAAAATTACATTGAACCCATCACCATATTCCTTCTCAAATTGGGAATTATAATCACTTTTCTTCTTCTCCTCTTTGTACTCTTTATGGAAGTGACTAGGCATATCACAATTCCCACAAATAACTTTAGATTTATTAAGAGATTTGGATCTCCTATTGGACTTAGATCTAGATTTGTCTCACTTATCATTTTTATTTCTTCTTTCCTTTAGTCTTCTTCCAACATTCAAGGCTTCTTTGAAAATAATGAAAAAAATTCTTCTTGTCTCTTCATAAAGAAAACTCACAACATCTCCCACTTTTAGGATCATAGAAGTACTCCCAATGCCCATGACAAGAGGATCCATGAATAAGGAAAATAATAAAGTAGGATTTGATATCTCTCCTCCTCATCCATTTTGACACCAAATGATGTCAACTAAGCCATCAATATGTTAAATGCTTTTAGGTGGTCAAAAAATACATCCACCTTCTTCATCCTCAAAGAATATAACTTCTTCCTCAAGAATATTTTATTAACTAAATATTTTCCCCTATATATCTCCTCAAATTCTTCCAAAGAAGCTTTGTGGAGGATTCTTCATGGACATTACTTAGAACATAATCTACCAAGAGCAATCTAATAAGGCCTTTGGTTTTATGGTCCAACACATCACACTTAAATGCTAAAGTAGGGTTTTAGAACTATGAACATTCTCATTAACAACATTTCATAGATCTTGATCAATCAACAAATATTCTATCTCCAACTTCCACATCTCAAAATTACTACTATTTCTTTTCTCTCCATTTTCCCTAATGTGCTTTCCATCTAAAAAAATTTGCAACAAAAATCTCAAAATATTTTTCCATTGGCTTTCCACTAAAAATTGGATTAGCTTAAAAAACCCATAACTAGAATCAAAATTGGCCAGGGTTTGATACCACTTCTAAGGAGCCATGGTTGTAGAAACAACTTCCTACACTAAAAATTTAGAGGAGAGTATGAAAGTATTTTAAATCTAATTTTAGCTTGCTACAAAAATAATACAAAAACACATATAAAAGTGAACTAAGCAATATATCACAACATAGTGATTTATGTGGGGAAAACCATTTTGAGAGAAAAACTCCATACTCAAATGAAACTTAATATATTAATCTTAAAAAAATAAATGGTTACAATATATTAGTAGAGCAAGCTTTCCTTTGAATATTTTCCAAAATACAATGCAAGAGAACTTTGACAACATTCTAGCAGAGCTTCAGTACCTCCAAATTCAACATATATAAGCTAATATTCCAAAGCCTCAATTTATAAGAAAATACAATATAGGATACCACAAATGGTATTGTAAACCATGTGATAATTGTTAGAGTAATCATTCACTAGCTAATAATAAATTAATCTTTAATTGATTATTAGGCTAATTTCACTTTATGCACTTAAGACAAACTTAGGAGTGCTTTTTTCTTTTATTAGCTTTAGTTATTATTAGATCATTATGTTTCATCACTGAAATGAATGAAAAGTGAAACCCTAGAGATTTCACTTTAGGATTTCAAAGGTGGTTGCTTTTCCACAACATTTCATTTAGAGGGTTGAGGTAGCAGGGGTTTGAAGGATTTGGACAAGGTATAGGACTGACTTACAACCTGAAAGGTGAATTAACTTTCCCTTGACCAAACTTGCAATCGATTTTAGAATGAAATGCAATGACTTAGCTAGGCTAGTGATAAAAATGACTTTTGATGCAAAAACAATAGATCTAGAAAGTCACAAACAAATTCAAACTTTGAAAATAGATTAAGCAGAGTATTGTACACCCGTGATATAAATTTGGGGTTGAAAATGGAGGACTAAGTCACCCAAGGTGACAGTGTCCTTGCAATTGGATTTTAGATCTAATTTCACAATCCTTTGGAGCCAGACCATGGCCTTCTTTTCCTCCATGTCACACTATTAGATCTTTGTCAGGTGTCGAGATAATTGAGTTTCCATATGCTATCAAGTTGTAGGGTTTGAATGCAACAATGAATAATTGAACTTCAAAATTCCCCCAATATTATTCATACTTGGAACCTACACATTCAAAGAGAGAGGAAGGGTTGTGCCATATAGGGGCTTGCCTCAATCAAACCTCATGTTGGTGTTTCCACCTCCACAATGACAATGCTAATAAAAGAGAGCTTATCCTTTTGAGGAATAGAGGCTAAATGATAAAATAAATGATGAATAACCAATGGATTGTAACTCACCACTCAAATATGGATTCCTTGAAGGAATGAGTTCATGCACATCTCCTCAAGGATTGATTGTTGTTTGCTTGATTTTCTTGAATACCTAGAAGGGTTAGATCTCAGAATCAAAATGATGGCATAAAAATGAAAAAAATCACATACAATTTGAGGTGATGCTTTGATATTGAATTGTTGCAATGAATCTCTAAAATACTACTCTTGACTTGATAATAATTGCTTCCAAAAGTGCTTGATCATAAATATTTCCAATTCTTGCTATATATTGATTCTTCCCTTTCAAATGATGCAATGACTAGGTATTTATATGCAATTAATCTAAATTCTCACAAATTAAATCCTAATAGTCGACATTTGACATTTGGAATTCAAATAATAAAATGCCAACTTCGACATATTAAAATTTGGAGGAAAAATAGGGAGACCAAGTCACCTAGGGAAACTTAGTCCTGGCCCTATTTTGTAGGATGCAAGGTGTTGGGAGAAAAATATTAAATGTTTACATTGGTTTTTCACATGGGTTTTATTGATAAATGTCCAAATGGGCCACAAAATGCATAATTTGGGGTATTAGGTGTACAATTAGGTCCAATCACTTAGGGGGGAGCAAAACATAGTGTGAAATTGTCAAGGGTGATAATTTATAATGCTACATTTAGCCCCCACTTTAGTGAGAGTATGAACTTATGCTCAGACTCACAGTAAAGTAGAAAATATGTCAAGAGGGGTCTGATTGTCCAAATGTTGAAGAGGTAGGATGATAATGAATCTAGGGGGAGTGAACAAGCCCCCAGGATCTAAGATCTCATGGAAAAAAACATAAGCACAAAAGACCACACATGTGTATGAAATGTAGCAAGACAACACAAAACATACATGACAAAATAGGGAGCATACATAGTGAAAACACATGAGACAATATAAAGATGATGATGAAATGGAAACAAACACAATGCAAAAACAAAGAAAACACACAAAAAAACACACACAATAAAACACAATGTTAGTAATAAAGAGATTTGAGTTGGTAAGGAAAATATACCTTAGTCTTAAATTTGTTTCAAATGCCAAATGCCATCCATTGAATGAATGTTAGATAAAAATATGCTCTCACAAGAATGTAAAATCGCTCATGAGCCACATAGATCTACTGGCTAGCAAGTTGTACTATGCTAGGTTTCCATGCAATATTATGGGTTCCACAAGGTCTAACAATTTGCATTATGCTAAACACTCATGAAACACATGGCTCTATTGACAAGCAAGATGCATTATGCTAGGTGTCCATGTTAAAAGGGGTGCTCAAGTTCATGAACCAACAAGCTGTGTTGTGATGAATCCTTGGACCATCTTACCAAACTTTTAATGTCCAAGGGGACAAAAAAGCCTCACCTAAGAAGGTGCATAAACATTCAAGAGGAAAAATGCCAAAATCACCTAAGAAGGTGCATAAAATTCCAAGGGGATGAATGACAAAATCAGCGAAGAATGTGCATAAACATCTAAGGGGACAAACAACAAGCTCACCTAAGAAGGTGCATAACTGTCCAAGGGGATCAATGGAAAAATCACCTAAGAAGTTGCATAAATGTCCAAGGGGATGAACAAGACAAAGCCAAACCTCAAGGGGTGTTATAAACAACACCACCAAAAAAGGTGCTTCCTAGACAAATGATAAAGGGGCATTTCTCAATACATGAAGGGTCACACCTTAGGGAATATCATACATGACATCACCACCAAGAGAGGACAAGTCGTGGAATAACAAACCACATGCTAGGGAATACTAATCATAGTATTACCACGAAAGGGAACATCATATGCCATGAAAAGTCACACCAATGGGGGATACCAAGCCTAATATCACCACAAAGGAGACACATAACATAGATAAGAAGGCCACACTTTTTGATTGAGAAGGTCACACTTTCTAGGAGATGTATGCTATCATCACTAAAAAGGGACCATTTATTATGCAAATAATGAGCGGGGGACTATACGCCCCCTTTAAAATATTAGTGTACTTGCTACACATATTTTAAGGAGATAGAGAGGGATCCCTTGCAGGAAGGAATGCACCTTATACAAGGCTACCTAACCCCTCCCCCCCCAAGTGTAGGGACAAAGATGGGCCAAGATTGATGATCAAATTTTGCTCCTTGCAAGATGAAATATGATTGCATAAAGCCTAGTTTATACCCCCATGCATGGTAGTGAGTATAATTGTGACACTATAACTACCACATAGCAAGGAACAAAGTAAATGCATCTTATTCTATTATTTTGTCAAGTCTATCATTGTAAGGATCTAATTCTTCCAATTTCCTCTTTAAAACATGACATTTATCCGTAGTGTGTCCAAATGTTCTATGATACACACAATATGATGTGGTTTTGTTCTTTCATTTAGTATCTCCTCGTTCATGAACAAGTGGTAATTTAATAAAACCCAATTGTAAAAGTGTAGCTAAAGTGTTCTTAGTCTTAGACAATGGATGTAGAGTAGGTAACACACCTTTCTTAATAGGACATGAACCTTGTGTGGTTTATTTGTGAAACGGGAAAAAAGGTGATCCCCATGGTCCTAGTGTGTTTAGGACAATAGGGATCAAGGGCCTTTTTCTAGGTTTCATTCAAGATGGAGATCAACAAGATGAAAAGATTGACTTTCAACCATGAAGGCTATCCAATCAGACCTAGATATCCATCTTTAGGGGGTTGGAAATAATTTTCTATGATTAACCTAATTAGACTACGTGCCTTACTATTAAAATTGCAAGAATCCAACAATTAACAAATTGAAATAGTAAATTACATGCATATCTAGGAAGTGCAAAGGACTATGTACCTATCCAAAAAAATTGGTTTCAATGTGCATAGGAGGACTCATACACCCAAGGGTGTATGGGTCTTTGTAGGGGTGTCCTGCTCTTCAAACCTAAAACCTACACATTCTTCAAACCTAAAACCTACACATTCAAAGAGAAGAAAAGGTTTGCGCCATTTAGGGGTTTTCCTTAGTTAAACCCCATGTTAGTGTTTCCATTTCCACAATGGAAATATCATTGATAAAATGATAATGGATAGAAAGGAATGATGAAATCATAAAGTGTTGTAACTCACCACCCTTCAATGGCTTCCTTGTAGGACTAAAGTCATACACATCACCTCAAGTTCTTGAATCTTGCTTGCTTGAATTCTTGAATGCTTTGGAGACCTACAAAAGTGTTAGCCTTCACAGAACATATATAATATAAACACACATAAACTCACATAGAATTTGACATGACATTGGATCTTGAATTGTTGTAATAAATCACTGAAATGTTGCTCTTGACTTTCTATTGAATGCTCTTGATGATCACTTGTTGCTAGATTTCTCTTGTTAGTGCTTTTTAATAATTATTAGATTTCAAATTATGCAATAACTAGGTATTTATATGCAATTATGCCAATTTACCAAAAGTTAAATCCCAAAAGCCGACATTACAATTTGAATTTTGAATGTTAAAATGCCGACATAGACATATCCAAAATTGGTCCCCATCAAAATAGGGTGACCCATATGCCCAAGGGTGTATGGGTCTTAGCCCTATTTTCTAGGACATAAAGCATTGGGGGCAAAACATTAATTGGATGCATTTATTTAATGCTTGCAATTTCTTGGAAAACGGTAAAAATAGGCCTTGGAATGCATAATTTAGGAAATTAGGGGGGTCCATCAGGCTCAGTAATTTAGGGGGAGAAAAACATAGTGAAAATTTAAAGGGTGACAATATTTGACGTTGCATTTAGCCTCCATTTTAGTGAGAGTGTGAACTTATTCTTAGACTCACACTAAAGTAGAAAGTCTACATCAAGAGGTTTTTGATTGTCCAAATGTTGAAGAGATAGAACGAGAAAGGATCTAGGGGGAGTGCACAAGCCCTCAGGATCCAAGATCCCATGGAAAACCAAATACTGCATATTCAAGTTCATATAAACATATATCTCAAGGAAATTGTAACCATAAGTTAACTCAAGTTTGGGAGTAGATCAAGAGTTTGGAGTCTTGAGAGCATCATTTATTCACATTAGCTCAAAAAAATATAATTATTCAAACCACACAATCATTGTGCTTGTAATTTATTATGATAGAAGGTTAAGGCTTTATTTTTATTGTAGGGCCTTGTGATAAAATATATTGAAGTATTTTAGACATTAAATCAATTAAATAATTAATTAATTCACTAATTGTGTTATTTCATTTTATTGTGTAAATATTTTTATTTTTTAGTTTGTTAGCTACATGTTTTGATAATTCTTAATCAAACCCTTCATCCATAACTACATGTCATATTCCCACAAAATACAAATATCTATATTGTAAGTGTTGAACACCTGAAATACCGAGAGGGGGGT
Source organism: Sequoia sempervirens (assembly GCA_007258455.2). Taxonomy (NCBI): domain Eukaryota; kingdom Viridiplantae; phylum Streptophyta; class Pinopsida; order Cupressales; family Cupressaceae; genus Sequoia; species Sequoia sempervirens. The sequence continues at coordinate 165,762,424 of VDFB02168118.1, forward strand.
GAATTAGTGTTACCAAATTTTCACCTATAGCTCAATCAGGTAGAGCTTGTTGATTTTAAACTAATGAAAAGGTGCATTTTAAACCTTTCCTACATTACATTCAGTTGCATAAATGAAATAATCCAAAATAATTACATTTTACAATTACTGCATTCATACAAGTGCATGTAACAAAAGAAAGATTCAAATCTTTTCTAAACAACAGAGTAATCTTTATTGAATATAAAAGTGTACATTATCTCACACAAGCCATGAGATTGACTTAACTTTTTCAATGCAAATAAATTAAAGTCTATACATGAACAAGTAAATAAAAGAAATGTGCATGTGAGGAGGGAAACCAGTCATTGCCTGAGAATGACTAGTTCAGAATGTGTCGTCTTGTCATGCTGCTGCCCCGAACTACTTGTGTCCTTCCTAGCTCCATACAGCTCCTAGTCTCGCATCTAGAAAAAGAAATGGTATTAGAGCAATGCTCTAAGCAATGAAAAGTTTCAAACCTTACATGAACAAGTACCTATCCATATATAAACTAATCTTTAAATGCATTGAACAAGAAAACATACTTTAGGTGTCCTGGAGAACCATCAAAGTCATCAAACACACCCAAAACATGTCATGTTTCAATAATATGTTTGTTTCATATGCAGATACATGAGAATTTGTATTTCTAATCTAATATGTCAAATTAAAGCATGTGGGTTTAAATGTGGCTCCCATAAGGGTTGATCCCAACATGACTATAGTTGCCTTGACTAGATACTTATCATTCATAATAGTAAATTGATGAATTCATTAATATAAACAATCAAAATATATTCAGTACAACTTCAGTGAGTCACTATTCAGGGAATTAAAGTAGTATTTACCCTCTATCAGTTTCAAGTCTAAACAAAGTGAATACAGTGAAGTGACATTGCTTTGAAATGATAAACCATTTTGCTAATGAAATAGAGATCCAAACAAGAAAACGATAGTTTTGTAAAGCCATAGTCTAGCAAAAAGTATGTCAAAAGCATAACATAGCAGCCAATTCTTGCTCTTCCGATAATGGTAACAACTATCTTTAAGGATAGAGTTGAAGATGAAATCATTATTTTATGGTATGAGAATACATAGTTAAGGGTTGTTGTTTAAAAAAGTTACTAAGGCAGAGTTAAATGAAGTCAACAATGATAGTTACAAAGTTTTGTTAACAAACTATTGTAAGCCATGGTGAGAATGGTCAAAACAAAGAGATTAATCATAAGAACTTTAACTTAGACAACAAACATCATTATAGTATTTCCTTTGGTCTCAAGCATTCCCTGAAAGATATGCAATCATCATCAAAATTGGCAAGGAAGTTCTAAAATGATGACAACTTTCAAAGTAAAAAACTTTGTCATAGTTACAAAGTGAACATAACATAAATGGGCAGCCTAATAAAGGGACAAAGGTTAGTAATGGATAATGATCTGAGTTGTTTCTTGTAGAGAGATCACAGATAATAGTGATTCACTATGCTATGTTAGTTTTTTGAAGATTAAAGAAGGATGAATGATACATTTTATGAGGGTTTCTTGAAACCCTCTCACAGCCAATGGTTGGATGCCTTTAAAGCTATGTCCATAATAAGCTATCATCATTTCCTTTTCTTTTCTCATGAAAATTATTGTATATGACTTTAGAATAGAAGTCTGTCTGGTTGAGTGTACAAGCAAGGGAAAATGAGAGAAGTTTGTGTTGTGACAACCACAAACACAAAGCCAATTGTGGATTAAAAAATGTCAGTCAAGAATAGATTATGACTATGGAAATAATGGATTGTTAACGGTCCACAATGCATCATGATGGATACACAACATGGAGACAATAACATGAAATAAAAGGACAGTGAATGATAGTTATCTCAATAACATGAATGGACAGAAATGAATAGTTATCACAAGTTAGTTGATTATTGACAAGAAATTTTTGAAGTATAGTGGTATTTTGTTCTATTTAAAAGCTCTATATTTACACAAAAGCATTTTCAGAAGGTAAATAACATGAATGCTAAGGAATTTTGACAAATTCATCTACAGAGTCAAAAATTTTCCACAGTCTGTAGAGAAGTATGGAAGCATCCATGGCACCTCAAAGAAAAATGAGGTCTACAACAGATTGATTAAACAAAGCTCTTCAACTATCTATAAAGACAAAGTAAATCCAAGAATGAAAAGAATTACAAAGGCCCGCGGTCATGAGGAATACATAGAGTTTTTCTTAGGAAAAAAACATATGTCTGAAATACTTAAAGGCCGCAGCTCATCAAAACACTAGAAAAATTGAAAGTTATTCATTTTTTCTATAAACTGAGCTCAAAACGAGTTTTATCTCATGAAAATGAAAAGGGGTTTTATTAGAAGTTTGTTGTGAATGACCTAAGGTTTTGTATAAATTTTAGTTTTGAAAGATAAATTTACAAAGAAGTTTTCTTCTACAATGAAACCCTCAACATATCCATAGAAAGAAAGAATGTGTGACCTTGAAGAAAGAAATTCAGAATGCAATGATGTTAGGTAAAATACAGAATAGAAGGAAATCTCTAGAAATCCTTTAGTTTTTACATGTGGGATCCAAAAATTTGGAGGGACAAGCTACAAAATGAAGATTTTTCTTTGAATTCTTGAGAGACTTCAAGCAATGGGAAAACCACGGCTAGCCCAGGAAAGTCCAAACATATTTGTCATATTTCCATTTAAGCATAAATTCGATTTCCTCTAGAAATGTATGAGTACACATAAAATGTATAGGAAATATAAAGCTATTTATTTTCCTTTACATAAACAAGCTCGAAGCTTCATATTCTTTTCACAGTAAGAAGAAAATGTGCCTAGCAGCTTGGCTTTGTCTTCATGAAAAAAACGTCCAAAAAACATCTAACCCTCAACCTATGCATGAGTCATGGCAGTGCTCCAACAGAGAGAAAGAGTAAGGTAAAAAAAAGGAATGAAATGAGTGCTTCCCATGGGATTCTTCTTTAGGGTTTTCATTTACCTTATTTTTGGTTGATCTCAAAAGCATCTTTTTTCTTCTTTTTTAAACTTTCAATGAAGTTGATACCTTCACATTGTACTCGTATGTGTCTAGGAGTGTCATCTTTTGGACTTATGATTTTTGTTTGATCTTTTGAGTCAAATGTTTTTATTTTGTAGTCAACATGAAATGTAAAAAACATTTATTTAAGTGATATTATAAATCACCTTATTTAAATGTTGAATGTAATACAAAATGAGGAGGCAAGTTACAGTCAAGGGAGTTAGTTATTGAGTGTAATTATGCTTTGCAAACATATTAGAGAGATTAGAGGTTAGCCACCATGGGGAGAGCATATAGGAGGCTCATTCATTTTATTTTTGGAGAAAATGAGAGCTTTTAGGGGGTGGTTTGATATGTCATCATATTAGACTTGGTCAAAGTTGACCTTTTCAACATTTGTGAGCTCATTTGAAGGAATTTCAGTTGCTAAAAAATAGGTTTCTTGGAGGCATACAAGTTCATGGAATTTCTAGAACCTTTTTTGGTGGAGCTACTTGGAGATGATATATTCTCATTTGTAACTCATTATTGAGCAGTTCTTACTTGCTGCTTTCTAGCTTAGTGACTTTTGGAATCCATAGTCAGATTTTGGCAAGCTTTGTAACTCAGCTTTGGAGATGGAATATAGTGAAGACCTTGAAGTATTTTGGCGTTGAAATTTCTTGCCTCCTTGCTCTTGTAGCTTTGTGCATGTTAGTGATTGATCAAGCTATTTGTGAGATTTTTCATAATTTCCTTTTAGCATTGTCTCATAGTTTATGTCTTTTATGCAATTAGAGAATCAATGCAGGTTGTTGATTGTGTCATAAGATTGCTTATAGTTTCCAATTGTGAAGTTTGTATTCCTTTTGTTAATTACTGTGACTGACCTTTTGGTGAAATATTTATGCAAAGCTTCACTATAATAGGTTGTGCAAACATAGTTTCCATTGGTTGAAACCAAGTGTTAATTTCCGTTTCTCATTATCCATCTTCAGTTTGGTGTATCACTTTACTTCCAGTTTCAATATTTCCTTTTAAGCACTCTTTCTCCCATTTCCTTTACAAAATCAGTAGTTTTAGGTGACACCATAGGAAGTTGACCTTCTTCAAAGGTTGACCTCTACCTACAAGTAACCGACAACTTTAGAGGTCTTCCCATGTTACATTGAAATGTTGAATTTCATATTCAACAAAGTGCAATTTCAATAGATAACAATTAGTATTCTCTGAAACCACTTAAGTATTTAAATATTCATTCCACAAATCATATTCAAAATGCAGTAAGGAAATAAATCATGAAAGAAATCACCAAAGCACATACACAAGGACACCATATTTTTATGTGGAAAATCCAAAAAGGGGAAAACCACGGTGAGGATTAGCTCACATTATATTATAATTGGTCATAACATATTATAGAATGACTCACTACCTTTTGGACTCACTATCTAGAGGACTCACTGTATAAAGAATAAGAGATATAGAGAAGAGGGGTGGCTCACTGCCAAGATTTGAACTGCTAATAATTCATCTACAATATGTAGGAGATATAGTTCCATTGGAGCTCAAAGTATTGAATCAACACACTTCATACTACATAATTTCCACACTTTTCTTTTCTTTACATTCGCATCACATTCGCATACCTTGCTTAGGAATTCACATCGCACATTTTGTACACTATATATCATATCATTACAACATAAAAAATGATCTTACATATATACCCTTTACATCCACAAACACTTGCAACATCAATTAGGTCAGCCTAATTAGATGTACCGTGCAAAAAAATAACTTGTTGGCACAAGATTCAATCAACCACACTTCATGCCTTAATAAAAAACTTGTAACACATCCAAATAGGTCGATGTGGACCTATAATAGTTCCCACATAATTGATCAACACTTCTTTTAACTTTGCACGATCCCAAACATATTAGGTCGACATCATTGGTAAGACAACATCAAAGTACACCAATTGATTATCCACAAAATGACACATGAACCTCCGAAATACACACTACTTGGACTAAAAACCCTTCTTACATCTAAAAAAATCCCATAAATATGCATAACCAAATATGCATCCATGGTGGAATGTGGACCAATCCAAACATGTACACTATTTTGATTATACTATCACTGACAAACTTGATATTTTGTCAACCATAAATTTTGCATCAGAGGATATAAAGACATAAAAATTTGGATTCAAGGTCCTCAAACATGTATCAAAATTTCCTTAGAACCATAGACAAAAATACCTCAAGGAAAACCAATGCAGACCAAAAACCAGTGCTCTATACATTGAAAATTGTATTCTAAACTTAGTCAAATATTCAACATATCTGTTTTGCATTGAAGAAAAACCTCTACATCTCTATGTTGAATTACCATCTCCATGGTCACTCATGCTTCACCAACCAACTATACCTCAATGTAGACATCAAATCACAATGTTGACATCAATGACGAAACTATATAGGCTTATGCTCATGTTATCAACAACCATACCAATGACAATCTCCTCAAACTTCCAACAATAAGGACATTTTAGCCACATAATAATGTAGCAATAAATCAACCAAAGGAGAAGCTTCCATTTAAAGAGGAATATCTTGCAAAAATATCCTAAAACCCTAGAATGGTCAATAAAATATTCTACTAAACACTCAAAGTTAATTCAAACTACTTTTAAATATTTCAATGACACATGAATAGGTCCTCTTTTATCTTTCTAGAGTAGTGATAAATAAGTCACTAGAGTAGAAAGAGTTATTTGTATTTATATAGTCTATGGTCATTAGAAAATTCATAGATAGTTTAATCTTATACTCAAGGGGAATTGATGCAGGAGCATCTTTGGTTCATGGCAATCTTGCATCAACCCAAATTATTTCCATCCAGTTTGTTTCTTGTCTTTGTTCTTGCTCAGTTCAAGTTGGAAGATTCAATAATTCTTCATGTTTATTCACCAGACCTTGTGGATCTATGTTTACATCGTGGAAATTTTCATTTTCCTTATTCCAAGATTTGAGCTCGATTGGTTCATTTTCTGGTAAGTTATCGCTTCCGGATTATGTGGGAGTTTCTTGAACTAGCACTGGAATAATTTTCTTATCTGAGGGCTAGTTCAATTGCTTGTGGATCATTTTCGTATCTTGCAGATCTTGTCGGTGTGATTCAAATTGTTCTATGGAGTTTCCCTGACCTTAATTTAGGTTCAAACTTCACCCTATATGTTCATCGAGGAGTAATTCAAATTTGAGGCCGACATGTGCACGCACACATTACATTTTCTTTAATCGAAGATTGTAAAAATCTTTGGGCCAACATGGATATTTCTAGATTTGAAAATGTATATGAAGTATTGTAATTGATCATTAGAAGGTAGTAGAGTTGAAGATTAGAGAAAGATAAGATTTGCTCTGTAGGATTCTCACTTGCATTGAGGAGCATGTAGGAAGGTATTTCGAGCATGTTGTAATTAGGCCTGCGAGCCGAATCTATAAGCCTGAATGTTGCCAACCAGTTGTAATTGAATTTTATGATAATAAGAATGTTTGAATTTGTATTTTCCTTCATTTTCTATGTTGCTTCTGTTGTGTGACTCTTGCTGCATGGTCTAGATTGTTCTCTTTGAGGACCCTCCGACCGTGACTGCATCAGATGGTATTAGAGCAAGTTGTGAACTTGCGAATATTGAGATGAGAGTTGGTTATGAACCTTGAGTGGGTTGTGGCCCTTTTGGCATTCCTTGGGTGAACGGATCACCGATTTGAGGCAGGTTGTAAGTGTGTTCAATAGATCACCGAGAGAGAGGCAATTGAAACCTTGTAGTTAGATCGCCAAGTTGAGGCAGTTGCACTGAGCAGGGGGAGAGATGTCATCAAGAAGGATGAACCTTAGAAGAATGGAGAAGATGATGGAGGACTTTAGAAATGAGATGAGGAATGAGATCTGGAACATCTTGGGTGGTTTGAGGAGAAACCCTGAACTTAAGGATGAATATGAAGATGTTGTAGAAGAACTTGAGGCTGGAGAGGCTAAAAGACCGATAGATGAGAGAGAAGAGATACTGTTGAGAGTAGTGGCACAAGTAAGTAAAAGTCATAGGGTGGATATTTCTAACTTCTCTAGTACATTCAATCCAAAAGACTTGATAGACTGGATAGGAGAGTTGGAAGACTATTTTGAGCTCGAGGATATTAGAGACCCGTTGACAGTTAAGGTTGCACAAACTAAGTTGAAAGGACATGCTGCTTTATGGTGGAAAGAGTTACAGAACGATAGAGTGGAAAATGGTGAAACAAGAATCACTTGATGGAGACAGATGGTTGCAAGGCTAAAGGATAAGTTTATTCTGAAAGACTATGAGTTGGAATTGTTCAAGAAGTTGCAAAACTTGAAGCAAAAGGACATGAGTGTGAAAGAGTATACTGAGGAATTTTACAAGATGACAATTAGATTTGGGCACCGAGAGATGATTAGAGAGAAGGTGTAAAGGTATATAAATGGCCTTAGATTTAACATTCAAGATGAGATGAGTATGTTGAGGATTTCCACAGTTGAATATTCCTACCAATATGCTCTTGAGGTAGAAGACAAAGTGAAGAAAAAATAGCAAAAAATCCCAGAGGGAAAGAAAAGCAAATGAGTGGTAGAAAGGAGAAGCAGACAAGTGAAGAAGAATCAAGATCTACATGGACTAAAGAATTGGATCAGAGGGTGCATAGGAGAGGGAATGGCAGCAAGGAATTCTTGGGCAAATGTTTCAAGTCTAGAGAATTTGGACATTGATCTTTTTAGTGTCTTGAGGGATCAAGTAAAGGAACTAGTAAAAAGAATTGTAAGTACTATGTGTAAATCATGAGGTAAGTGCTATAAGATTATTGTGGATACTAGAAGTACTGAAGACTTGGTATCTGAGGAGATGGTGGAGAAACTTGGTTTGAAGAGGTTTTTGCATCCTTGTCCTTATAGGATAAGTTGGTTACAAGATCATGTAAGGGAGGTGAAAGAGCAGTGTTGGGTGAGCTTTAATATTGGCCCCTTCAAAGATGAAGTTTTGTGTGATGTTTTGTCTATGAGTGCTTGCCATGTTCTATTGGGAAGACCTTGGCAGTTTGATAGAGGAGCTATGTACGATTGCATAAGGAATTTGATTACTATAGAGAAGGATGGGGATAAGTTTACTTTGGCTTCCTTGAAGAATAAGCAGGGGGAAGTGAGGAACTTGAGTCTTGTGAAGCGCTGCAATGCTAAGAAGTGAGATACAGAGGTTGTATTGAAGGATGGCACGGATTTGAAGAGGAACCATGTGGCTAAATCTGAGAACGAGATGGTACTGGAAGGATGTAAGGGTAGCATTATGTAGCAAAAGACTATGGTTTCAGATAAAATTGTAGATAAAAAAGAGTCCTGCAGAGGAGGTAGACTAGATGGGCAGAAGAAAGTGAGTGTTGATAAGCGTCCCTTACTACCATGTGCAGTTATGAGGAAGGGAAAAGAAGGTGAAGAGAAGAAGTTGACAGATTTGATAGAGGAAAGAAAAGAGGTGAGGAGGAAGAGAAGTACAAACAGAGAAGACATTTGGATCAGGAATGAGCATGGGATCTATATCCTGAACCCAGTCCAATGTTCATGAGTTCCTCTTATGGAACATCTTTTCTCACCAGGGGTTTCTGATGCAGGAGCATCCTTGGGTCATGGAAATCTTGCATCAACAAAAAATATTTCCATTCAGTTTTGTTCTTGTCTTTGTTCTTGCTCAATTCAAGTTGGCAGATTCGATAATTCTTCATGTTTTCTCACCAAACCTTGTGGATCTATGTTTACATCGTGGACATATTCATTTTCCTTATTCCAAGATTTGAGTGCAATTGGTTTATTTTTCGGCAAGTTATCACTTTTGGATTATGTGGTAGTTTCTTGAACCGGCATTAGAATAATTTTCTTATCTGATGGCTAGTTTGATTGCTTGTGGATCATTTTTGTATCTTGCAGATCTTGTCAGTGTGATTCAAATTGTTCTATGGAGTGTCCCCGACCTTAATTTAGGTCCACACTTCATCCTATGCGTTCACTAAGGAGTAATTCAAATTTGAGGCTGACATATGCACACACACATTACATTTTCTTTAATTGGAGATTGTAATAATCTTTGGGCTGACGCAGATGTTTCTGGATTTGTGAATGTATGTAAAGCATTGTAATTGATCATTAGAAGGCAGTAGAATTGGAGATTAGAGAAATATAAGATTTTCTCTGTAGGATTCTCGCTCGCATTGAGGAGCATGTAGGAAGATGGTATTTTGAGCATGTTGTAATCAGGCCTGCGAGCCGAATTTGTAAGCTCAGATGTTGCCAGCCAATTGTAATCAAATTTTCTAATAATAAGAATGTTTGAATTTGTATTTGCCTCCATTTTCTGTGTTGCTTCCATTGTGTGACTTGCTACATGGTCCAGATTACAAGTTCCCTTTGAGGACCCTCTGACCGTGACTGCATCAGGAATAATATGTTCTTTACCTACCCTTTATCACCTTGCCCTTATTTTCCATAGGGTTGTGGATGTAAAATAATCCTTAGATTTACAAATTTAAATTTTCTAATATTGAGGAAGGTGATCCTAGGACACAACTATTACTCAATGGTGTATGCACCAAAAATTTCAAATAGTGCACTTAGGTTTGTGTGTTTAAATACATCAACAAATGATGTTATAAATATTGTACATCAATTGACACAAGTCATATAATGAAGGATTCTAAACATCTCACATAGTTTTGGTTGGTATCAAGCATAGTTAAGTTTTAATGGGTATTTGAAGTAACAATCAATATTTGGCATTCATTATCAAAAGCTCACTATAAAGAGGCAACATTTTCAATTTTGATTAAAATCAACTTACATTATATTTAGTTTGCATCAAACTCAACTAACATTAAATATTGACTAATTTCTATTCATCTCAATATATTTTTTTTAAACTACCATTAGCTCACCTTAAGGGAATGAATGCTAGAAAAATAATTGAATTAATTTTTTTTTTTGGATAAATTATTCCACTTAGGATAAAATCATGCTAGTTGGATAAAATAAGAAGTTCCTAGTCTTAGACCTCATAACTTTTGGATCTCATTCATCTTAGATTTATAATCCTAAATATAATATTAATTTCTACATTACAAGTTTCTTTTGTAACATATCAACAATCATAATTAATGTTACATTGATTTTTAAATATATAACAATCTATTTTAATTATTTCAATTATTGTTTTTACTTATCTATCATTAATCTAAAATTTCATCTATTTAATTAATTTAAATTTTAATTACATTTATTATTTATCCCCTCTATGTTTTATTTTTTAAGATAATTAAAGTAAATATACATGATTTATTATTGAAAAGACATCTATGTAATGCATGATAATATTGAAACATAAATACATGAATTATTATAGATTGAACATATGTGTATTTGGATTTGTCGTTGTGGTTGGCTAGTAGATTTATGGGTGAGTTTTGGTTTACACAAAAAAAGGGGTCAAATTAAATACTACAATCAAGTACAAAGAACATATGCACAAAGTGCCAAAACACATGGGTGTAAAATGTAAGGTATGCATATTTATTTCTTAAAATTTACTTTCAATTTTATGTGCCTCTAAACATACATGATTATGCATGTTAAAGTAAAATATGACAAAATAGGTAGTCATGGTATGGATATAATTTTTGTGTAGTATGTATTTTTAACATTTTGAATTTAGTATGTGCATACTTTGTCCCCAATAAATAGTAGGCATGTCCATCAGGACTAGCATACCATTAAAAGAAGACATTAATCTATGAATTATAATGCATAAATTTAGAATAAAATTAGTAATAATGTGACCCTCTCAAATTGTGTGTTCCACAAAAGAGTTCCTTAAAATTAAAGAATTAAATGAAAACATTTCTAAACCATAGAGATTCAATTTCTTAAATTAAGGTGACTTAGATCTACTTTACAAAATAAGAAATGACTACACAACCAAATGAGCTAAGAGTTGAATAACGAAAAGAGATTAATGTGCTTATATAATTTTGACATGATGCTAATTTTTAATCTTATCGATCAACTAATGTAATGTGATAAAAGATCAAAATCGATGATATGGACATGGAATCTATGATATGGACATGGAATACCAATTAGGGAGATGCAATAGAGTTTCTTGAAGTTTTCTATTGCTAAGGACGACACCACACCATGTGTCTTTTGTAAATTTCTTTGAAAAGGGATTAAGCAAAAAAGTGCAATGGGACCTACTGTAATATATAATATATTTTATGTTGTCTCAATAGAAGTCAAACACCTTAAGAGTTGCGTAAATGTGGGGAACATGTCAAGCAAAAGTAGAATTTTGATGTAAGATTGAATGAACTTGCCATGAATTTCATATGTTTTTATGCATTTTTGTTGTATTGATTTATAAGACTATAATGACTTAAGATTTACCCTTAAATATATATTCCTACATTCAACTAAAAAATGATAAATTGATCCATAAAATAATGACTATAGTTCAAAAAGATGAATCCTAAAACAAGAAAACCATGATTTAAAAAATAGAACTAAACCATATCATATAATCAAATTTACAAATTGAATTGCATTATATAATCTAATCCTAAATAAAACTATTAAAATGAATAATTATTCTAAACCATAAAGATTTGTAATAATAATTAACTATTACATTAAAAAATGAATGTCAATTCATGCATAAAATAAATTGAAAATATCCTTCATTATTAAATGTATCTTCCTCTTAAAATACCCTTTACTTGCATGCACTGAATTTGGAATTTTTAAAGAATTTTCTAAGAGGTAAGAAGTTTCAATTGATTTTTTCTTCCAAGAGATTTAAATGCACCAACCTATCCATTAACTTATTCACATAAAAAATCATAAATAGTTGACTTTTAATACCCCATTGAAAATATTGGTGGTAAGACCTATTAAAGTGTATAAACAATGATATGATAGCAGCTCTCTAACTACGAAAGAGACACTACAATATAACAACTTATTTGTTTTCATCCCTCTTAAACAAATTCCGTGTGCATTTTATTTAATTTAAACACATTTTCCATGTTAATCAAGATGGTGTGAGATTTCCGTATCTTATATCATTGGAAGAGGAGGAAAATTGAGTTGGTGGAAGGCAAAATAAAATAAAATAAAAAATTCACCTACCTAATTTTTTTTTTTTCTAAACCTATATAGGTAGGTATGCCCTAACATGATTTGGAATCAAATATAATTTAATGGCTCAACATTGCAAATAAAAAATATATAAATAGTTGAGATATCAAAGATCTATTATTGGTGGGTTGGGGGGGCTATCTGATTGGCTAAAGCATCATGTTGTAAGCAAGAGGTCACGAGGTCTAGTCTCCCCCCTCTCCATGATACCGAAGGGTGTGTCATGCCAATGTCACTGGTCACGTGAAAAAGTTTACTAGGCATAGTGCAATTTATATAAGGTTTAGTGTCTTGAGTATCTCTTATTTATTAATTTATATATATATTATTTAGTAGGAAATGGTTTAGTTTCTTGTATTTATTGTAAACAAATTTATTTTCATTTTCAAGTAAGTGTTGTCTTTTAAATGATTTCAAATCTTAATATAAATCAACGTTTGATGTTAGTATTGTTGGTTTGAAAACACAAGATAATGGTTTCTCCCCAACCATTCTCAAAATTATGTTTTGAATGTCTTTTAAATATTTTTTTTGATGTTGGTTTGCTAAATCTAGAATTTGATAACACCCATAAATAGATAGAAAATTTTACTTTAAATAATTACTTTGTTGAGAGAATTTCCTATTAAAACATGCTCTAAATAGGTTATTAAGGTTTGGGTCTTGCATGGGGTGGTGCATTCTAAAACCTTAGTAAGGGGATTTTTTATTTTTTTATTTGTTGAGCCTAGTCACATTAAATTCATTCTTAAGTGTGGCCTTTGATACATGCATAATTATTTATTATTATTTTCACCCTAGATATAGTACTTTTGTTGTCTCCAATGACAAAATCATGTGGGTCCATGCCTGGGTTGAGTTTATTGGTCTTCCTTTACCATATTATCCTTTTATTGGATTGTATTTTGACCTCTCTAAGCCATGTTATTTACATGTCAAGTCTAACAATTTTTATAGCTCATCCAAAAAATGTATTTGCAATGAGGTGGATCTTTCCAAGGAATTGATGGATTCAATTGATTTTCAAATTGCCAAATGTGTCACTCATAAAAGGTTTTCTATCTCATCTTTCTTAACACATGTTACGTGTGTCAATCCTATAAACATAAAATCAAGGAATTGTCCTCGGGTTACTTCCAAAGAAAGCTTGGGCCTAAGCCTTCAAGGGATGTTCATCCAAAAAATAAGGGGTTGACCTATATTTGGAAATTACAAGAACAACATGTGAACACCAAACCTGCACAAACTAACAAGAGAACAACAATCAAGTGTTAAACATGTTAGAAAGCATAAATCTAATGTTCCCTATGAAATTCTTGGAAAAATGAAGTTGAAAACATGAAAACAAAGTAAGAAGACAACAATGAAATCAACTAAGCTAACCAAACCTCAATCCCATAGGGGGATTGGTGTTCCTTTGATGTGGAAAGAAGACCTTTCCCAATCCCTTTGATAAGCTTGATGAAATGTAGGTGATCCAAGTATACAATTGACAATAATCTTGCTAAAATGGATGAAAATGATGCAAAGCTATGAACTCAAATGGCTATAGTGATAATGCATGAAGTTGTGGATCCATATAATGAAAAGGATGCCTCTATTTATAGAAGCCAAGGGTTGAAAAATGAGAGGGTTTGATGAATGTGGGATAAATTGAGAGCCCATGAGAATGTGCCAAGTGTTATAATTATATTGGATGAAGGTAGAGCACATTTTGGGAAATGTGTGAGTGGAGGAGGATGGAAGAGAAGTAAATGTTGTTGGTTGAGAATTTGAAATTAGTATAAAAGAAATTGAATGATATTTGAGAGGATGTAAGAAGATTTGAAAGGTTGTAAGAGAACTTATTGCAAATGTAAGAGGATGTGATAGGCTTTAGAAAAAACCTTTGGAGGGAAATTGAATGAGAGGTTATTGAGAGGAATATTCTTTGGAATATGCTTTGGTGAAGGAAAATAGATGAAGTAAATAATTAATTGAAATTATTTTCATGTGCAACCTAGTTAGTTGACCATGAGTTGATTTAACTCTTGAGGAGTTAAAAAGCTGGAGGAATTGATAATGATGATTAAAAAGATAATTTAGGATTAATTAATCCAGAATTAATTAATTGGAGAGGATTAGGAGATTGTGACATTTGATTTGATTGATTTTTTAATCAAATGAGAGGATTTAGGGGGATTTAATTAAATGATTTGATTTAATTAAATAAGATGAATAATTAGTTAGAAGAAGGGTGAATTAATCAATAAATTTAATTATTTGATTAATAGCTAAATTTGCTGATTTTAATTAAATAATGCTGATTATTCAATTAATTGATCAATTTGAGATGATTTAGGAAGAAATGGTGTTAGTTGATCAGAATAGATATATAGTATCAATCTAGACATTTTACGTGTCTACACAACCATACAATGGGAAAAAAAACCCAACCTATCAATAGTGGAACACCTTTAAAAGAGTAAGCTCTTACAACTTTAAAACATATAGATAAGGGGAATGGGATTATTCTCTCTTTCTCACATGGAGAGTCTTTCAAGGAGGTGAGTATGCCTAAGTTTATCAAACTCTAGTTGTAACTATTATAATATATCCCTAGATGTAAGACCTAACTTGTTCTTCTCCACCTTCTCCTAGGGCTATTTTAAGGTGTTTATAGAGCTCATTCAAAATACTAGAGAATGGAGAATATGCTCTAGATAAATAGAGAAATTCCACCCTAGTCATTCAACTAAGAAGTTACAACTCATAGTCAAATGAATTTTTTTCATAAAAATAGGTATGCATCATTAGACAAGAAAACTTAAATCATGGAATATATGAGGATTGATAGATTTCACAAAAAAATATAGTGTCAGATGTTCAAAAAATATTCACAAACTTAGATTACTTTTGTATGTGATGCAATACAAGGTGGTTTATACTCACAATCAGACTCAAAATCATCGAACCTCAACAAGACATCAACCCCCAAATCACAAATCACCCTACTTTCCGAAACCACTCACAAGAGGCTTCTAGCCTTCAAAATTCAACAAATGGAGTTATCTTTTAGAGAAGGTTGTACAATGGCCAACCAAACATCAAATAAGCTTTAACACATATCCTAAAACAAAGTCCCAAAAGATCACACCAAGTTTCTTTGCACCATCATTAAGATTCAATAGACTGCTCTGCCAAAAGGCTACTAAATTAGCCCAAATTAACAAAGGAAGTCATTCACCAACACATGCCCTTCACTAAAAAATATCAAAAAGTCTTTATTCATGTGTTAAAATATCAAAATATCCAATGTGTTTGCCACTCCAAGGTTTCCATACCACTAATCTCTCAAACCCTCATTCTCAATGCAAATACCAAGGGTTATATAGAAATTCCTATCTCCCAGCCCCCTACAACCAATATAATGCTTCAAACACCCCACAAATAGCCTACACATACTCAATAAACCTTCATATAGACCATTCCATCAAAGATTCATCAAAACCATGCTTTACTGACTCAATTTCTCATAAAATTGACTATGCCCAACCCTAGGGTATCACTTCCCAAGCACCAAAACACTTTATTATGACTTCAAAAATATATAGACACCTAACCTAACATTATGCAGGCCATTCCTCTAAGAAAAAAGTCACCATAGTAGGAGGAATGGCTTCAACATCAAATAAACTCCAAAATCAGACCTTATTGGCCTGTACAGGCAGAACAAGAAATTTAGAGACTCCTTTCACAAAAAATAACAAGGGACTCTCAAAATGATTGGAATTACAATTCAAAACATATCAATACATCATACCATAATTTTCAGATCAATGGGGACCTGTACTGACCCGTACACAATAGGAAAAGAGCAAAAACTCATAAAATCTAATGAAACTATTTGAATGCTTATTGGAATTCTTCCCAAATGTGTTCAACAACCACCATTCGAGCCTTATGAGGCCTTTTTATACATTTGAAAATCAAAAAAACCTTTCCCCAATGTCTATAACTTATTTTTAAATTATTAACCCCTTAACATTCCCTAATCTACTTTTTGACAACATTTCTTGTTATTGACAACATTACATTTTTTTCAATTTTTGACAATTGAACTCCAATAACTCCTAAAGCCCCTAGATACTTTTCAAATGGTATTTTAGACCTTATTTGACATGAATAAACTCTTAACATCCCCATACTAACCTAGACTCATTCAAATTCATCATGACACTCTTTACCACATCAAATTGTGCATCATGGTTGTAGGTGCTCCTGCACCAGCATGCATTAGGTTAAAATTTTAGAAATTTTGTTTTCTATTCTTTGTTAGATCATATGGCTAGCTATTCATTTCTTACATAGCAACTGCAAGGTAAGATATGGTGAAATTTTTATTTTTCTCTCTCCTTAGTGACATCCACACTTAGTAGACCAAGGGTGTGAATAGTGTTATGGGATCTCTTTAATCTTGATAATCATTTTTTTGATATGATTAATATTTTTTCTCTCAATAATGTTGAAAAATTCAATATTTGGAGTTAGATTACTGATTTAGCGCATCTAGCTAATTTGGTCATGTAAGGGAATCTTAATATGGTTGAGGATACAAATGATAACAAAGAAATCATATTCTACATGTACAATAAATTGGTCCTTTTTATGCTAACCTTAGTTATCATCATAGCTGAATTATTTGACATATATGGAGTGACCTCCATTCCAAAAACAACCATTGATTAAGTCAATCCATCTTAGCCTTCCATTCCTCTCATCCCACTTCTATAAATTTAAGTCTCCTCTCCCATTTCCAACATATTGAAACTACCTTATCCATATTATGTTGGGATGTTGACTTGAGAAATCCACATAGCTATCATTTGAGAGAAAATCAACAAGGAGTTGGGTGCATCTTTGTGAGCTCTATCCATGGAGAGGTTGTGAAGGTATAGCTTAAGTTTATGCTTGCATTTCACTTGAATTTTAAGTTTTTTGTTTTCATATGATGTTTCCCCTCTCACAAAAGGCACCTACAACATGCAATATTTCCATCTACCAATTACTCACTAGTATTAACAAGGAAGTTGTCATAGATGACTCTTATAGTTGTCATATATTTTAATGACAAGTTGTCATAGTCTGTCATAGTGCATGGCATATAAATTTACAACAAAAGCTATCAACTTAGCCATAAATATAGGTCCTCCAAAGTGGACACCTACATACACTAAAATAGCTTACAAATTTCATATGCCAATTCCATGTAGGATGCTACCTCACCGGTGGGTCCCACAAAGTGAAAAACATATTTGGTAGGAAATTAAACATTAGGAAACTAAATATAAACACCTAGTAATCAAATACAAATAAATTAAATGCTAGGAATCTAATGTTGATACACCTTAATCCCAACATTCTCCCACTTGTCGAAGACTTGTCGAGGATCATTATAATCAACTACTCAGGGTCCCAAGGCCCAAGCAAATGGAACACCACTTGAACTTCTTTGTGCTCATAGGTTTTTTCAATGCATCTACAAAATTCACCAAGTTTCAACCTTCTCCAAATTTACCTTTCCATCTTCTACCATGTCTCATGAAAAAAATGAAACTAAACAACAATCTATTTGTTCTAGCATAGAAAGCAGGATTCTTTGCTAAGAAAATGGCACTATGAATGTCACACCATATAGTAATTTTACTTGCATCAAAAAAAATAAAAACACAAGCTCTTAATCCAAATGGATTCCTTACAAGCACAAGTAGTTGCTATGTATTATGCTTATGTAGTGGAAAAAGTGACTATAGCCTACTACATGTACTCATTCAACTGACAACACCACCATAAATCATAAACACATAATCATTGGTGGACCTCTCTTTGTTAGTCACCTACCCAATTTTAGTCCACATATCCATGAATACTCACTAAATTCTGAGGTCCAACATGATAACCATGAAAATATAGGGAATACTTAGAAGTACCCTACAAGTACCTAACACTCTTTACTACATCTCAAAGTACCCATCTAGGATAAGCCATAAATCGACTAAGGAATCCCAATGCTTGGGTAATGTCTAGACTTATACATACTATAACATATATTAGACTTCCAACAACACTCACATATGGTACTCTAGTCATGTCTTCCATCTTAATAGGATATTTTGGATAATTTTCCACAAAAAGCTTCATCCCCTACATTGCAAGAACAACTAATTGCTTACAATATGTCATGCTAAATCTCTCCAACACTAAGTCCACATAATTAAGTTGGATTAACCAAGGATTTCTACTATCTCTATCTCTTCTAATTCCCATCCCTAAAATATACCTAGTTGCACCTAAATCTTTCATCTCAAAATATTCTGACAACTGAGACTTCAAATTAAAATCATACTTTTACCATTCCCAGTAAACAACATATCATATAAGTATAGAATAGTTAATGAGAATATGACCATTATCATATTTTTAATACACACAATGGTCAAATTTAAATCTCAAAAATCCCAATGACAAAACATAGGTATCAAATATATGGTACCACACTAGGAGACTATTTCAAATCATACAAAGACTTTTTCAAAGTGCAAACTATAATTTCTTTACCTTTAACCATAAAATGCTCTTTCCATGAAATATAAATTTCTTCCTTCAAGTCACGATGAAGGAATGTTGTCTTCACATATATTTGTTCCAATTTTAGATCATATGATGTTGCAAGTAATAATAGGAACCAAATTGATGTCAACTTTGCAACAAGAGAGAATATATCACCATAGTCAATTCCCTCCACCTAAGAATATCCTTTAGTGACCAATTGTGCCTTATGCTTCTCAATATTACCATTAGGACCACATTTATTATTAAACGCCCATTTACAATGAACTAGCTTACATCCATCAAGAAAGGATACCAAATCCCAAGAATCATTTTTCTTCAATGCATTCATCTCTTCTTCCATAACTTTCACCCAGGAATCTACATTATTCTAGCCTCTCTAATAGTTCTAGACTCATCAATAATAGCAATAAAAATAAAATTACAAATAGAATCCAACAAGGAATAACCAAACCTTTTCAATTTCTGCCTAACATGAGAAGACCTCCTTAATGACTGAGGTTGAGGTTCTTCTTCTTCAAAAATTTTAGAGCTACTTGAGATCTCCTCATCATTAGATTCAACATGAGTGCATAGTTCACCTTTCATTAGAGTAGGTGAAATTTGAACAGCCTCATTTTTCTATTTCTCCTCTTTCTCTGGTTGCAACTCAACAATGGAAGATTTCATCTCTCTAAAAATTTTCTATAGAGAACAATTTGCACCACTAGATCCCAAAGCTTGTACCTCTTCACACTGACACAATAGCTAATGAAGATACATGTTACTACCTTGTTCTCCAACTTAGACCTCTTCTCAATCAAAACATGAATGTAAGCTTCACAACCAAATACTTTGAGATGTCTCATCAAATGCTTTTTACCAGACCACGCCTCCACAAGTGTCTTATCAAGAAGAGTCAATGTAGGAGATTTGTTGATCAGATAAGATGTAGTGGCTACAACTTCATTCCAAAAATTTAGCTCAAGGTTAGCACCACTCAACATACTCCTAGCCCTCTCCATAAACATCATGTTCATCCTCTCCACAACTCTATTTTGTTGTGGGTTGTATGGAGTTGTCTTATATATTTCAGTCACATGCTCTTTATAGAAAATTTCAAATTCTACCAAAAAAAATTCACCACCATTGTCAGTCCTCAAACACTTAATCTTTCTACTAGTTTAATTTTCAACCAAGGTCTTAAACTCCTTAAGTTGATTAAAGACTTTAGATTAACTCTTGAGGAAATAAAATAAATTCCTTTTACTATAGTCATCTATAAAATAAATAAAATATACAAATTTTGATAATGAAAGAACATCCATAGGACCAAACCCATCTACTTGAACATAATCCAAAACCATAGAATACTTATAAGAATTGAAATAAAAAGAAGCGCGATATTTTTTCCATACACATAATGTTCACAAAATTCAAACTTGAGATTACAATCATCGAGGCCTTTTAGAAGGTTCTCATTTTTCAAGGCTCTAAGACCCTTCTCACTAATGTGTCCAAGTCATTGGTGCCAGAACATTATCTTCTTCACAAGAAGCTTCATTTCCAAGGAATGAGCACCCTTAGGTACCCAAAATGAATGACTATTAGATATAGTTGCTATGTAATTCTTCTCTACATGATTTGATGGTGAGGATAAAGAATCCAAAGGTCTCTTCTACAATGCGTTAAAAGAACTATTACACTATATTATCCATGCATCCAACTTGTACAAGGTGCCAATTTGAACACCCTTAACCAACACCATAGCTTCATTCATCATCTTGCATCCCCCACTCGAGAAAAAAAATTGCACCCCTGAATCATTCAATTTACTCATAGAGAGTAGGTTTTGTACCAAACCTACAATATACAAGAAACCATTAATACCCTTCAATCTAGCATTAGGGAATCTAATCTTCACTCTTCCACAGTCAATTATCTTCATATGTGATTCATAACCTAGATACACCTTCCTACCATCATATTTTTCATCCTTTGAGAACCAACCCCTATGTGAGATCATGTGGAAAGAAGCAACTGAGTCTATTAACCACACATCTTTTGATGCATGGGTTGCTAAGGCTATGACAAAGGAATTTGCATCATCTTGGGAGGATATACATCAAATTCAAAATATGAGAATTTTTTTCAACCTTTCTTTTTCTTCTCCTCCTTGCATTCTTTTAAAAAATGGCCACTTTTTCTGCAGTTCCAACATTTCACCTTGAACTTTCTAGGAGAATTAGATATCCCTAGAGATTTGAATTTTGAATTATTTCCTTTTTTGCCTAAAGTTCTCTTTAGATCTACCATGAACAACAAGAGCCTCCTTAGCCATCTTAGAAGATTTCATTTGCATCTCTTCAAAAAACAACAATGCAACCACCTCATCCATCTTGGAACTGATGGTAGTAATCCCAATGGCCATTACCAGGTGATCCCATAAGTCCAAAAAAGAACATAATAGAAGCATGGAACAATCCTATTCTTTAATCTTATCGGCAATAGAACCCAATTGAGCTATCAACTTGTTAAAGGAATTTAGTTGATCTATTCAAAATGGACCCTCCATCTTCAGATAATGCATTTTATTTTGTAAGAATAACTCGTATACCATGGATTTATCTTGATAAACATCTCCAAGTTTCTTCCAAAGGTATTTTGCATTCTTTTCTTCATGGACATTCAAGGGAAGGGAATTAGCCAAACTTAGTCTTATTAAACCTTTGGGTTCTTATCCATTAGATCACAATCTTCTCAAGTTATGGTAGTTGGTTTTGTACTAGATATTCCAAGCCATAGATCTCTACCATAAGAATATCCCCCATTTTTAACTTTCATAACTCAAAGTTTCTACCATTAAAATTTTCCATTTTGATTCTTTCAGATGTGCTTTCCATCTATTTCTGGCAACAAGTTCACAAAATACCCTTTTAAAACTCCCATTGAAACAATAATTTTCTCAAAAAACCTTCAAACCCAACAACAAAATAAAGGTTGGCTAGGCTCTAATACCAACTAAAAGGAAGCTTGATGAGTGAAAGTGACTTCCTACACTAATCTACGTAGATGAGAGTTGTAAAAAATTCTATAAAACACCTTAAACAGATACAATTACAAATAAATACACATTTAAAATATATAAAGCAAATAAACTATGCAAACCATAATATTGTAATTTACATGGGAAACCCTTTTGAGAAAAAACCAACACTCCAAACACATAGCTCAATTATATCATCAACAACAATAATAGTTACAATACAATGTTAGAGCAATGCTCTTCAAGATTCTCACATTACAACATAACTATGGAGTGATTCTGATAGCATAACAACATGTCAACAATCTATAACTTGTCATCATAAAAATGTTCTAATGCATATCCAATTTATAGATGGGAAAAATGGGTGCCCAATAATTCCATTTATCGTCTCCACAATCACTGCATGTATGCAACTGAAGATGGAGAATATGCAAGGTGACCAACTTCACCTACCAATGCAACTGACATAAATGCTCAACATGTAGCCTATTTTTCATAAATTTCTATGACAAAATTCAGTCCCCTTAATAGGAAAGGCATGGAAATTCATGCAAAATATTATCCTCATCGTGCAAGATGCCTACAACATGTAATATATTTTCATCTACCAATTACTCACTAGTCCTAATAAAGAAGTTGTCATAGTTGACTCTTATAATTGTCATATAATTTCATGACAAGTTGTTATAGTTTGTCATAGTGCATGACATAGAAACTTATGACAAAAGCTATAATTTAGCCATAAATATATGCAATGATAACTTTAAGAAACCCCCCTCAAAAAAAGATATAAAGTCCTCATGAATCTTTCATTTTTATGAGAAAAATATTAATTTCTATTGACGAATCTTTCCTTTTTTCAAAAAAATATTAATTTTATTGACAATTCTTTTACATCACTAAAATTTTGTAGAAAATATTGGCGAATCTTGGAAAATAATAGGAAAAATCATTAATTATGATGGTGAATCCTTCCAATAATAATAATAATTAAAAAAAAAAAAAACAATTCTTATGAAAAGGTAGGGGCCTAAGGGTGGAAGTTATCGATGGGTTTAAGGGTAGACTATAATATTTAATTTCCACCGTTGATTTAAAATATAATCTAACCACCCTCATTGTATTCCAAAAGGTAAAATGTACCCACAATTTGTAATGCTCATGGGGCCCAAAATTGCTTTTGGATCATTGATCTTCTAAGATCAACGATCCAAAAGTAGTTTCAAGCCCCATGAGTAGTACAAATTGTGGGTACATTTTACCTCATAGAATACGAGGGCCATTAGATTATATTGCAAATCAATGGCGGAAACTAAAGATTGGAAATATGACCCTAAAGCAACTAATAATTATGATATACTATTGGCAAATTAATATAGATTTCTACTATAATTTATAAAATTTAGGCGAATTTGATCTAATCATGTATCAAATATTATGGAAAATTTTTGAATTAATTTTTTTAATAAAATAAATGCTTTGGCAATTTAAATAAGACAAAAATAAAATTTTGTAAAAATGTGGTAATTTAGGTTGTGTTATAGCTCGAACTATTAGCCAATTTTTTATTCCCAATTTTCAATTATTAGCCAATTGGTGAAATTAGCCACTAAAAAAATTATTGAATACAGGTCCTCTAAAGTGGATGCCTACCTCCACTAAAATATCTTACAACTTTCACATATCACCTTTCATGTAGGATGCCACCTCATTGGTGGGTCCCACAAAGTGACAACATATTTGGTAGGCAATTAAACTTTCAAAAAATAAATAGAAACACCTAATAATCAAATAACAACAAATTAAATGTTGGGACTCTAAGATTGAGACACCTTAATCCCAATAAGAAAGGGAATCACAAGAATGATTGTTGGAAGGCTATAAATTTAGATTGAACATTAATTACAAAGAAGAAGCATAAAAATGCCTCTATTTTGACTTTCAAATAGAGCGTGTGTGGTTCTACCATTAGGAGACATTAGGACAATTATGTAAATATATGTGTAACCACTATTTGATCTAAGAATAACAAAGTATAAAAGCATTAAAATGGACATGAAACACAATAACATAAATGAACATAATAAATTTTGACACTTTGATAATAGAAAAGACTACAAAAATGGTCTAAAATATATCCCAAGGCATGAAAAAAATAGATGCTAAGAAAGGTACAATTTGTACCATCAAATTTATAGGGTAAGCAATTTTAGACATTACATATTTTTTGTGAATTCCTAATAAAATTCATTATATATTGTACAATGAATCTAATTAAAGATTTATTCATCTTTATGAGTAAATGGTAGAATCTAAACTACCTTGCATTGCTAGTATATAGCACCAAACGGTAGTTATCTCATTTGGTTATTGTACTACAAGTAGAAAGCTTCACAATAGTCATAATGATCAAGCATGTGATATTATATCATAGATTTTAATCTTTTATAAAATGTGAGATACATCTTGATACATTATAGTTCTCAAACTTCAATTCCTTTCCATATTAATGTTGTTTCTAGAATAACCTCTAAATAAATTATATACTGACTTATTTCAATACAATTTTTATGAGAAAATTGTATGTCAATAATTATTGTGTAATACTTTTTGACCTTAATCAAAATATTTTTGTCTTTGTGTCTTTAACAAACTTCTTGACACAACCTTTATTTTAAGTTTGTGATGGATTGGATTTATAATAATTTTTTGGTACAAACAAACAAAATTTGAGTTAATTAACAAGTTTCTTTAAATGCTTGTACCTTATTTTATATTATGTCTCTTAAATAGTTAAGAATAAAAATTGTCATCTTCAACTCATTTTTTTCATGGATTAGGGTCTCTTGATTTGCTTGTTGGAGCTAAATATAAGTTCATTTACCCAATGGATTGGTTAAGCAATTGTTTTCATGGAGAAATTGAGTAAAGTTCCTTTCAACATTTTATTAATAACTTAATATACCTCTTAACACAATAAAGATTCTATTTTGCATAACCACTATTGATTTTTCAATTTATTTTCAGAGAAGTGGAAGTTTCAATTTTAACAGTTTGAATTTTAGATGTATAATTTCATCTCATCAAAGTTGCAAAATCTGAAACTTTTAAATGATTTTGTTCTATGCATAAAAATTGAAACCTTTCGTTCACATGTATGAAAACAAAATCTCTAAATTGTTAAATCTTGAAAGTTGATTCTTTTATACAAATTCATTATAAATCTCTTACATTATCATATGTGAAAATTCTTGAAAATTATTAAAATCATTGAAAAATACTATTAAATAATCACTCGCCATAAATTTACATAAAATAACTCTTAAATAATATATAAATGTATAAATTTTTGGACTAAAAACTCAAAATACTAGTATATTGATCATTTAGGGGAAATGATCAAGTAGTTGAGCATGTTTCCATAGTTGTTATAGCATTTGTTGATTTAATGTCCAATATTTTTAACAATATTGAACCAATAGTTGTGACTTTAAAGTTGTTAGTGTTGATGATAACTACCAATAATTGAATAATAAGTATTCCTTAGATCTAAAAATCAACAAATCATGTGATGCCACATAAGCACACCAATAAAACATGATTTAGTGCATAAGTATTGGTCTCACTTTTTTTGGACTTTTTTAGACACCTCGACAAAAAAACATGCTGATGTGGCATCATATTTGATGATGTCCCTGAAACCTTAATTATAAGCAGGGGCATTGCCAAGCAAAGTGCTGTAAAAATTTAATTTTTTTTTTTAAATTTTCACGTGAAATGTTGAAAATCACGGAGTTAAGATACTCAACTACGGATCCTCTCGCCTGATATCTATTTTAGACATTACTACTATTTTATTTTATTAAATTATTATAAAGATAATTTTCATGACAAAAAAAAGTCCAATGGATTCCACAAAATACTATATTTTATTATAGTGACCAGATTCGTTGTATTGCTAGCAACTAGCCGCCGCATTGTACGATATGATGATGTCATTCATGACAAAACATATTTTATTTGGATACGTTTTGGAATATGCGGATGTAGTCGCATATACACAATGTATATATGGTAGTCGAATATACACAATGTATATACGGTAGATTCTCTGTTTCCACACTCATTTATAACGGGCCCCACAATTCTCCTCTTGCTTTCTTTATAGGTGGACAATGGAGACTCGGTCAAAAATTACGGAAGTAAAATTGGTTTTAAGTAATACATTAATGTACTTGCGAAGAAGCGGCAATCATGCCAATAACTAGTCCACATGGTCCAACTATAGACTTGAAAGGGATAGGACGCTAACTTGTATGGTTAGGTTTTATTTATCTCACAACATTGAAATGGGACAACCCCTTTTGGGACATATGTCCAAGTTCATTATTTTACAATCTTGTCGAGCTATTTTCGAATCATTTGTACTCTCTTTCTTCTATAAATGTGCCCCTATTTCTCAACTTCCCTATAAATTCAATATTTCACATTTAAAAAATCTTGAGTGTGTTGTTGCATGTGGTGATTTGGAGAAGTGGCTATCTTGTCCTGTGAATGCTTCAGAGATATGGATGGGATCATACATTAAGTTAACTACTGATTGGGCAACTGGATGCATGATGCTATTGCTCAACATTAAGTTAACTGTTGATTGGACAATTGAATGCATGATGTATGACCCTATCCATGCCTCTGGTGCATTCACAGGGTTGGATAGCCATTCTCCTAATGTGGAGCTCCATTCCTAAGCCTTATGAGGGAGAATCGTGGTTTGAGTGGTGGTGCTCTATTCTTTTGCAATCTTAAAATACTTTGGTATGAGAATAGCATGGTGACAAAAGTGTAAACAAAAATTCTTTAAGGAAAACTAGAACATGTGAGGAAATAACTAAATGTTGATCCTAATAACACAAGGATTCAAGTCTTTATTGTTGTTTCTGAATCATAGCTACACAAATTGGACAATTATAAAGAGCAAGGTTACAAAAGTGTAAATAAAAATCCTTTCAAGAAAAAACTAGAACATACAAGGAAATAACTAAATGATGATCCTAATAACACAAGGATTCAAGCTTCTATTGTTGTTTCTAAATCACAGTTACGAAAATTGGACCATTACAAAGAGCAAGGTTCCAAAATAAGAGGTAGACTATAGTGGATCAAGAAGGTGAATAGAGGACCTATTTTTTCTTTAATTATATTAATGATAAGCCTAACAAAGAGAGAATTTGTGTTATAATGGATGAACATAGCTCTTTATAAACATATTTTGTTGAAATAATTATGTTGTTTCAAAAAAATTATGAGAATCTATTTAAAGAAGAAAATATTTGGATGCATGTTCAACAAGTTTTGGAAGAAATTGTCAAATAATACATCCCAAACAAAATTAATCCTAGTTATAGCCAATTTGTTGATCATGTTTTCTCCTTGGAGAAAATTGAACATGCTCTCTGTCTCTCTCTCTCTCTCTGTCTCTCTCTCTGTCTCTCTCTCTCTGTGTCTGTCTCTGTCTGTCTCTCTCTGTCTCTCTCTCTCTAGGGGTAAACATTGATCTAGAGCTATGAAATAGTGAAGTCACAAAGGAGGGACCTCATCCCCAATATAAACACTCAACAATTACGCCCCAATGGGGTTTGAACCTTGGTGGAAAGAACAATAACACCACATTTAAACCATCACACCATGCCAATACTAGCTAACTTGCTCTCTTCTCTTTGAAAGTTAATAAAAGCACATATTTTGAGGGACTTCCAAATAAATTTTATCAAATTATGTCGAACCATATCAAAGATCACTTCTATCTTATTTATTGTGATTTGTGAAGCTCTTAAAAGGCTTCCTTAGGACCAAGCATTTACAAAAGCTTAATTAAACTTATACCTAATAGAAAAATAAAAATACTATTACTATTTGGTAATCTATTACCTTATTAAAATTTTCCTATAAATAATTGTATAGGTGTTGGCTATTAGGATCATAGTTGTAGTGTAGTTTATTAAGAGAGCTAGCCAAACTAGGCTTCTAAGAGGCAAATATATCCTCAATTTTTTTTTTTGGCTTGGGAAACAATTGAATGGGCTTAATAATCTAGCCAAAATGTTTTGTTGGTCAAGTTAGACTTCGACAAAGCCTATGACAAGATATATCAAAGTTTCATCCTTAAAATGGTACAATGGTTGGACTTCAGGCCTAAAATATGGGCACGTGTTCATAAATATGTTGTTCAAATATGCCAATAGTCACCTTGTTATTGATAATTTTATATCCAAATAGTTTTCTTTATAATGATCCATCAAGCAGGTATGCCCTTTATCTCCATTCTTATATGTGCTTATAGCAAATGCCTTGGAGTATCTTCTACAAAAAGCTAATCAAATAAAAATTATATTGGATATATCAATCCCACAAAATGTAGTGGTTATCAACTCAAACTTGTTTAATGACATGTTCTTTCTACAAAATCTATGGAAGAATTAAATAATACCTTGGATATTCTAAATTTGCAATATTATGTTTCTAGCTCACAATTAGCACATAATAAGATAGGATTTCTATTGTCCCAAATTGGTCCTACTCCTTAGTGGATACTTAAATAATGAAGAATAATTAAACATGGGGAGATGACCAAATATCTTGGCATTCCTTTTGGAGTGGGAGTCTCTCTCTTAGAGATGTGGAATTGGCTCCTAAATATAATACATTGTTTTTAAATTGGGGTAACACATTTTTATCTTTCACAAGTAAAATTCAAGTTGTGAATATAATTTTTAATGTCACACATGTGTATCATTTCTCTTATTAGATGTTATCCAAGAAATTTTATGAAGAGTTGAATAAATTAATTTAAATTTTTTTGTCCAAGTGGTAGTGTTGGATTCATTAATTCATCCTAGTCTCATTACATTCAATTGAGATCTAAAGGTAGTTTGAGAATCACATATCCTAATAAAAAGGTTATGTCTTGGTGCAAAATGGGTTATGAAATTTTTTTGAGGTGAAGAATCTTAAAAATTATAGTTTGACATAGTTGATTAAAAGAAAATGGAAATTTGTGATTTGGTTAGGAAAGATTCTCATTGCTCCCTTCTTCACTATTAAAGGTTCATTTTGTTGGAAGTTTGAGGAGATTGTCATTGATATGGTTGTTGGCAACATGAGAATAAGCTTATACAGTACTTTCATTGATGCCAACATTGTGGTTTGATGTGAAGATTAATGTATAGTTGGGTTGTGAAGGATGAGTGATCATGGAGGTGGTAATCCTATATAGAGATGCAACAGTCTTGCTTTGGTGCAAAATAAATATGTTGAATACTTGACTAAGTCCAAAATACAATTTTTAATGTATAAAGCATCAACTTTTTGGTCCGCATTGGTTCACCTTTAGGTATTTATGTTTGCGGTTCTAAGGAAATTTTGGTACATGTTGGAGGACCTTAAATCCAAAGTTTCATGTCTTTATTCCCTCGAGTACAAAACTTATGGTTGATAGAATATTGGGTTTGATGGTGATAGTATAATCAGAACATAGTACTTGTTTGGAACGGTACGCATTCCACCGTGGAAGCATATTTGGTTATGTGGATTTGAGGGAGTTTTTATAGGTTTTAGAAGGGTGTGTATTCCAAGTGGTGTGTGTTTTGGAGGTATGCATGTCATTTTGTGAATAATCAGTTGGTGTATTTTGGTGTTCTCACCAGTGGTGCCGACCTAACAAGTTTGGGGTCATGTAGAGTTAAAGGAAGTGTTGATCGGTTATGTGGGAGATATTATAGGTCCATTTTGACCTATTTAGATGCATTACAAGTTTTGAATTAAGGTGTGAAGTGTGTATGTTTGATCTTGAGCCGACGAGCTATGTTATGCACAATACATCTAATAATGTTGACCTAATTGATGTTGTAGGTGTGTACGAATGTAATGGGTATTATATGAGATCATTTTTAGTGTTCTAGGGATGATATGAGATGTGAGATGTACTATAGAAAATGTGTGATACAAATTCCTAAGCAGAGCATGCGAATGTGAAGTAGAGTAGAGTGTGGAAGTAGTGTAGTGTGAAAGTGTTGATTTAGTATTTTGAGCTCTAGTGGAATTGTATCTCTTGTATATTATAGATGCAATTTTAGCAGTTCAAATTTTGGTAGTGTGCCACCCCTCTCTTCTATCTCTCTTATTCTCTAGATAGCGAATCCACTAGACAATTAGTCCACTTAGTAGTGAGCCTTTCTGTAATATGTTATGACCGGTTATAATATATTGTGAGCTAATCCTCAACGTTGTTTTTCCCTTTTTTGGTTTTCCACGTAAAAATATGTTGTTCATGTGTTATGTGCTTTGATGACTGTTTCTTGGTTTCTTTTCTTATTGCAAATTGAATATGATGTGTGGAATAAATGTTTAAATGTTCAAGCATAGTTTCAGAGAATAGTGATTCACCCCCCTCTCATTATTTTGGGTATTCAACAATTGGTATCAGAGCTTGGTTCCTTCAATTGGCTTGATTGTTGAGGTAGATCTTGGAGTTGAGCACATGGCTACAAAGAAGTATCCTATTCCTCTTGAAGAAATTATGATAGATTGATTTATTGAAGAAGATTGCATTGTTGATATGCAAGGAGAACTCAAATCTACCCTAGATGATTTAGATAAAGTAGAATCCAAGAATAAAGATCTGAAAAATGATCTCAGTGATGCAAATGAATGCATTAAGATATTGAGAGAGAAACTCAAGAAAGCTACAAATAGGATCAAAGAGCTCAAGCAATCAAATGAGATCATTCCCAACTTGAAATTATATATTGAGGAAAGTAAAAGAGTTGAAGACTACCGCAATGCTAAACTAAAAGACAAATCTGAAGAATGCTCAAATCTTGGACAAGAAATTGTAACCCTAAGATCAGATTTGGAGAAAAAAAAATTCAAGAAGAGTACTACAATACTTGATGAGATGATTACGAATCAAAAGGAATCTAAAGACAAATAAGGATTAGGGTTTGAGAAAGGTGAAAGCTCAAAGATAGATCAAACTCCAAGCAAGACTGAAAAGAAGATTGAGGACAAGAAGAGCAATGGAAAGCAAGTCAAGAATGAGAGGAAAGACTTCAAAAGACTACTAATCAAATAACCAAATGCACAAAGGTACCCATCTTTTAATGGTTTTTGTTATTCCTGATATAAATTTGGACATAAGGCTATGTAATGTAGAAGTAGAATGAATCAAAATGTTCAATCATTTCTCGGTCAGTATTTTACATGTAATAGATTTGGTCATAGAGCGAATGAATGCAAAAATTAAATGATGAATGGCTATAACAATGGTATGGTGTTTTAATCTTTCAATGGCTACTGTTATACATGCAACGGATTTGGGAATAAAGCTAATCAATACATATCCAAAATAGGTGGAAGTAAGCTTGTTCAAAATGTCAAATGCCACAAATGTAATAAGTTAGGACACATTGCTAAATTTTGCAAAATCAAGAATGTAAAGGTTGATCTGATAAAGAAGAATGATCTAGTGAAAAACGTTGATCCAATAGAGATGAAGAAAGAGGAGAATGAGGTTAAGGATGAGTCTGTGCCAGTTTTTGGTGCAAATGTTCATGGTCAGTATTCCTTCCTGGACGTGAGTTTTGGTTTGTGGTTTGAAAGGAGAGTATGGCTACACTTGTTCTATCTTATTCTAGATTTTTCAAGATTTTTATTCAACATGAAAAAAAATTGAAGTGACAGTTGGGTCACCATGTTGGTAAATTAACCAATGGTTGTTCCAAAATTGTGTGGCAATGGATGGTAGCATGTGACCTTCAGAAGTAGCGTGTGAAATTGAAATATGTCTTGGATAAGGTCCTTGAAGGAGGCACATGGAATCATGTTCTTTTGGTGTCCTCAAATTTGATTTAGGACCTACCTGCTATACATTTAGTGTAAATTTGAATTTAGTTCCACCTTAGCCAACTTGGTTAATTACGGATAGTGTTAAGGGACTCTTGACTGACATGAAGTGTTGTTAATGTAATAAGATGTATACAATCATCATAGCTTAGATCTTGTTGGCATGTATGAATGCGTGAATGTGAGAGAAATTGTGTGAGCAAGTGTAAGTCCAAGTGATGTAATAGGAGTTGCATCCCAATCATTGTACACCATCATAAAAAGATCATAAGTTGTGAGAGAGAGTTTGAAACAAGTTCAGATTAAGTGTAAGCTCTGTAATCAACATTGAAGTTCTACAAGCTTTATCTTTGTAATCTGATAGGATTGGTGTCTTACTTATTGAGTTGGTGTTCAGATCTTTGTATTGGGGATTGGTGTCTCTAGTGGGTTGGTGTCTACAAAAATAGTAGGGGATTGGTGTCTCTAGTAGGTTGGTGCCTACTTCATAATTGTAACTCATTCATTAATTTCACTAGGCTGGATTTGGATAGTAGCTCCAATAAGCTCTTCTCACCGTGATTTTCTACTATTCTAGATTTTCACTTATATCTAGTGTTCATTGTATGAATGTGTGTTTTTGTGTTGTTTGTGTATGCAGCTTGTTTTTCCTACCCTAAATGATGCAAAACAAAAGAAATGCAACAAGGAGAAGAACACAAAACACCACCTCAAGATAAGCCTATTTGAAATTGAAAAAAAGAAAGATGAAATAAATATTATACCTTGCTCAAGTTGGTTTGTTGGTTGGCCTTTTGATGTTGATAATTTGTGTGCTCCTTGATGAAAAATCACCCAAAATGAGATGCAAAATGATGGGGATTCAATGGAGAATGCAACAATAGATTTGGGTATTTGGATAAGTGTATGAGATGAATGCAAAGTGAGCTTGAGGATTCAACAATGGAGGATGAGAATTCTTGAATGAGAGTATGGGATTGCTTGAGTGCTTGAGAGTTGTGAATGTGAATGCATGTAATGTGAATGAATGAAAATGAGACTAAAATCCTCTATTTTAGGGGAAGAGTCCCTAGAGAATTGGATGGCTAAGATTTAGCCATCATGGATAAGATGAAGGGCTGTGGTGAGTTGAGGACTCACAAGCCCTCACATTTTTCCATGTAGAAATGAGGTGGAAAAAGGACATGTGATGTGGAAAGAAGACATGTGAGGTGGAGGTACTTGCAAGTACCTTGAGATTGGGAGAAGATTTTCTCAAAAAGGAAGTTCTTTTCCCCATGTGTGAAGGATGTGACACATGAGGAATTTTAGAATTCCTCACTAATCATCATGGGGAAGAGAGAAATCCTTGGAACAATAAATGTGAATTTTTAATTCACATGATTGGAAGTACCTTGCGGATAAGACAAGGTCCTCATAAAGGAGGTCCTTGTCCTCATGGAGAGATGTGACATATGAGAAATTTTAGAATTTCCCAACAACCTTCATGGGGAAGAGGAGAGCTTTCGAGGAATAAATGTGAATTTTTAATTCACATGGGGAAGAGGTCTTGGCTAAATAAAGAAAAAACTTATGAAGGTTGACTTAGAGGCATACCAAGAATGGTATGGAGATTAGATTAAGGTTGTGCAAGCAGGTGATTAAGAAGACTAATGAATGATTAGAAGCAAGTGGAAAAATATGGAGGATGTGACATTAATCATGATTAAAGGTGTGCACATCTTAATCATGGATTAATTAAACTAATCCAGATTAGAAGAGGATTATGGAGGATGTGACAAGGAGAGAGAAAAGATGGAATTTAAAATTGATTTAAATTCAAAAGGTCAAATGACTAAATTAAATAAATCGATATATTTATTTAGTCTAGAGAGGAAGGGATGAAAGGTAAAATATTTAATTATTAAATTAAATACTTTAGGAACCTTAGGAAAAAGGGAAATATTAATTAAATAAATCATTTAATTAATATTGACAGGGAATATGAAATAGATGAATAAAAGAGACGAATTTGACCATATGGGAGTGGTCAAATTTGGATGTCTACATTTTTCCCCTCTTCGAAATACTATTAGAATAATAGTGTTTCGAAGAAAAAATAAAATGCAGATGACTCTATAGAGAAAATGACTGGAAAATGATGCCCCAACATGGGAGAAAATTGTGTAAGCTACCCAAATGATGGGAAATGAAGGGAGATGCCCCAATCTCGTAAGAAAATGACTATGATAGAGGAATGGAAAAAATTGGTAGGGTATGCCCCCTCGAGAGGGTAGTTGAGGAAGAAAAAGGGGCTCTGGGAGACTTCTTAGTATGAGGAAACAGAGGGTACCATTGGATAGAGCTTGAAAAACCATGAAGATTAGCTTTTGAACGGAGTCAAACAGACACACGATGTGCAAATGGCGGCCTACAGAAGTTAGAGGATTAGTTAAATTAAAAAGAGGTTAAATAAAGAGTAAAAATACCCTCAACTTAAAAAAGTTAAAAAAGGAGGGAAAAAAAATATATAGTAATTTTAGGAATTACTATTCCTCATTTGCACACCTGGTAGTTGAGTGAGAGAGAGAGGAGAAGAAGGAGATGAGGATGGTCGAGGAGTTCGATGATGACATTATCGACCAGGGGGATGCGATACGGTGTTTCTTCCACGAGTGCATGGTTCCACGCCAGGTTAGTCTCAAAACCCTCTTTGTGATTGTAAGAAATTTTTGTTGTATTTTAGAATTTTAATGCATTTTAAAAACATGGGTTTTGGGGTCGGGTAGATTAGTGAAATGGGTAGGTGGAAAAATTGCAATTTTACCCATTGGGTAGGTAGAATCATCTATTTAGAGACAGGGGGAAGGGGGGTGAATGTGCCTATTTAGGGGGAAAATTTTCCTAAAAAACTAAAAGAAAATGCTTGAAAAGGGCTGGAGTGTATCAGGGAAGGGCAGACTTTCCCTAGAATTGGGCAAATCCACCAAAAATAGATTTTGTTAGTAAAAGGGTGATGGCGCCCAGAGGATGGGTTATTGCGCCCATCAAATGGGTGAGTGTGCCCATAGGATGGGCGAGTGTGCCCATCAAATGGGTGAGTGCGCCCATAGGATGGGCGAGTGCACCCATCTAATGGGCGCCACCGTCACGTAGGGGGTGGCGAGTTCGCCCATCCTCCAAATGGAGTTGCCCACCAGAGAGGTGGGTGGATCCGCTCATGGGATGGGTGGGCTTGCCCACCCATAGGGGAAGGTGGGATCGCTCACCAGATGGGCCAACTCACCCATCCACGGGTTGGGTGAGGGCGCCCGCAGGGAGACGAGTGAGCTCACCTATCCCTGGGCAGACTCGTCCAAAGATTGGGAAGGGTGAGCCCTTCCCAAGGGCGAGCACACTCGCCTTCCCTAAGGGCAAAGGGAGGAAATGGATAAAAATGTCTAGAAAATGGGAGAGGAAGACAACAAAAGGGGTGAATTCGTCTAAAAGATGAGGGAAAAGAGGGGAAAAGATAAATTGGGAAAATTGTGTAAATTTTCCCAAAAAAAGGGGGGAAATGTTGAGAAGACCACCCAAGGCAGGGAAGGAAAGAATGGTGAAAGAGAGGGAAAGATGAAGAATTTTTTTTAAATGACTGACATGTTGTGTGATGTGGATGTAGTGGTATGAGAGCTTGCGGATGCGCGAGATGCATTCAGAGGTGTTGGAGGTGACTATAGTGGCAATGAACAGGGAGGACCACGAGGTGTTGGCATGAGTGGGTCTGCTACACATGATGGGGTACCCTACTATCAAAGCACATCAAGCGTTGTTGAAAACACTGATAGAGTGATGGGACTCAGAGATATCGACATTTTACCTTCTGACAGGGGAGATGATGATCACCTTGGAGGACATATGGAGGATTTTGTGGCTACCAATAGCAAGGTACCTCGTGAGCTCAACGAGGTTGGAGGGGTAGGAGCTGGACCAGACCCTATGGGTCCTTTTCGGATGAGAGGATTTACCACTTCAAGGGATGGTGTTGGATGTCCACAAATGTTTAGTGTTGAGAGTACTGCCACTACCTTTAATCCTCTGTGGTTTGATTAGTAGGCTTCTATTGCTGGAAAGGAGCAGACATTTCTACAACCTCAAGTTCATGGAGGTTATTAGACACATAGTGGAGTAGAGGGAGGGAGAGTTCTCATGGGGTCCATGCGTGTTGGCTCAGTTACACAGGGATATGCATGTGGTGTGCTATCGAGGGGACTTAGCATTACTCAGGTGACATTGTTATAGGTATGGGCCTAGGAGCATATCAGTGTTGCCAAGATAGGAATGGTGACAGGAGGGTTGTAGGATCTGACACTACCAGTAGCATACTGGTATGGGATGAAGTATGACTGGGTATTTCATTACCTGGGCCTTGGTGATTTGGATAGATGGAGGAGGATGCTGGATGATTTATAGGAGGATTAGATAGTGTGGAGGTTGTACATGACACAAAAATTCTCTAGGTAGAGGAGATGAGGAAAGACATAGAGGATACTTCTATACATTATCATATTTGATTGGGAGGGAGCCCTGCATAGTGGAGTTACACAAGGAAGATAGAGTATGAAGACAATACGAGATTTCGTAGGACATCCTTGCAGGACTACAAAGATTTAGGTGAATCTTGCGAAAGCGACCATGGGGGGAGCCGATTGTTGTCAAGTTTGCTAGACAACAGTGGTTGGAGTTGCAAGAGGTACAATACCTAGGTAGGTAGGAGGGAGAGCGGATGCATGGGTGACAATGAGGTTCTCTGCATGGTGGGCGTGTCATTGACCACTGCAGATTACGCTAGTAGAGCTGATTATAGAGGCTCGTGGATTTGGACCAAAGGATGAGCTGAGACAAGTGGGACAGAGGAGGAGGAGGAGGAGAGGAGGACATCAGATGGGAGGATAGGAGGAGGCTAAGGCTAGTGAGGATAGAGAGGATCGACAAAGGAGAGTGCAGAGGAGGAGAGGACAACAGAGGACAACAGAGGAGAGGCAAAGAGGAGGATGAGGTAGAGGAGGAGAGAGATGATCCATAGGTGGCGGTGATGGAGGTGGATGCTCTTGAGGTTGATCCACTGGCCATGGTTCCATATGTACCACCACCACCAGAGGCCTTAGTCGTATTGCTGAGAGAGGCCCAGGCATTGCTGCAGATTGCAAAGCAGAGACTTAGAGATGTGGAGGCTGAGAGGAGTAGACTGGTGACTAAGGTGAGCAGGTTGCATGCATAGAGACATAAGGACTACAGGACCCTAGCCGACGAGGTAGCATTGCATGTAGAGGAGGTACAGGAGGAGAGAGATAGATTGTAGGCCGAGGTGAGCAGACTGGGAGCAAAGATGACTTGGTTGGATGTAGAGGGATAGAGAGAGCATGAGGAGCTAGTCGAGGTGAGGTGGGAGTGAGATAAACTGTAGGCTAAGGTGACCATACTATAGGCCAGGGGACAACAGGAGTCTAGAGGATCAGCAAACCAAATATCTTTAGAGGCCCTAGCAGAGGTGGAGAGAGACATGGAGGGTTTGAGGAGACAGGTAGAGGGGTTGTTGAGGAGGAGGACTGAGCTGAGATAGGAGCAGGACAAACTCTGTGATAGAGTGGAGGTGGATGAGCAGATAACAGGGGTTGTAGGGTTAGTTCTGTAGAGAGAGGAGGCTATGATGGCATAGATACACACCTTGTGGGGTGAGAGAGATGCAATAGAGGCACAGGTATGGACTTTGTAGGGTGAGAGGGATATGGTAGTAGGATAGATGCAAACACTATAGCGCGAGAGGGATCCAGTAGAGGTATGAGTATAGACTCTGTAGGGAGAGAGGGATGCAGTGCAGACATGAATATAAGTTGTGCAGGGTGAGGGGAGTGGGATAGAGGCAGAGGTACAGACATTGCAGAGCGAGAGGGATGTTGCTCAAGTATAGGTACAAGTTGTGCAGGAGGAGAGGGAAAGAGCGATAGAGTAGGTGTCTCGGTTGCAAGCAAAGGTTGGTCAGTTGCAACTGACATAGGATGCATGGGCACAGGAGAGGAAATCTATATGCAGATTTTAAGACAGGTACAAGGAAAAGCGAGACTCAGCCAGATATCAGGTAGAAGAGTGAGATGAGTACATGAGGGAGGCTAGCTACTATATGGTGGTCTACTATACAAGAGTGTTAGATCTGACACATCGGGTACCTCCTTATGTTAGAGCAGTACCACAGATGTCGACACCATCCTATTCAGCAGGGACACACACCCGAGGGTATAATAGTTATCGTGATACTCCTCCATATAGAGGGCTAGTGACAGACTCACCACAGAGGTCAGATGTGGGTAGCTCATAGTAGAGAGGACAAAGGATAGGTGTCAATATACGGGTTTTCGACAGGTGCAGGGTGGGTGGGCAATACAGAGAGACAAAGATGATATTTGATTTAGAGCCTTGTACTTGTATTTTATTCAATGATCACAGATATGTATATGATGGATTTTATGATAGACATTATTATGGATCATGTTATGGACATTATATTTTGATATTTATATGATATGAGATAGCCCTTATTGACACTATGTTGTGTTTATGTGATGGTTGATTTATTTATGCACATGTGTATGTATGTGATGCTAGCATGGATGAGTATGATGATGATGTATGTATATGTTTATATGAATGATTTTATTGTGGATGATGTTGATGATGATTTATGTTTATGCCTATGTGGATGACATGTATTATTCCTAACATTTTTTTGATGCAGGATGTGATGGATGATTAGGATGTTACAGGATATGATTATGGGACTAACAATTGGTGATGTAGGTGGCGATGTACATATGTGATCTATGTTATGGCTGAATGTAATGAACATTCAGTTTAATGAGATAGATTAGGATGTTTAATGCAATGTAAATGGACAATGCAACGAAATGATAATGTCATGAATCTTAAGATGCTTAGAATAACCAATTAAGATTAATCTAAATAACTTAAAATGAATATGATATTCCAATGCACAGAGATGAAATGCAACACCATGAACCTAAAATGCAAGATGAGATGCAATTAAATTTCTTACAAAAACTAATAGCTAAATGAAATGCAACATGGAAATGAGTGTAAATAAGGGCCTGCATAATGATGGAAGTGAATGGTAGGCTATCTTTATTTGCAGGTCATGCTTGCTTTAGCTTATAAAATGAAGGTGGGAAGGGTGTGAAATGACACTTGTCAAAAATAGTAGGTATCCTTAAAAGAAAGGGGGGTGGAAGGAAAATTTTTGCACAACCAAAATCATAGGTCATAGGTTAGGTATGGATGCAATGCAACAGAAGTGAACATGAAATGCAATCCTAATGTGATTTTCCATTTTTTGGAGCATTGATTTTTGCTATAGCATAAGACACCAAGTGCTAGGGTATGTGTAACCAAGGTAGATGAGTGTCTAATGCATAAAAAAACCACAATAGACAAGAAGGCTATCCCAAAACCCCAAAGTCACAAATACCTTGGTCAGGCTAGGCATTGGGATAACCACAAGCACAAGAGGATTACCAAGCATAACACAAGACCACAAGGATCTTGGTGGGTACAACGCGAGACAACCAGAAAAACAAAAACAAACAAAAGATCAAGATATGCCCCTATGTTTACCAGTCAAATCTCACCATGATATGATGCATCAAGGTGACCATGGTGAGGTATGATAGGGAGCTCAAATGATAAACAAAATTCAAAAGCATCAAAAGATCACAATCAATTTCAAACATCCTTTTCCACAAGATCAAGAGGGTGGATGGGATTGATGAGGTCTATTAGGAAAGATGCATCCTATTGAGACCAAAGATGGATACTAAACTAAAAGATCAATATGACGCAGGAGACTCCAAAACCGATTGAATCTGATGATGCTAGTGGATCTTGTTTGTCAAGAACTAGCTAGATAAGGGCATAAATTGCTGACACAACATAAGAAATGAGACACAAGACACAAGACTGACACATCCTAAAGACCCAGGGGCTCAGGGGCTAATCAAAGAATAGCCTTGCCTACATGAAAGCGCAGAGCCCTCATCGTTTGATAAAAGACCATGGATAAAAAAGTGGAAAGAGGACAATGGAGACAAACAATGGAAAACAATGACCAAAAAAACAAAAAGAAAAGCCCCGGGAGTGGATCAAATGATCGACCTTGCCTACGTGAAAGTACAGGGGCAACATAGTTCGAAAAAGATCAATGAAAAAAGATGAGACCAAAAGAGCGACATGACATGATAGGATCTAAATGAAGACCAACACAATGAAGGATCCTAAATGATGAAATCAGACTGACGGACGACACGGATAGACGAGCTCAGAGTAGGATAAAAAGCTTACCAAAATATACCAAGCAACTGATGATGGGATAGTGATGGGATGATAGGATATGATAGGATATCTGGATATGAGATCAGGATGGGTGGAAGCACAAAACAATTGGGACGCAAGGTAGATAATGATTAAGCCTTTTACGAATGGTGTATGTTACCAAATTTTTGCCAAATGTACCTATCCAAGGTGCCACTAGGGGTGGATTTCACCATAGGATGAATTATTTCTCTTTACTATTTTTAGATTTTTCAATTTTTTTTATTTTTTCGGTATTTTTTACAACTTTTTACTTTTTGTTGGTATTTTTTTGGATTTTTGCAGGATGGGATACCCAACTGACTTAAGTGTAAAACCTTTTCAGGTGCATGATGTTAATGGGCTCCTCTAGGGGCTCTCCTTCAGGTGTGGCAAGCCTATATTCCCTAGATCCATACTTAGCTATGATGACATAAGGGACCAACCAATTTGCTTCAAATTTCTCTTTCTTGTCTCAGTCCTGTTGAGTGAGTTAATTCTCCTTAAGGATGAGATCACCAACATTGAATTGGTGAGGATAGACCTTCTTGTTATAGCTTCTCTTAAGACAATTTTGATATGCCTGGAGATGATTGTATGATTTGATCTGTCTCTCATCAAGGAGTTCCAACTAACTGAGTCTTGCAACCTGAGCATCTTCATCACTGATGAGATTCTTCAAATATATTATTAGTGAAGGGATCTCGACCTCAATCAGAAAGATAACATCAGCACCATAAATGAGGGAATATGGAGTGGCACCAGTAGGAATGCAGATGGAAGTGCAGTAAGCCTAAAGGGTGGAATGGATATGGAGATGCCAATCACGACCAGTGTTATTAACCACCTTTTTAACAATTCTAATCAAGTTTTTTTTGGTAGCCTCCGCTTGACCATTACCTTGAGGGTAATAGGGCATGGAACAATGATGTTGAATGTGAAAGGTGTCACATATGCATTTTACAACCTGGTTTTTGAATGAATTTCCATTATTGGAAATGATGGTGGAGGGGATTCCATATCTATAGAGAATATGGAAGAGAATGAATTTGGATATTTGAGTACCCGTTATTTGGGAGAGTGGCATTGCTTCCACCCATTTGGTGAAGTACTCAGTGGCAGTGATGATGAATGTTTGTCCATCAAAAGAGGGATGGCATATCTTGCTAACTAGGTTGGAACCCCAGTGAGAGAAAGGCCATGGTGCTATGATGGGCTACAAATCTTGAGCAGGAGCATGGATCATATCCTCATGTTGTTGACAAGGAAGACATTTCTTCACAAATTCACAAGAGTCATGTTCTATTGAAGGCTAATAGTAACCATCTCTGAGTATCCTCTTAGCTAAGGCCATGCCATTTGAATGAGCCCCACAAACACCACTATGTACCTCTGTTAATGTAGTGTGGGCCCCAGTCTCATTTAGACATTTAAGAATGGCTCCATCATACCCATGATGATAAAGTGTATCACCTACAATGGTGTAATGAGAAGTGTGTTGGATGAAGGATTTTCGTTGGTTGCGTGTAAGATTAGGAGGTAGGATGTTATCATGAAGGTAAGTGTAAAGGTCGCAGTACCATGATGACTTAGGACCTATGATGTCACACACCATTTTAGTCTCAGGGATATTGTAAGCTAGGATTAAGAGTTTTTTGACCAAGAACTCACAGTTTGTTTGATCTTGCAACGTGTCAGTTAGAGAACCAATTGTAGCCAAGGCATCAACTACTTTATTCTGCACTCTAGGGATCTAGTCAAACTAGATAGATGTGAAATAATTTTTAAATTCATCCACCATGCACTTATAAGGAAATAACTTATCATCTTTTGTCATAAACTCAACATTAACATGTTTGATGATTAACTGGGAATCACCAAAGACTCTTAAGTGAGTGATATTCCATTGGATTGCAATTCTAAAACCAGTGAGAAGAGCTTCATATTCAATTATGTTGTTTGTGCATGGAAAAGCCAACCTGAATGACTTTGGAATATAATCACTTTGGGGGGTGACAAACAAGATTCCTGCGCCCACCCCATTGTGTGTGTATGAACCATCAAAGTATAGTGTCCATATGGTTATTTTTGATACTGTAAAGACCTCTTCATCAGGAAATTCTATTACCAAAGGATGGGCATCTACCAGGGGAGCATCTGCTAATTGATCCACTATCACTTGCCCTTTAATAGCCTTTCGATCAACATACTCAATATAGAAATCACTCAATAGCATAACCCACTTAGCCATGTGACCGGTCAAAATTGTTCTAGATAACAAATACTTGAGTGGATCGACCTTTGATATCAGCTTCGCAAGATGGCTAAGCATGTAATGACAAAGTTTCCGTGAATTGAAGACTATAGCTAAGCAAGCCTTTTCCATTGGAGAATAGTTGAGCTCATAGCCTACTAGGGTTCGACTAATGTAGTAGATAACATGTTCTATGGATGACGCATCATGTTTTTCCAATAATGCCCCCAATGTAGTTGAAGT
Organism: Sequoia sempervirens; assembly: GCA_007258455.2. Lineage (NCBI taxonomy): Eukaryota > Viridiplantae > Streptophyta > Pinopsida > Cupressales > Cupressaceae > Sequoia > Sequoia sempervirens. The sequence continues at coordinate 165,805,143 of VDFB02168118.1, forward strand.
AGTTGAAACATACAACAAAAGCAATTTACCTAGAATGGGAGGCATGAGGATGGGCGAATGAGCCAAGTACTCTTTGATTTTTTCAAACTCACGTTGACATTCTAAATTCCACTTGAAGGATGTATCCTTTTTCAGGAGATGAGTGAATGACTGGCACTTGTCAGCTAACTGAGCTATAAAGCATATAATGGACTACATTTTTCCTTGAAGGCTCCTCAATTGTTTTAGATTGCACAGTCGAGGCATTTCCATGATTTCCTTGAATTTAGCTAGATCGACCTCTATGCATCTTCTAGAGACAATGAAACCCAGTAATTTTCTTGATGTGACCCCAAAGACACACTTCTTCAAATTTAGGTCCATAGCTTATAGTGCTTTGGGTGCTCAAAAATCTTCTTCAGGATCATCAGGTGCTCTTCTCTTGTTCTTGATTTCCCTAATAGATCATCAACATAATATTCCATTATTATGTGAATAAGGTCATGGAAGATGACTTTCATGGCACGTTGGTAGGTTGCTCTAGCATTCTTGAGGCCGAAAGGCATGATGTTATAACAAAATTTTCCCCAAGGTGTGGTGAAGATTGTTTTATGTTGATCCTCAGGCACAATTTTGATCTGGTCATATCCAGAGAAGCCATCCATGAGGGAGAGCGTCTTATGTCTTGTAGTTGGGTCAACCGACATGTTAATGTTTGGCAAGGGGAAGTTGTCCTTAGGATAGACTTTGTTAAGGTCACACAAATCAGTGCAGATTCTGATATTCCCATTTGGTTTAGCAATTGGCACTATATTAGAGATCTAGTTTGAGTAATTGATGGGTCTTATGAATCTAGCTTCTAATAAATTTTCCAGCTCTTTCTTGACCAGTAGAGCTACTTGAGGGTGTATTTTCCTAAGTTTCTACTTGATAGGTTTTACATCTAGATGTACGTCCAAATTATGTACAACTAGAGTGGGATCCAAGCCTGGCATGTCTAAATAACCCCACGTGAAGTTGATGATACCTTCCTTGAGAAGTTGAACAATGGTAGAGTATTCTTTCTCTAATAGTGATTTGGCTACATACGTGATTTTGGGATCCTCTTCAGTTCCCAAATTTACTTCTTGGGCTTGATAAAAATGGATGATCATTCGAACAGGTGTGTTCCCACAAGGGGAAGATGAACATCCCCATATTCCAGTGCCTCTTTGAGGTTTTCACTATTAGATACGTCCTTTATTTTCACTTTTTCCAAGGCAATTAGTGCCTCAGGGAGGTTTTCACTTAGTGACCCTTTTTTATTCTACTTTTTCTTATTTTTGTGACTAGGGCATTCATCCTCCCCCAATCCCATAAGATTTACATATGCATCCATTGAGAGAAAGGTATCGATAGGTGCACTACCATGTAGATCCCAGTATATGAGTTCGGGGTGGCGAAGGGAAAGGCTAATGGTGAAAACGGATAAGCAATCGAACATGGAGGAAAGGTCTACATGGTCTACATCATCATACACATGTATGATGGATTCTTCTTTGTGTATGTCTTTTAGGAGACCATTGTCCATATTGACATTGTTGGAGGCACTAGTTGATGGTATAGGACCCTTTTTCTTGGTGTCATGGCCTAAGCCTGAGTACCTTGGTCATATCGAAGCCTCAATAGGTTGCTTCCTTCCTTATTCTTCTGCACCAAGACCTCCCCTCTGGTAATTGTGTTTCTCTGCAAACTTAGAGAGCCAAGGATAGTTCTCTTGGAAATATTCTTTCAAAGGGGGAGAGGGTTCAGGTTCCTCATGGTATACCCATTGGTTGATGTCATCTTCGGGTGTGTCTTGTCTTGACCCAGGAGAGTGGTAAGTACTAGTTTCCACATTCTTTGAGCTGAGAGTGAGAGTCTTGTCTTTTGACTTTGGTGTAGACTGGGAAGGTTGACCATATGTGTGTGGCAAGAGTGGCATGGTTTCCACTTTCAAATTTGTACGCATTTCGTATTCGCCATGACCCTTGTCAATGATTTGGACTTTGGTAAGGGTGGAATCAGATGTGGATGATGAAGTGGATGAAATGGTAGCTAGTGCATTGGTAGATGAATGGGATGATGATGTTTGAGGTGGTCCCATTTCCACTCTTGGATAGTAGTGAGAATGGGGAAAGGAAGCTTCAAGTGTGTGACAATATTCAAAAGGTTGAGGATCTGCATGTATGGTAACTTCCATCCCATTAAATGGGAAATTCAAACATTGGTGGTATGTGGATGGAACTGCTTGCATGGAGTGGATCCATGGATGACCTAGGAGAATATTGTAGGGGAGTTCCAGATCAAGGAAATGACATGTAGTGTATTGCACAACGGGCCCAACCTGAATTGGAAGACATATTTGTCCCTTTGGAATCATGCTCCGCATTATCATACGCCTTGATAGTAATGACTTGATTATTTAAATCAGCTTGGCTGTATTCCACCTATTTTATGAATTTCAATGTGCAAAGATTCAGGGCAGAGCCATTATCTACCAAGACCCTCTTTACTTTGTGGCAATTTACAAGGACCTTGAGATGGAGAGGATGGTTGTGATTTGAGTCAATGCAGGGCATGTTGTTTTGGCTAAAACCTAGTTGATAGGTTGCAGAGAGATGTCCTACCAATGCTTGGAATTGAGTAGGATCGATGCCATTGGGGACATGGGTATTATGTAAGGCTTCAGTTAGAATTTCTTGGTGTATGGGAGAAGACTTGAGCAAATCCAGAATGGATATTTGTTTTAGGGTCTTCCCTAGATGATCAAGAATGTTATATTGAGAACTCACAAGAGGTGGCTAGGTGGATGTGGAGGCTCTAGGAACTATGATGTGGGTACGGCGGGTAGTAACAAAACACTATAGGTCTTTACCTTTTACATGTATCATAGACACATGTGGTTCTACTTGCTCAATATGCATGATGAGACCCTCATAATTAAGTGGCACATTTTTATAATTGATGTTGTTTTTGGTGTTACTCTGATTATTGTTGTTGCTAGGCCTAGGGTTTGAGTTTGACATAGTAGGACCTTGGTTATGCTTAGGGAAAGCATTTTGATATATTTTTAGTTGATCATTAGATGAGGGTGTCGTTTTTGCATCCACACGTATATCACCTCAATCTATGAGATCTTGGATGTATGTATTCAAGCCTTGACACTTGTTTAATGTATGCCCTTTAATCTTATGGAACTCACAATACTCATTTTCTTTGTACTAGGCTAGTTTGGGCTTAGATTCATCAAGAGGCTTGGTCACAGGGTATGTGATCAAGTAATTAGCTTTAAGGAGCCTATTAAACATGACACTTAGGGGGCTCTCCAAGTTAAGTAAATTCACGTTTGTTACCCCCTTGATTGTTTTGATTGAATTGTTGGGAAGGACAAGGTGCCCCTTGATGCACTGATATGGCGTTAGGGATTGACTATTGAGGACGGGGATATTGTGGCTTCTAGAATGCATTAGCTACTTGGATGTGTTTGGTGTCAATGACACCATCATTGATAGTGTGTGGTATATGGAGGTGGTTGTGGATTAGAAGTTTGATAGTAAGGATTTGAGTGTGATTGCAGAGGGTTGTTGTAAAGTGGTGGTTGAGATCACAGTGGATTCTGAGGGACCATATTAGGATTTGGATTTGATGGACTAGCATAGGTGGTATATGTGCTTGACAGATGATAGAGATATTGTGTGAGGGGATTACGTTTTGCTTGTGTGGGAATGTGTGTGTGTTGGGGTGGTTGTTGATAAGGTGGGCGAGATAGGATGTGTTGTTGTTCATGAATTGTTGTGGAGGCACCGTGGGGCTGTTGTTGAGGTTGCGATGTAGCTTGCACTACCTAATGAGGAGGTTGTGTAGGAACAATAGTATGTTGTTATGGGACCAAAACATTTTGCTGCATAACATTCTGTTGTAGAATTGGAACATTTTTTTGCGGAGGTTGTTCATGAGGTGGTTGACATGAGACGACAATGGTACAGTAGTATGTTGTGGTGGTGCTTGTGATGAGACAACAATGTGTTGTGGTGGTGCTTGCAACGTAGTGAATTGTTGAGGATTAACAGGAGGCTACTAGAACACAAGAATGTTACCTTGAGGTGTTGGTAGTAAATTGCTAGCAGGTGTAGGCCCTAGAGGTGGTATCAATGTAAGAACAAGATTGCCCCCGATGTTGACAGGAGGTTGACCAAGATGATGAGGCGGGAGTGGTGGAGCGAATGAAATATTATGTGGCATACCATAAGCATAGGGGTCATTTGGATTAGGTTGTGCTTTTGAGGCCAAGGCTAGAAGGAAAGGGTAGCTTGCAGGTTGATACATCACAACATTTCCAAAACCAAGTTGATACCAGTTTTCTATAGGTGGATCCTCGAGAATATATGAATTTCCTAGATCATTCTGGGAAGCCTGCGAGTCTTGAGGCATTGGAAGAGACTGGGTGTTGGTATATTGTGACATATCAAAATCGGGTGGTGGTTTGATTCCTCTCATGATTAAAGTGGCAAGAATCTTATTCCCACGCTCGTTGAGGAGGCTATCCATCATCTAATTATTAGCGGGGTTACCAAGGTATTCATCAACCATGGCTTCAAGCTGAATGACCATGTTCTTATCACTAGGTGGTGATGTGTTTTGAACGTCGGTGTTGGACTGTGACGAGGCAATGTTATTGGGATCCTGAGGGATATTCTAGCCACCTTGGGCTTGTTGTTCTACCATTTTCTTCTTTGCTTGTGATTGAGTTTGAACGAGCATGAAAGTGTAAAACTACTAGGTGGACTAAGATGAGGCTAAACTATAAGATGCAATGTAAAGATGACCTAAGTGATGATTGAATGATTGATTGGTTCAGATGAGGGATCAATAGATTGGATGATTGGATAGGGATGTGATTGGATTAGATCGGATTAGATCGATTGATGAAACAATTGATTATATTGGATGATGGATTAGATAAGATGATGAAAGGGATTCTAAACCAAGTTTAGAAATCACCCTAGGTGAATTAAGGTGTTGATTGATCGGATTGAAGGACAAATAGATGATTACAACATTGAATCCACCTTGAGATGAAAGTGGATTGATTGGGCCAAAGATGATAACTAATTCAAGGCAGATGATAATCCTGAGTAGATGTGGATGATGATAATCAGATTGAGACACCTAAGCCAATTTGGATAATAACTCCTAAAACAAAGTTTACGGGATTCATATTGAGGAAACGATGATGGATATGCAACCTAGAGATGTTTTAATATGTACCTATATGATTTAGATGATAAACGAATGACTTTTGGAAAATGCAGATGGACTAAAATGAAGATTATGAGTAAATGGAAGATGAAAACGACTCAGAAAAAGAAATATTTTGGGGGCCTAACAGATTAACTTTCTAGATTTGGTATGAAACACAGACAAATTTACCCAAATAATGATCAGACTCACCTAAACAGGGTGCAAGGTCATCCAAACAGAGTGCAGGTTCGCCTATCTAGGGTGTAGAATCACCCAAATAGAGTGTAGATTTGTCTATCTATGGTGCATAATCACTTGTTTAGGGTAAAAAATCACCCAAAAAAAGTGCAAGTTCACCTATCTAGGGTGTAGATTTTCCCAAACAAGGTGCACAATTGCCTAAACAGGTATCAGGGTCGCCTAGTTAGGGTGCAAGGTCGCCTAAACAGTGTTCAGATTTTCCTAAACAAGTATTAGGGTCACTCAATCAGGGTGCAAGGTTGCCTAAACAGTGTTTAGATTCACCCAAATAGGTGACAGGCTCACCTAAACAACTTTCAAACTTATCTAAATCTGAAAATGGCAAAACAACGTCGATAACCAGGGTAACAGACAACTCTAACAAGGGAAATGTACCTTTTGAATAGACAAACAGATCTTCGTAATGAGGAAACAAACTCTCTGAACGAGGATACAGACTAACTGAATAGGGAAACATACTCTCCTAATGGGGAAACAAACTCTCCTAATGGGAAAAAGGACCCTCTAAATGGAAAAATGAACCCTCTAAACAGATGAACGGACCCTCTAAATAGATGAATGGATACTCTAAATGGATAAATAGGAAAATGAACCCTCCTAATAGGAAAATGAACCCTCTAAACGGATGAACGGATACTTTAAATAGGGAAACAAATACTCTAAACAAGGAAACAAATGGACGAAGACCTAAACGAAAAATGAGATTGGTTGTTTTTGTAGCAGATTTGCCCAAACTAATAGCATAATCACCTAAGCAAGCGGAAATTTCAACTATTTCAAGGAAATTAGTGAATATGATGACTCAGATGACTGATAGGGGATTGAAACAACAAGCACAATCACCCAAGATGAAGCAGGTTTGCCCAAAATTGTGGCAAAAATGCCCCTTTTGATGAAATAGGTGAATGTGATGGGTTGTTTAACTGAGAGAATGACTCAGATAGAGAGAAAAATTTCCCCTTTAGGTATCAGGCTCACCCAAAATAGTGGCAAAATCACCCAAATAGGATGAAGGCTCACCTATTCAGTGGTCAATGGGTGATTTTGATAGGAATCGACTAAGAAATAACTTAGATAGAAGACAAGGTCGCCCTTGTGGACAATAGGTTCACCCCTAACAACAACAAATTTTCCCCTGACAAAGGAAAATTTTCGCAAACGATAGACTTGGACTGGACTAGATGAAAAATGACTAACCATGGAAAAGGGAAAAAACACATCAATTAACAAGCAAAAGACAAGGCTGACTCAATTGAAAATAAATGCACTAGTTTTGCACAAAGAAGACAGTTCAAGTAGCACAATCCTAAAATTAGTGAGAAGGGTATGGCCAACACAGTCCTCTAACTAGGTTGAACAAGGTGATCTAGGGAGTCCTCGATATACACACGGTATGTGAGGCCCAACCATGAACACCAGCCTATTATACGCATGAGTCGAGAGCCCCAACAAGGTACTGGAAACTTGAACCAACCCTTCATGTCTTATCTAGGTATCACCCTAGCTTCGACACTCTACCAAACACGATGTGACTCGATTGGGGTACAACTTTGGCTCTCCCCCCTTTATATACCCCATCGGTAACACATGGTCGGGATCATCCCTTGGGGTGATGAAATCTCCAAGCAGGTCCCACTAAAAGAAGAAACTAGACATTTTCGGCTGGTCCCCAGGCTTGCACGAAGCACAAGGGGAGAGCTTGGATGTTCTAGTATCCCCTGGGTAACACAAATGGACTAAAGTGGACTGCAATTTCTTGTCACCCAGGATTGCCAAATGGTGCAAGGGGATTGGATACGTCTATAACCCACTTAACAAGCATGACAAACAAATATATTGACTTCTCTACTTAAACTGTATGTGTCTAACTAGTATAGAAAATAACAAACAAACTAAACTAACTATGCCGGGACCGATCATTCTACAAGAAAGTGTTAGTAGTTTGAACCTCCAGCTTTGGACAAGTGGGAAACAACTACACAAATGTTATCAGAAAGTAGACACACTAAAAAAAAAACTAGTTAGGGTGTTAGTACTTGAAAACGATAAGAAACGAATACTGAAAATGAAGATTTAAATCATTGTTTTACCTTAGAATCACCTCTATTTGATGCAAAATTGCCTTGTTCTAATAATAGAATCACCCCTTTCAGTGGCAGAATTGTCCCTGTTAGGAGCAGTATTGCCTATTTCAGAGGTAGGCTTGCCTGTTTGTAGAAAGCAAGCTCACCCAAGTTAGGAGCAGGGTCACCTATTTGAGAAATAGGGAGCATATTTTCCCATGTTTGATAGATGGATGAATCTACAAGTGCAGATTTGCCTCTGTTGAAGGCAAGCTCGCCTGTTCTGATGGCAGAATCACCTCTGTTGTTGTAGAATCACCTGTTCCAGTATCAAAATTGCCTCTATGTAACCTGAACCTACAAACTTCAAACAACAGAGAACATAAAAAGAGCAAACCCATTTTTGGGTCCCACCGAGCATGCCAGAAATGTGTACAGCATGTTTTTCCTACCCTAAATGATGCAAAACAAAAGAAATGCAACAAGGAGAAGAACACAAAACACCACCTCAAGATAAGCCTAGTTGAACTTGAAAAAAAGAATGATGAAATAAAGATTATACCTTGTTCAAGTTGGTTTGTTGGTTGTCCCTTTGATGTTGATAATTTGTGTGCTCCTTGATGACAAATCACTCAAAATGAGATGAAAAATGATGGGGATTCAATGGAGAATGCAACAATAGATTTGGGTATTTGGATAAGTGTATGAGATGAATGCAAAGTGAGCTTGAGGATTCAACAATGGAGGATGAGAATTCTTGAATGAGAGTATGAGATTTTTTGAGTGCTTGAGAGTTGTGAATGTGAATGCATGTAATGGGAATGAATGAAAATGAGACTAAAATCCTCTATTTTATGGGAAGAGTCTCTAGAGAATTGGATGGCTAGGATTTAGCCATCATGGACAAGATGAAGGGTTGTGGTGAGTTGAGGACTCACAAGCCCTCACATTTTTCCATGTAGAAATGAGGTGGAAAGAGGACATGTGATGTGGAAAGAAGACATGTGAGGTGGAGGTACTTGCAAGTACCTTGGGATTGGGAGAATATTTCCTCAAAAAGAAGCTCTTGTCCCCATGTGTGAAGGATGTGACACATGAGGAATTTTAGAATTCCTCACTAATCATCATGGGGAAGAGAGAAATATTTGGAACAATAAATGTGAATTTTTAATTCACATGATTGGAAGTACCTTGGGGATAAGACAAGGTCCTCATAAAGGAGGTCCTTGTCCTAATGGAGAGACGTGAAATATGAGAAGTTTTAGAATTTCCCAACAACCTTCATGGGGAAGAGGAGAGCTTTCGAGGAATAAATGTGAATTTTTAATTCACATGGGGATGAGGTCTTGGCTAAATAAGGAAGCACTTAGGAAGGTTGACTTAGAGGCATACTAAGAATGACATGAGGATTAGATTAAGGTTGTGCAAGCAGGTGATTAAGAAGACTAGTGAAGGATTAGAAGCAAGTGGCAAAATATGGAGTCCATGTGACATTAATCCTGATTAAATGTGTGCACATCTTAATCATGGATTAATTAAACTAATCTAGATTAGAAGAGGATTATGGAGGATGTAACAAGGAGAGAGAAAAGATGGAATTTAAAATTGATTTAAATTCAAAAGGTCAAATGACTAAATTAAATAAATTGATATATTTATTTAATTTAGAGAGGAAGAGATGAAAGGTAAAGTATTTAACTATTAACTTAAATATTTTAGGAACCTTAGGAAAAAGGGAAATATTAATTAAATAAACCATTTAATTAATATCGATGGGGAATATGAAATAGATGAATAAAAGAGATGAATTTTACCACATGGGAGCGGTCAAATTTGGATGTCTACAACTTGATTGATAGTAGTTTTTTTATTCATTTTTGATAATTAATTCTTGGAGATAAACGTTGAATTAAAGAGTTTTAAAATAGATTTGATATACTAATTCACCCTCCTTAGTAAATTGTGTGCCCTTCAATTATATGCCTAAGTTATCTATTTAATTTTTACCCTCTAATATTTAAAAATGGTGGTACATCTATAGATATTATTTGAGTATTACATGCAAGGAGTTTCACTTAAGGAAAACCTCTTTTATTAGTTCAATGATTTGGAAATTTTTAAGACAAGTGAAGCAACCATACAATATGCCTAATGTATCACTAATGATGCAATTTTTTGGTATAACTTGTTAAATCATCTACCATTAAATGATTATTTGGTTATCCATGATATCTAAAATAATTTTTGTTTATCATTTTATATAATACTTTAACATGTAAGTTTGAATGTTTCTCTCTCAAGTCAAAAAATAACTACTAGTTGGAAGGGGTCATCTTGGGCTCAAGTATCAAATTTGAAGTTAAATGTTTGGGGTGAAATCGATAATACTTTTATTAATTAGAAAAAGATAAAATAGATACAACAAGATTATAATCAACTATAAAAATAGCTATTGTAAGGTTACAAATGTAATCAACCTTTCTTTTAGAAAAAAAATTCAGCCCTAAAGGCTAAAAATAACTTGTAAACAAAACCATAACAACAACAACAATGCTCAAGACAAACTAAGGCCAAGTTACAAGAAGGAACCAATATTTTTTTTTTCTTTAAATGCCTTCTCTGTTTAGAAGAAGCATTGAACAATAGCAAAGAAGTATATCTCACCCCAACTCCAACTCTTCTTCATGATTATGATACCATAACTTGTTTCATGTTCAAACTTAAGGGTGTTGAACCACTAGAAAATTTTGAACAAGATAGAATTAGGTGGAATGAACAAAACAACAAAGATAGATGTGTGTTCACCAACCTAACCCAGATCTTTCACACCATACACCATTAGAGTTACAACAAACTCTCTGTCTCTGGGCAGAACAATGTATTGATTAATCATTGCCATCAACATCAAAGATCAAACCCTCTACCATTACTTCTCTAAGATATTAAATAGTTCCTCAAATTTATTTTGAAGCAAATGAATAGTTGCATCCAAGACAAAAAAATATCTGCCAAAAATTGGACCATATGTTCTAGTATTATTGTAAATCCTATTCTCGGTATCTTTGTTGATCTATCTAAAAGCAACCAAAAATTTGGCATACAACCTACTATCAATAATAAAATGAAATACAACCAATGATCAATTTCCATTTCCTTCAATTAAAGTATGTAATTAAAGAGAAAGGTCATGCAATTTCTCCTCTAGAGAAGTGTTAGATTGAACAATTTGTAAGTTCGCTAAATGAAGAGACAAATTGGCACAAATCATATGGATTTCTATTTGAAGGGGGGGATGGTGTTGGAGAAGGTAGTAGGACATTAAAGTTTCCAAAAAAGCTTGAGAATCACTTGTCTGCAGGTTTGGGATAAAATATCAAAGGATGGGGAAGAACCCAAGAGATAATATTTTCAAGTCCATGCACAAGGAAATAAGGTAGGTAGAGAGGTGAATAGTGAGTGCCATAAATTGTGAGCATGAGAGAAAAGCCAAAAAACATGTTTTATGGATTCAATTTTTCCACAAAAGGGGCAAGTGGGTAGAGGGTAAACAAATTTAAGATAGGTACCAATGGGAAGCTTAACATGAAGAACTTTCCACGCTAAGAGTTGAGACTAAGTGTCTACTTTAGATTTCCAAATTTGGGAGCTGAATATTAAAGATTGTGTCCAAATCCTTAGAATGTATGAATTTAGGTTGAATAAATGCTCTAGTTAATTGTCAACTTTTATAAAAAAATACGACACATATACACTGTTCATTACATATAAGATAGGAGGGTCAAAGTAAGTCTAAAACAAATAGAAAACTGTAAGCTATACAATTTTCATTCTTACAATTAAAAATAACAATAACCATTTCAAATTTCCTTCAAAATAATAACTATCTTATAATTGTTAAGGTGCAAAATATGAATTTATCACTAAATAAAGAATGCTCTTAGTAGATCGTAAAGATCCTCCTCCATTTGGTTTTGTTATAGCTACTTAGACTTTGTTTGGCTTGACCCTTTTATTGTTATTTTATCTTTATTTTGGAATTGATCTAATCAGATTTTGTGGGTGTGTCTCTCTAACACCCTTTTTTTAATATTGTGCTATCCTTTATTTAATAAAATAAAATAAGAAACACTCATTAAAAAAATTATAATTTTATAATGATTTTTCATTCATGTATCATCTTTCCTTTAATAATTTCTTTAAAAAAAAATTGGAAAAAACTTTAATAATTTCTATTTGTAAATTAAATAAAATATATTTCAAATATTAATACTTTCATAAGTTTTATAAAACTACTATTATTAAGGTAAGAATTTAGTCAACTTTTCTTTCTTAGAGGCTTATAAATTATTCTTATCATTTAAAAACTTTAGTACTTTATGCACAATACAATTAGAATGAGTATTTTTTGTTTACTTAGTTATTAATAAATTATTTTTCAATCAATTAGAAACAATCTACCCTTGATTTAGCTCACAATGGAAAGAAATGAAGTTCCTTTCATGGAACATGAGAGGACTAAACAGTCCTCTAAAACAATGTGCCTTAAGGCAATATATTATTGATATGAAGATTGATGTCCTGCTGCTCCAGGAAGTCAAAATGACCTACCAGTCGTTTTCCTCTGCCGTTAATAAAATTTGGCCAGGATCTGCCTTCTTTTATAGCGAGGCAGATGGTGCTTCGGGAGGTTTGTGGAAACCTGCTAAAGTTTTGGGCAAAGCTTTTGCCTTTTCTTAGAATTATCTTGATGTGACTCTTAAAACTGACAATCTCACCTGGCATTTGTTTAATATCTATGCGTCAAATTCTAGAGGTGGAAGAAAAAAGATGTCGGAGGAAGTGTCATCCTTAATAATGAGTAACAACAGTGTGTGGTTTATGGTGGCTGGAGACTTTAATTCCCCCTTTTTCCTTTGAAGAAGCTGGGTGGCTTGATGGACTATAGTGATAGTATGAATGATATGGCTAAATTCATTAACATTTCTAGTTCATTTGACTTGGAGTTAAAGGGCAATCTTTTTACATGGTCGAACAATAGGAAGGGAATTCAACTTATTCAAGTTCGGCTGGATAGGGTCCTTGTCTCGGCTAGCTAGGATCTTGGATGCAATTCCTCCCTTACCTCCCTCCCCAAGACTGTCTCTGATCATAATCCTATCATCCTTCAGTAGTCTGACAAACCTTTTTTGGGCCCACACCCTTTTAGATTTGAGATAATGTGGATGTCTCACCAAGATTTTAGAAAATTCATTGAGAATTGGTGGAGCCACCCTGTTCAAGGCTTGGCTATGTATAGAATATTCCAAAAACTGGAACTTATTAGGAAAGAAGCCAAAGGTTGGTCCAAGGTGACTTTTGGTGACTTTTTCAATACTAAGAAGATGATCAAGGACAAGCTTGAGGGGTTCCAAAAGATTATGGCCTTGGGCCATTCTCAACAACCTATTCATGTTGAAGAAGAAAACTGAAGGAAAAAGTGGAAGGATATTTTAAGTAAAGAAGAAATATATTGGAAGCAGAGATCAAGAGTCCAATGGCTCAAGGAGGGTGACATGAACTCTTCCTTTTTCCATAGGATGACCAGCAGAAATAAAAAGAGGAATACCATTAAGTGTTTGATGAATGATTCTAATAAGGAAGTCAAGGAGGCTGAAAAAATTGGAGAGGTTGTTGAACAGTACTTTAGACTAACCTGCTCTGATACTGGCATTCCCCCCTCTAATGAACTTCAGGCGAGGCTCCTGGGTCACCTCCCGCATGGTATCAGTGAGTCTGACAATCATCAACTATGTGCCCCTGTGACCGAGGAAGAGGTTCAGACTATTGTGTTTGCTATGGGAGCCTATAAGGCTCCAGGACTGGATGGTTTCCCTCTAGCTTTCTTTCAAGAATATTGGGACATTGTCAGCTATGATATTACTATGGTTGTTAAAGATTTCTTTAGGACTGGTAAATTGTTAAAGAAATTAAACAATACTTTTATTATGCTTGTTCCTAAAGTGCAGGATCCTATACACATGACTGACTTCAGACCTATAAGTCTTTGTAACACTGTCTACAAGATTTTTTCCAAAGTCCTTATCAACCAATTGAAGCCATTATTAGACAAAATTATCAGTAGATGTCAGAATGGGTTTGTGCCAGGCAGAAAAATTCTGGATGTTGCTATTATGACTCATGAAATAATTCATTCTATGGAGAAAAGTAAGAACCAAGGTATGGCTTTTAAATTTGATATTTCCAAAGCCTATGATAGGGTCAAATGGAAGTTTTTGTATTATGTCCCTGCTAAGTTTGGCTTTAATGATAGAGTGATTGGTATCATTAGGGAGTGTGTGGAATCTGTCCACTATTTGGTGCTTGTCAATGGGATCCCCTGGGGTTCCTTTAAAGCTGGTAAATGTCCTAGGCAGGGGGGTCCCCTCTCTCCCTACCTATTCATAATGGTGGCTAAGGTTTTGGGTAGGAATTTTCTTTCCTTGCTCAACTCAGGGAAAATTCAGGGGATTAGAACTGCCTCCACCCTTCCTCCCTCTGTTCTCCAATAGTTTGTTGATGATACATTTCTTTTTGGAAAGTACTCTATGATTGAAGCCAGAGAATGGAAATGCCTCCTGTAGGATTATGCTTGTGCTTCTGGCCAATGTATAAATTATAAAAAAAATAGTGTCTATTTCTTCAACACGAGAGCTGATCTCCAAGCTAAAATTTTAGCCATCCTGGGTTGCCTTAGTGCTTCTTCTGGGTATCTACCTAGGCCTACCACTTACTGTTAAGGAGGTGTCACACAACTTTTGGAATGGTATTTTGGAGAGAATGCAAAAGAAACTTGTTGGTTGGAAAGGACAACTTCTTAGTAATGCTGGTAAACTCCAACTTCTTAAGGCCTCCTTGCAAGGAATTCCGATCTACTTTCTCTCTCTCTTTAGGATTTCAGGCTCCATGGCTGAAAATTTGGAAAGAATCCAAAGATCCTTTCTCTGGATGGGAATGGAGGAAAAGAAAAGACTTGCCTTGGTGAATTGGGACACTGTTTATCACCCTAAATGTCAAGGGGGCTTGGGGATCAGGATGATTACTAATTTGAACAAAGCCCTTGTTGCCAAGATTGGCTGGAGTTTGGTATAGGAAAGGGCAGAATGGTGTAATATAATGAAGGCTAAATACCTTAATTAGAGACATTTTTTTAGAGCTTTGGACCTGATTGATCTTCCTTCGGGCTCTAAGATTTGGAACAATATCCTTAAGAGTAGGTCCCTCTTGAAGGAAGGGGTTAGATGGAAAATTGGTAATGGGAGATCAATTAGGTTCTGGGAGGATAGCTAGATTGGGAACATACCCCTTGTTGATAGTCACTTTAATATACTGAGGGAACACGCTAAATATCTCATTGGCACTTATATTTCTGATTATACCTCACCCAGAGCTAGATGGAAAATTTTGAAGTTGTCTTTCTTGCATTGGCCTAACCTTTTTCCAAAGGTTACGAAGCTTCAAGAGCTTTTGAATACGGTCAGACTCCCTCTATTTCCTAAGGAGGACATAATTTTCTGGTCAAAGAATCACACTGGGGAGTTCATTGTTAAGTCTTCTTATCTGCTGCTTCTCAGGTTTGGAGGTGACGAGCAGTGTAGGAGGAAGGTGTGGATTCACCAGCTCATCCCTAAAATAAACTTCTTTTGGTGGACCTCCATCCATGGGAAAATTTTAGCTATTGATAACCTTGTCAAGAGGGGCTTTCAATTCCCTAATTGGTGTACTCTTTGCAGAAGAGAAGAAGAAACCATCTCCCATCTTTTTATTCACTGCCAGTTTGCTACCCTGGTTTGGAAGAATGTTTTACAGAGATTGAACATCTCTTGGGTTTTTAATAGAGATATCCACCAATTCATCTTAAATTGGAAATTCCCCTCCAATCATCAGTTAATTAAACTGCTCTGGCAACTTATTCCACCCCACATCTGTTGGTGCCTATGGAAAGAAAGGAATAACCGGATTTTTAGAGAAGAGGCAAACAATGTGGAAGGTCTACTAATAATCCTTAATAAGCTTCTCCTGGATAATATCCCAACTTGTAAATGGAGGATGCCTACTAGTCCCCCAACTGCTTGGGATAGAAACATTACTGCCGTATGGAATTTTCCCAATGAGGTCCTGAGATTTGACAACTCCAAATCAATCATCAGGAAGCATACTAGATGGAGAAACCCTAAACCACCTTGGGTTAAGCTTAACTTTGATGGGGCGGGTAGGGGAGGGATGTCAGTTGCTGGAGGTATAATCAGGGATCATACTGACATCCTGGTAGCTGCCTATGTAGGGAAATTGAACGATCATACTAGTAACTAGGCTGAAGGCATGGCTCTCCTCTGGGGTCTTAAGATTGTGCTGTCACTTAGTGTCAAGACTTTAGAAATCGAAGGTGACACAATTCTAATTGTGGAAGCCACTAAAGGTAAGATGAAGGTGGGATGGTCTCTAAAAGGTATTCTGGAGGAAATTTTCCCTCTCCTAAATGCTCTTCATGAATTTTCTATCCAGCATGTCTTCAGAGAAGGGAATGCGACTACTGACAGCTTGGCAGAGGCTGGTCTTGATACTAAAGGGCTTTGGTGCTGGCGAAAAGAGGTTTATTTTCCCCCCTTGGCTTTGGTGTGTTTAAAGGAAGATCTCAAACATCTAAATGTTGAGTCCTATATGGTGCTTACTTATTTTAGTTGGGCTCCTTCTAACTTTGGTTAGAATTGGCAAGAGCCAGCTTTTGAATAATTGGCTGTTATGTGAGGTGATGGATATCATATATTTGTCTGATGGCTTGTACGACCTCTTGTGGGCTGATGATATGGCGAATCTTTCTACCCTTACTGACCGATGGCGTCATCATTTTTTGAACCTCCTAATTTTTTTTGTTCAACCTTTTAAGCTTGTGGATTTCATGAGATTTTTTGTGATGGCTAAGTACTATGCTGATATCATGCCCTTACATGCTATGGGTGATTCACACGAGGCAGCTACTGCCCTTGCGTGGATTGCGAGACGTGACATTTATTGCCTCTATTTTCAATTTTTTTGGTCACTTTTTGCTGGCCTTTTCCCTTTCGATGCTTCTAGAATTGACTACCAACTCTTCTACCTTGGTTCCCCTATTCTGGTAGTCGATGTCTTTGGTGTGGGCTCTATGGGTGGGGACAGAGTGCGTGTGGAGCCGGGCAAGTGTGACGATTGGAAGGAGGATGCCACTATTTGGCACATTTACAAAGAGGGCGGAATTACACAATATATAGAGGCCATGACTGGTCACGATGAGGGCTTGTCTAATAAGTTTGTCACCTCGTGGAATGAGGGTAGGGTCACCATTGGTGGCATTTCCTTCAAATTTTTTGAGGAGGCTATTGCTAGAGTTACGGGGCTCTTGAATAATGGCTGAACTTGGAAGAAAACTATGAAAGTGCCGCACCAGATTAGTTTGAATCAGTTTTTTGTGGCAAAGAGAAATATGTCAAGTTGCAGGGTGGTTTTGACGGTGAGGCACTGCCGGAGCCATGGGATAGAGTTTGTTTGGTGATCATGAAATATTTCATGCTGGAAGGAAGGTATGGGGTCTACTATTATTACCACTTTAATTTCCTCAACCACCTTAGGAATCATCTGCATATTTCTATTCCTTTTTTCCTCTATCATGCTCTTGATAGCACTGTTGCGGAGTTTAATGAAGCCTCTATTTTTGGAAAGAATTATACTATCCTTCACCAGAGCCTTATGTCTAGGCTCTATCATTTCCATATGGCACTTTTCCCCGCTCGGGCTATCACTGTGCAAGAAGTCCCGTCTCTCCCGACTCTTGATGAAACCCCAGTTTTCTCTACTCCCCCCTCTGCTAGTATTTTGGACATGTTGAGCTTGAGTAAGAAAAAAATGCCTAAAAAATCCTACCTTGAAAGCCCATCACCATGGCACTTCCCATAGTAAGGGCCCAGGGGATATGGGTAGGGAAAAAAAGTGGCTTGCCTGTACCCTGTGCCCTAAGGCTAAAGCCTCTAAGAAAACTAAATTTTGCCTCTAGCAAATTGATTCCGACATCGAGATCACTGAAGAAGCTAACACCCCTCGTAGATCTCATAGACTAGTTCTTAAGCAGGAAAAGGTGGGAAGTCTTAAGGAAGCTTTTGATTTAGATAAGGATAATGGGAGTGACAGTGAAAGTCAGGAGGAAATGGTGGCGGGTGGGGAAGACCAGTCTGTGTCAGTGAACAATGCATCCCATGTGTCTGAAAGCTTGAAGAAGGGCCCTTCTGGTGACAATGTGATGGAAATTACCCCACAATCCTCTGATGTGGATAAAGGAAAAGCCCCCTTGTAGGAAGATCACAAGGAAAAAGATCAGGCTTGGGAAGAAGTTGGCAAGCTGAAGGGGAGATTGGAGAGGTTGGAAAAAAAGGTCCAGGAGGTGTCTCAATTTTCCTTGAGGGTCATGCACAGGTCGGCCACCAGTCTTTGCTTGCTGCAGAAGGACAAGTCTATGGATGATGTTGAAGATGATGCTGGTTTCAAGGAGTTGCTCGAGTTCCTCACGGCGGATTGGGTGATGGCTATTCAGGATATGCCTGGCAGGAAGGAAAAGAATTAGGCCATTGGGCCTTTTTGTTCTTGTTTATTTCTATGTCTTGTTTTTTGTTAATACTGTTGAACTGGTTGGACCCCTGGGGGTCTTTGGACTTATTTGGCTGGTTTCATGCTTGCATGAAGAACTTTTTTATCCTACGGTTACTCTTACTTTTTGTTTTTTGATGATGGGTTGTGGGTGATGGCTTTCTCTCTGCTGTCACTGTGTTGTTAATGTGCTTTCGCTGGATGGCCTTTGTTGCCTTGTACTTATGGGTCGACACCCTTGTTTTGTTGCTTTTTAATTCAAAAAAAAAAAGTTTATCTTAAATAAAATTTAATCTCCCTCTCGAACATAATTGACTAAAAAGTTAAAGGTGTTAAAAGATGGATTTTTAAGAAATAAGAAGATGAACTATTATATTTTTAAGAATGACTTTTAAATTTCATATGCATTATCTTTTATAAGTTAATCTATAAATATGTAAACTAAATAATAAGATTAACTATTATATGACCAAAAAATTTACTCTTAATTAAAAATTAATATTTTTATATTAAAATAACATTAATGACTATTAATAAATTTATTTTTAGAATATTTTTCATTAAATATCTAATAATATATTTATATAATATTATTTTATAGATCTAAAAGTTAAAATTATAAAATCAATATATTAAAATTTTAATAATTTTAATAATCGATATTAATTCATATCTTATAATGATTATGCAAAAAAATTAATATATTTATTTTGTATTTTGATTTTTTTAATATATTACTAATATTATGTTTTAAATTAAAATTATTTTAATGACAATTAATAAATTTTCTTTAAAAAATCTTTTATTAAATGTTTTATAATGTATTTAAATAATATTATTTTATAAATATAAAATATATAATTATAAAATCAATATATTAACATTTACATAATTTTAATAATTAATATTAATATGTCAAGAACCAATATATTATATTTATGTTTAGTAATTCTAATTATATTTATAATAATATTATCAATACAAAAATTAAAAATTAAAACAAACATGTTATTATATTTATTTAATCTTGAATTTTAAAATTTATATTTATATTCCAACATATTATTTATGTTTTAAATTTTTAAAATACATTAAATAATTATAAATATAAGATGCTATTATATAATTTATTTTTAATAATTAATATTATTGTATTTGAAATGGTTATGTAATCTTTTTTAATATATCAACATTTATTAAATATATCTAAATTTCATCTAATATTTCCTCCCTAGGCATGCAATATCTTATAATAAAATTATTTTTTTAAAACGTTCTTAATAAAATGTCTAATAATATATTTATATAATATTATTTTTTAAATTTAAAATATATAATTATAAAATCAATATATTAACATTTAGAAAGAAAGGCAAAGAAAGCTTAAAGGAGCCTCTGAGCAAAGGGAAAAATGTGGTGAGCAAGGACTCCATGGGGGATATAGTGGTTGCGGAGACGGTGGTTCTTTGTTGTGATGCCATCATTTGACGCTCTGGAAGGCTTGGTAATAATAGGAGAAAAGTGCAGGTTAAAGTTTTGGATTCAGAGGAGCTGTCAAACAACAATGATAGTAGGGTTGAGGAGGTTTCAGAAGGTGAGCAGGAGGAGCATGCTAGAGGACCTTGCTCCATCCCTATTATGGGAAAAGTTTAGAAGGAGGGTTTGACCTCTCATTCTTTGGATCCTTTGGATGTTGAGCAGGATGATCTTGACAACATTGTGGTCGGTGGGCAGGAGCTCTATGTGCTGAAGGAAAGGTTGGAGAATTTGGACAAAAAATTATGTGGTTTGACCCACTTCATAGTGAAGTTGGTCCACTATGTCACGAGTACCCTGTCGGCGGTTATGAAAGATGAGATGGAAATGAAAAAGACTAAAGACCATTAGGAGTGAGTCAAAGATGTTGTCCATCTTGTCCATCTCTTGTCTAAGAAGTGGGGTGATGCTAAGTAGTCTGTTTTTGGTCTGTTGTTTGTCCGTCTATTGGTAGTCTTTGTTTCTACTTTTTGGCTTTGTGTTTTTTTTATGCTTTTTTGGTCTTGAACTCTATTGGCCCTTGTGGCTCTATGTGAAGGGTATATCACCCTATAAATGTTGCTTACTTAATCAAAAAAAATTACATAATTTACATAATTAATATTAATATATCACATATGGTTAAATGTACAACTTTATATATATATAGTTTTAATAAAATGTTTAATTAGATATTTATATAATATTATTTTATTCAGTGTCGTCAGAAGGCTGGCAATATAGCCTTGGTTGGCGAGGGTATGTTGGAGAGTTGGGTGACAATGGAAATTTAATGTAGGAGGGTGGCAAAGGAACTGCATTGGTCGTTTGTTCGGCCTCATTATTGCGATAGCCTACCGTAGGATGGGACAGTGTGAGAAATGGAGTGGATGGGATGTTGGTGCTTTCTCAAGGATAAATGGTTGTATGGATTTGTTTACTTGGAATTCTCTTCAATGGAATTGATGGAGTCCCCTATTAGTTTTCCATCTAGTAGAAAATTGTGGGCTTTCTATGGAAGGATTTGGCACGGGCGTTTGAAGTCAGTGTTTAAAGTTTGGGATGAGCTAGTGTTAGGTGTAGCGAAAGTCTTGTTGGATGAAGAATTTATGAGCTCATTTAAGCGGTGATAGATGAACGTTGACATTACAACATGGTTTCTCACTGAGCTTCTAGACTTGGAAGTGCCACAGGCCATGGCATTGCTTATTGCTAAGAAGTTGGTTTGGGAAAACCTCCTAGAGGGGGCCATAGACGTCATAATTGTTGATGTGCTAGGTGTGGGGGTTTCGCATCCACAAGATCTTCAACGTGCTCTAGTTCCTAGAGAGAGGATTGAATTGTATCCATTCCTTATGGATATCTTTGGCAAGGAAATTTGGTGTCATCGAGAGAGGGTGAGGTGTAGACTTATTTTTCTCAAACATTTCCTCTACCTAGAGCCGTCGGGTGGGGTGGACTGGCGTCATCTCTTATGTGATTTTCTAATAGCGGATAATGTGTTATGGGTGGATTGAAGTGCAAGTTTTTTGTTTCATGGTTAAATGTTTAAATTTCTATATCATCTGTAGTATGTGGGGTGGTGTAGCTTTGGGGTATGTTTTAGGTGTAGGGCTTGGATTGTTTGGTTTGATGCTTTGTAAGGTTTTGTTAGTAGTTGGGTGGTCTAGGGGTTTGCAATTTTTTGGACAAGAAAAATGAACTAAATGTAAATCCTTTTATTATAATTAATATAAACAAAATTTATGAATAAAAAAAAATATTATTTTATAAATTTAAAATATATAATTATAAAATCAATATATTAACATTTACATAGTGTGTGTGGAGCCAGATAGGTGTGACGAGTGGAAAGAAGATGCCACTATTTGGCACATCTATAAAGAGGGAGGAATTGCATAGTATATGGAGGCCATGATTGGTCACGATGAGGGTTTGTCCCACAAGTTTGTCACCTTGTGGAAGGAGGGTAGGGTCACCAACGGTGGCATTTCCTTTGAAGTTTCTAAGGAGGTCATTGCTAGAGTTATTAGGCTCCTGAATAGTGGCCAAACTTGGAAGAAAACTATGAAAGTTCTAGTTAGTTTGAATCAATTTTTTCATGGAGATGAGAAACTTGCCAAGTTGCAGGGTGGCTTTGACTGCGAGGTGCTACCAAAGCCATGCGATAAAGTTTGTTTGGTGATCATGAAATATTTCACAATAGAAGGAAGGTATGGGGTCTACTATTATTACCACTTTAATTTCCTCAACCACCTTAGGAACCATTTGCATATTTCTATTCCTTTCTTCATGTATCATGCTCTTGATAGCACTATTGCAGAGTTTAATGAAGCCACTATTTCTGGAAAGAATTATACTATCCTTCACCAAGGCCTTATGTCTAGGCTTTACCATTTCTATATGGTACTTTGTCCTGCTTGTCCTATCACTGTCCAAGAAGCCATGTCTCTCCCTGCTCTCAACGAAACCCCGGTTTCCTCTACTTCCCCCTCTGCTATTGTTTTGGATACGTCGGGCCCAAGTAAGAAAAAATGCCTTAAGAATCTTGCTTTGAAAGCCCATCCCCATGGTGCTTCCCTTGTTTCAAGCTTGGGGGATACGGGTAGGGAAAGAAAACAGCTTGAACCTACCCCATTCCCTAAGGCTAAAGCCTCTAAGAAAGCTAAAGTCTTCCATCAAATTGATTCTGACATTGAGATCACTGAAGAAGTTAACACCCCCCGTCGATCTTTTAGACTAGTTTGTAAGCAGGACAAGGTTGGAAGCCTCAAGGAAGCCTCTAACTCAGACAAGGATCTTGAGAGTGATAGTGAAAGTCTCGAGGAAATGGTGGTAGGAGGGGAAGGCCAGTCGGTGTTGGAAAATAGTGCTTCCCATGTGTTAGAAATTTTAAAGAAAGGAGGGCCCTTCTGGTGACAATGTGCTAGAAATCACCCCCCGGTCCTCTGATGCAGTTAAAGGTAAAGCCCCCTTGCAGGAAGACCACAAGGAAAAAGATCTGGCTTGGGAAGATGTTGGTATGCTAAAGGCGAGATTAGAGAGGTTGGAAAAGAAGGTCCAGGAGGTGTCCCAATTTTCCTTGAGGATCATGCACAGGTCGGCCACCAGTCTTTGCTTGCTACAGAAGGAAAAGTCCGCGGATGGTGCTAAAGATGATGTTGGTTTCAAGGAGCTTCTTGAGTTCCTTATGGTGGATTGGGCAATGGCTACTCATGATATACCTGGAAGGAAGGATAAGAATTAGGTCGCTGGGCTTGTTTGTTCTTGTTTATTGCTATGTCTTGTTTTTTTTTTTTTCTGCTTAAACTTGGTGGACCCCTGGTGGTCTTTAGACTTAGTTGGCTGGTTTCTGGCTTACTTGATGAACTTTGTTATCCTAACTTTTCTGTTATTTTTTGTTTTTTGACAATGTGCTATGGGTGATGGCTTTCTCTCTATTGTCACTGTGTTGTTAGTGTGATGTTGATGGATGGCCTTTGTGCCTTGTACTTATGTGTCCGCACCCTTGTTTTGCTACTTTTTATTTCAAAAACATTTACATAATTTTAATCATTAATATTAATATATCACATATGGGTATGTACAACTTTTAATATAATATTAATATTATTTTTACTTTATAAAAATATATCTTTAAGAACAATTTATATAATATTAATATATCACATATGGTTATGTACAACTTTTAATATATATTTTTTAATATAATATTAATATTATTTTTTACTTTATAAAAATGTATCTTTAAGAACTATTTATATTTTTAATAATATTATTAATACAAAATTAAAAATTTAAAAAAACATGTTAATTATTTATTTAAACTAGATTTATATTTTTAATTGAATTTAATCTTGAATTTTTAAAATTTAAAATTTATATTTATATCTTTTGAGTTAACATACTAAATGATTATGTTTTAATTTTTTATAATAAATCAATTAAATTACGAAGATTTTTGAAAAAAAAACATTTACTCATCAATCATTTACAAAGTCAACTCTAATAATTATAATATTTTTAAACCTAGTAAAATCATGATACATTCAACTTGTTATAATTTCTAATGACTCATCAATCAACTACGGAACAAATATTTGTAATTGAAAAAAAATCATTTACTCATCAATCATTTACAAAGTCAACTCTAATAATTGTAATATTTTTAAACCTAGTAAAATCATGATACATTCAACTTGTTATAATTTGTAATTGTTGGGTTCAGTGAAGCCCAAATTTTCTAATTTAATCAGCAGTTTCTCTCACATATTCGAAACAAATTCCTTCTTTGTAATGACTTCTTTTTGGCATGTGTTCGCCAATTTAGAAGTTGATCATTTTTTATGGATTTTTACCATTTTGGAGATGAGACCAAAATTATAAAGCAGTTGCTAGTTGAATATGTAATTATTCAAAATTAATAAAAGTGAGATAATCCCTGTTGAAAGTGGATGTAGCCATTATTGGGTGAACCACTATAAATATCGTGTTCTTCTTCTGTGTTATTTAAATCTTTTACTTTCTGCAATTTCTTTTTCAATTGCTTTTGTAATTTTTATCAACAATTGGTATCAGATCCTGAAGGAAAAGCTCGGTGCTGGAAATCAGTGAAGAATTTCCAAAGCCATGGAAGATGTAGACAAATGGAATATTGAAAAATTTGTAGGTTAGAACTTTTGTTTGTGGAAGGTGCAAATGGATTCGTTGCTCATCAAGAAAGATCTTTCAAATGCATTGGCTGGAAAATCCAAAGGGCAAGGTTCTTTATCAAACGAAGAGTGGGAGAAATTGGACAAGAAAGCAAGAGAAACCATTTTCCTTTCATTTTCCAGCAATGTTTTATTTAATGTTTCAGCTGAGAAGACAATGCAAGAATTATGGGATAAACTCTCTTCAATGTACGAGATGGCATCAACTTCGAATAAGGTATTCATTATGAAAAAACTATATAATTTGAAAATGTGAGGATGGATTACGTATAATCATGTAAATGAATTCAATACATTAGTCACCCAGTCAATTTCTATGGGAATTAATTTAGATGATGAGATCAAGACAATTTTATTACCGTGTTCTTTACTGAATAATTGGGAAGGTGTGGTGATGGAAGTTAGCACTTTGATGGCTGCCAAAAGTAAATTGAAATTTGATGATGTTGTACTCTTCTTAGAGAAGACATGTAGAGAAAAAATTAGGAACCCTCATTCGGTGATGCATTAACTGTTGTAAGTACTAGCAATAGAGGTAGAAGTAAAGAAAGAGGAAAAAATAATAATAGAAGGTTGAAATCTGCACATAGATTGAAATCTAGAGGTAGGAATGGTGCCTGTTGGTTTTGTGGAAAGCTAGGTCACACAAAGAAAAATTGTTGTAATTATAAAAAGGCATAGGACAAAGTCAACAATAATGAAGCAAACAATGTAGCTGAAAAAGATGATGGTGTTTTTGGTTTTGGCTACTGGTGACAAGACTGCAGATTCATGGGTGCTTGATTCCAGTGCTTCTTTCCATGCTACTTCATGTCAGGAGGCTTTTACAAATTTCAAAAAAGGTACATTTAGTAAGGTTTTTCTTGGCAACAATAAGGAATGTGAAATCGTTGGTAAGGATGATATAATTTTGCATTTGAAAAATGGAATAAATGGATTTTGAAGGATGTGATATATGTTCCTTTGTTGAAATAAAATTTAATTTCAATGAACCAACTTATTGCTTGTGGGTGTAATGTGATGAGGGCGCAGATCGAGACATAGAAAATAACCCACAAACAAGAGAATAATTTTATTATTAAGAAAATGGAGCTTCTGACATGTAGAGGATCTCAAATCCCCAAGTTCTACAACACATGCAAGTTATAGAAAGTTACAGAATAACCCTTTTGCAATATGCTAGCTTGTTCCCAAAAAGCTACCCAAAAATTAGAAACCCGCCCATAAATAGAGCTCCTCTTTAGTTTGGAGCCAGAAAAAAATTCAAATTTGAGTTTAGGCAGTTTGGCGCTGATAATTACAACTTGAAGTTCAAATTTCAAAAGAACATTTGCAATTGTATCTTCTAGAAAGTGCGCCAACTTCTCGGGGCCATAACTTTTGATCCAGGACTCTGATTTGCGAACCGTTTGAACCGTTGGAAAGGTCTCAAAGTCAATAACGCGCTTGAAATATGCTATGCCAATTTTGGCAAGTTTCAGGTCCATTCTAGGAAGTCTAAGTCCCTCAAATCTAACTCAAAGATTTTCAGGTGCAAATATGGGAAACTAAAACTACAATATCTTTCAACCCAGGAATAGAAAATAAAAACCGTAAGTTGGGAATTTCATTATGACGAAAAGGGTATCCAAAAATGTAAAAACATCTAAAAACCGAGAACTTGAAATTTAACTATTTTTGGGTGATGCAAGATTGCCCTTACACCACTGGATGCTCCTGCATCAGACACCCAGGGTAATTTGAGAAGTGACTCCATCAGGTCTCAGATGGTTGAGGAAAACCCAACCGGTCAACTGCTACCTTAGATAGATGAATCTTCCACAGGCCTTCCTCTCCATTTCACCAGATATTCTTCATATTGCCTATTTCTGGTACTCCTTCCCACACGACTATCCAAGATTGCTTCAATCTCCTCCCTTTCTGAAGTAGGTGTTGGAATGTCATACTGCCCTACTGCTGGTGCTTTCCATTCCACCTTCATGATACTATGTCAAATCTGAAATGTTGAACACAGGGAAATGTTGATTCCATCGTAGCTCTACCTCATATGCATTCCCTGAATCATGCTTCTTCAAAATCTTACGGGACCAAATTTCTTCATCTTCAATTTTTATAGGTTCCCACGGGAAACCTTTCTTTCCTCAAGTGGACCATTACTTCATCGCCAATCTGAAACTCCTTATTCCTCCTTTTCTGATCTGCCTTAGCCTTATATTGCATATTCATCTTATTAATGTGTTCCCATACCTTCTAATGTATATTCTTGATGTGCTCTGCAAAATCTTTGGCTTCAACACTTATTTTCTTCTCTTGATCAATCTTCCTCAATTTTGGAGCTGTTCTGAGGCTACCCCATACACAATCTGGAATGGTGATCTACCAGTGCTTCTGTTGACAAATTGTTGTAAGAAAATTATGCCTGGGTAAGATCAAGTCCCATCCCTTGGGTTTATCTCCTACCAAACATCTCAGTAGGTTACCCAGACTCCTGTTAACAACCTTTGTCTACCCATCTTGTTTGTGGATGGTGTGCAGAACTGAACTTCAACTCTGTCTTCAGCTTCTTTCACAAGGTCCTCCAAAAGTACCCCACAAATTTGGTGTCACGATTTGAAATAATACTCTTTGGCAGACCATGTAGCCTCACCACCTCTTTGAAGAACAAGTCAGCAATGTGGACTGCATCATGGGTCTTTTGACATGGAATGAAATGTGCCATCTTCGAAAACCTATCAACCACCACAAAGACTGAATCATTCCCTCATTGTGTCCTTGGAAACCAAGAACAAAGTCCATACTTATATCCTCCCACGACCTCTTTGGTATAGGTATACGATATAAGCTCATGTTTTGGTTTCACTCCTTTAGCCATATGACATACCCTGCAGCTTTGTACAAACTTCTTCACATCCTATGACAACTGAGGCTAATAATAATACTCACTGATAATGGCAATAGTCTTATCCCGACCAAAATGTCCTGCCATTCCTCCACTATGCTTCTCCTTTATCAGGTTCTCTCTCATGGAACTCCTCGGGATACACAATTGACTTCCCTTAAATAACATGCCATCCTCGATTATGAAATCCAGCCACCTTGTCCTATCCACTATAATAGGTTCCTTGCAAGCTTTCCAAGCCTCCGCGAAAATCGTGATCTTCTCGCGATACGTTGTCTTGAGTTCATTGAACCCAACCACTTCAATCTCAAGATCTTTTCATCAATGTATGCCTCCTACTTAAGGCATCTCGCAACCCTATTTGGACTTCCCAATTCATAGCCAAAAACAAAGGTATAACTCTACAAAAACTCTACCCATTTTATATGCCTTTGATTTAATTTTCCCAGACTATTTAGGTACTACAAGGCCTGATGATCAATATATAGAACAAATTCCTTCAGCAACAAATAATGTCTCCATTTCTTTAACGCTTGAACTATTGCATAAAACTCCTGATCATATACAAAATACTTTCTCTTGGCATCATTTAACTTTTCACTGAAATAGGCAATGGGCTTACCTTCTTGGCTCAACACTGCTCCAATGGCACAACCACTAGCATCAAAATCCACCTGAAACACCTTGTTAAAATTTGGGAGGGATAGAACAGGTTGCTCTGTCACCTTTTACTTCAATAGTTCAAAACTCTTGCCTGCTCCACTGCTCCACTTGAATTCTTTCTATCCTCTCATTGTTTCCTCTACCGGGTCCACAAATAACACCTGTTTCTAATGAACTTTCTATAAAAACTAGCCAAACCATGGAAATATCTCTACCTCTAAGTAGCGCTTCTGTGGGTAGGCCATTCTAGCATAGCCTTCACCTCTCTCGGGTCCATTCTCCAGACCTTCTCACAGACAACAAAACCCCTGTGTACACTAACTCTCTTCACAAAACTGCACTTCTTCAGATAATGAATGTAGCTTTCTTCTCTTAACTTCTCAAAGGCTCGAATATGCATTAGATGCTCATCCAACATCTTACTAAAAATAAAATATCATCTAAATGCTACAATAACAAAACTTCCCGTGTAAAATTTTAGTACCCTCGCTCATGAGTCGCATGAATGTGCTTTTGGTGCATTGAGCAGTCTAAAAGGCATGACCAACCACTGCATGCCCTCTTTGGTCTTGAAGGTAGTCTTCATTCATCTCCTTCTAACCGGATCTGGTGATATCCACTCTTTCGTATCACCTTGTGAAGTACTGAGCTCCACTCAAACACCATCAGTCATCCATCCTTGGACGTGGGAAATCAGATTCTGATCGTTATCTTGTTTATGGCTCCCGTGAACTGCACACATCCCTCCACTCCACATCCTTCTGGTGCTAGTACTGGCTGTGCACTCCATTACGGACTCCCAAACCTCCTCGCAGACAAACCCTTTCAACAACTCTTTTGAACTTCTTTTTCTCGTTCAACTCTAATTTTTGTCGGAGTCATTCTATGAGCTTCCTTATTTGAAAACTAGCTCCGTGAATCAAGTCAACTGATGACCTGGATCTTCCTATTAGTGGTAAATCCTAGGGTACATTATCGTAAACAATATCCTCAAACTCATCCTTTAACATCCTTAAACTTCTTCTAGGAACCGCCTTCACTATCCTCCTTACTCAATCTAGAAATCAATGCATAACACACATGCTCATTCTTCATACCTTCTAAAAAATTTATTCCATCTATATAACAAATTCTAGCACTACTGCATACCTTTTCTTCGGTCTCCTTCAGGGGTTTCAACTTGTGACGAACCCCATCCTTTGTCAAGGAATAAGTGTTTGCATGGCTATCATGTATAGCTCGCCTATCGAATTGCCACAGCCTCCCCAACAACATGTGACATGCATCCATGGGGATGATATCACAGAGTACCTCATCATGGTAGCTCCCGCATCTTGAACTTTACTAGGCACTACTATTGACCAAAACTTTGTGGTTCTTTTCTCAGAACTGCATAATCCGGACATGATGTCGTTTTTTCGCCTTTAACTTTTTGTGACCATCTCCTCTCGACACTGTGATTATCGGTGTTCTATCATAATGATATCAATAAATATTTTCCTTCACACTTGCACCTTGGTGTGAAAAAATTATTCTTCCTCTATTCCTCGTTCCTTTTCCTCGCCACTAGCTCTCCTAATCACTACAGGCTTCTCCTTTCAACATCATCTGAATGTTCAGATTGGGCCTCCTCATCTGCATGCACAACCCTTCCACGAACTTTTGGCCTTTTCTCTACCCTTTCTTGGTGTTGTGGACATTCATAGGCTTGATGCCCTTCTTCACCACACTGGAAACACGTTCCTCTAAAACCACTTCTTCCAGATCTTTGTCCATATCTTCCTCGTCCTCTACCTCTTTGATCACCATCGCTTTGATCAATACAAGGGCGGTAAAGTTGTCATTCCTTGGTTTCTGGCTTAGTACCCACTTATTACGCGAGCCTTCTGATACTCTTCGCTGACCTCCCCTTTATCCATTTTATCAATTTCCACCTTCGAAAACCGATATTATCTCATTGGTTATTCTGATTTTACACCTTTGCGACGCTTGTCAGAACCTGCCAAGCACTTTCCTTATTATTCTTTATAGACCTGGTTTGATGATTATCTTTGTAATCTTCGCGTTTTTATTGTGATCTTCTTCCTTGTTTCAACCCTATATCTCTTTTCATCAGATTTTAACTTCGGTTCCATCAGGCGAACTATTTCACCATGATCCGACCCAGTGATCTTCTTTCCTTAACCGACTTTTCCACCAAATACTGGCATGGACCTTCAGCTTCATTTTCACAAACTTAACTCGATCTGGGTCCTCTATTTCCTCATACTCAAAATATTCTTCTAGCACATTGATCCAGTCGATCAACTCTTCTGGGTTTAGACTTCCAGAATAACTGGGGACTTCTACTCTGGGTCTTTTCTCGATCTTCAAAATGGCCCTTATTAGCCGCATTTGGTCTTGATAAATTTCTTCTTCTTCCTCTTCTACATTTGAACCTTCTTCCTCTCCATCCTCACATTCCTCTCTTGGGTTTAACCCTCTTCTCAACTGCTCTTGTAACGCATCAATCTGTCTCTAGAGGGCTACCAGTGCATCTCTTCTACCAGCATTTCTGCTGCCTCAACCACCTCTGGCACCACCACGCCTACCAGGAATCACTCTTGAAGGCATCTTTCTTGACCTCGACCCACAACCATGGTCCTGGTGCAAACTGCCTCACGATCGGTGATCTGTCCACATGCTCAAGAAAACATGCTTTAATACCACTTGATGAGGGCGCAGCCCGAGTCACAGAAAATAACCCACAAACAAGAGAATAATTTTATTATTCAGAAAATGGAGCTTCTTACATGCAGAGAATCTCAAATCCCCAAGTTCTACAACACATGCAAGTTACAGAATAACCCTTTCGCAATATGCGAGCTTGTCCCCAAAAAGCTACCCAAAAATTAGAAACCCGCCATTAAATAGAGATCCTCTTTAGTTTGGAGCCAAAAAATAATTCAAATTTGAGTTTAGGCGGTTTGGCACTGATAATTACAACTTGAAGGTCAAATTTCAAAAGAACATTTGCAATTGTATCTTCTAGAAAGTGCGCCAACTTCCCGGGGCCATAAATTTTGATCCAGGACTCCAATTCGCGAACCGTTTGAACCGTTGGAAAGGTCTCAAAGTCAATTACGCACTCAAAATTTTCTATGCCAAATTTGGCAAGTTTTGGGGCTGTTCCAAGAACTCTAAGTGCCTCAAATCTAACTTGAAAGATTTTCAAGTGCAAATCTGGGAAACTAAAACTACAATATCTTTCAACCTAGGAATAGAAAATAAAAACCATAAGTTGGGAATTTCATTACAACGAAAAGGGTATCCAAAAATGTAAAAACATCTAAAAACCAAGAAACTTGAAATTTAACTATTTTTGGGTGATGGAAGATTGCCCTTACACCACTGGATGCTCCTGCATCATAATGTTAAATTTTCACTAGACACTTAGAAAGTAACCAAGGGAGTTTTAGTGCTTGCAAAGGGAAATAAGTTGTGTAATCTTTAAATTTTAGAATGCCATGGTGAAGGGGGAGCTACCATGATAGTTATGGACAAAAATTTAGAAATTTGGCATAAGAGGCTTGAGCATATGAGCAAGAAAGGGCTTGAAGTTATGCTTCAATGAGGTTAACTTCTTCGCTTAAAATCAATCGATTTGGAGTTATGTGAGCATTGCCTTTATGGAAAACAAAGTCAGGCTGACTTCTTGAGGACAGGCCATGATCATAAAACTACTCCTTTGGAACTTGTGCACTCAGATGTTTTCAGTCCCATGGAGGTAACCTCTTTTAGAGGTGCAAATTATTTTGTTACTTTCCTTGATGATTGCACTCGCAAAGTTTGGATTTATATGTTAAATATAAAATTAGAATTTTTTTCAAAATTCAAAACTTTTAAGGCTCTTGTTGAAAACCAGATTGGGCATAAAATTAAATGTCTTAAAATTGATAATGGGCGAGAGTTTTTCTCTTCAGAGTTTGACATTTTTTGTACAGATAATGGCATTCATAGAATAAAAGTGGTTTTGTTCACCCCTTAGGAAAATGGTGCAACTGAGAGGTTGAATCAGACTATTCTTGAAAGAGCTCGGTGTATGCTCTCCAATTTTGATTTGGGAAAAGAGTTTTAGGTAGAGGCATGTAATACTATAGTTTATTTAATTAATTGTGCTCCTTCATCTCGATTGGATTTAGATATCCCAGAGGAGAGATGTCCCGGGAAAAGAATTTCTTATCATCACTTGCGTGTATTTGGCTATGAAGCATTTGTGCATATTCCCAAGGAGCAAAAAATGAAGCTTGATTTCAAATCAAAGAGGTGTATTTTATAGGCTATGGTGAAGATCAATTTGGTTTCAGGCTGTGGAATCCCATCAATAAAAAGATTGTTCACAGTTAGGATGTCGTGTTTAATGAGAAAAAATTTCTAGGTTCGCAACCACAAGACACATCTTCAAATGAATATTTAGATGTTGATTTGTTTAATAATGCCAATGTTAGGAAAAACACTGTTTCATTTTCTCAGCCTTAATAGTTTCTTCGCAACCATCTAATTTAAGTTCCCTGCCTTCAAACATTGTCGTCCCTGTTTATACTAGTGCCCAACCTCCTTGTGCTACATAGTTGTTTGAATTTTCATTTCACCAACATTCAGTGCAACCATCACAAGGCAAAGAGCAGCCTTAATCATTCGATGAATTGTTTCCTAATGCATAGCCTCCTTTATTTGATGAATTACTACCTAATGTGGGCCCCTTCATCATTTCAGTCATAGCGCACTATACAAGGCAATACACCTCATTTAAACAGTTTTCTTCCTTCTTTAAATACCTCACAGCCCTCTGTATTTTTAGTGTAGCTTGTGATAGGCTCATCACGCCCCTCACAAATTGAATCACTGCCATCTTTACTTGTCACGCAGCCTAGAAATATTCATTCACTTCCCTCTCAATAGTTAGTGCAACCTTCTTTTACACAAAAGTAGCTTCCTCTTAATGCATCACACCCATTAATTTTTTAATCACACCCTTCCAATGTTTAAACACATGTTTCATTGTTTCCTCCCTTGTTACATAATTCACAGCCCTCTAATGTTGTCACAAAGTCCTTATATGATAATATATAGTCTTCCCAAGCTCAAACATTGCTCTCCAATATTGCTAAATAGCTACTTGAGAATGCTATGCCGCCTCTTCAAATTCAAGGAAAGGCAAATGATGTGTTTTCACAAGGTTGACTTGGGGAAAGAGACCAGAGATATGTGCAATCTGATATAGAAAATTTAAAACAACTAGGTAATTTGTAGCCATAAATAGGTCCTCAATTAAGGAGGTCTACTCAAGAGTGAAAAGCTCCAGCCAATTTGATGACTATGAATTATTGCTTTGTGATGCAGAGCCTACAAAATTAAAACAAGCTTGCAAAGATGCAAATTCAGTAAAATGGATGGAGGCAATGAATGAAGAAATGGAGTCTTTGCGTGCAAATGAAACATGGGATTTGGTTCCTCTTCCCCCAAATCAGAGACCACTAAAGAATAAATGGGTATATCGGTTGAAAGAGGAAGATGGAGGTCATAAACATTACAAGGCTAGATTGGTTGTGAAGGGTTTTTCTTAGGAAACAGGCATTGATTTTAATGAGATTTTTTCACTAGTTATGAAAATGCACACCATTTGAGCAGTGTTAGGCTTGGCAACTGTTGGGGATCTTGAACTTGAGAAATTAGATGTCAAAGTAGCTTTTCTTTATGGATATATTGAAGAGGAATTATACATGGAGCAACCTAAAATTTTTGCACAACAGGGTCAAGAACATTTATATTGTAGATTGAAGCAAAGTTTTTATGGGCTCAAACAAGCCTCGAGCCAATGGTATCTTAAGTTTGATAGCTTCATGACTCAACAACATTTCACTCATTGTGAATCAGACCCATGCATTTATTACAAGAAGCTTGCTAATGGTGAGTTTGTTATTCTTTTACTCTATGTTGATGATATGTTGATTACTGACACTAGTGTGAGGATTGTTCGTGAGTTGAAGCACCATTTATTTCAACAATTTTCCATGAAGGATTTAGGGGCAGCAAAGAGGATTCTTGGGATGAATATAATCAGGGATAGAAATAAGAGAGAAATTATATTATCTCAAGAAAAATATATTCTTAAAATCTTAGATAGATTCAATATGAAGAATTCCAAATCCGTTAGTACTCCTTTGGCTGATCATTTTTGGTTATCCTCAGCTATGTGTCCTAAAAAAAAAGAGATAAAGAACACATGAAGAGTGTTCCATATTCATCAACCGTTGGCAGTCTCATGTATGCCATGATTTGGACTCATTCAGATATTGCTCATGTAGTGGGAGTTGTGAGCAGATTTATGAGTAATCCAAGTAATTCACATTAACAGGTAGTATGGTGGATCTTCAGGTATTTGAAAGGTACTTTCAATCATGTTTTATGTTTCAATGGTAAGGACACTCACCTACAGGGTTATGTTGATTCGGATATGGTTGGAGATTTGGATAAATGATGATCTACTACTGGTTATGTGTTTACTTTTGTCAGGGCAGTGATCAGTTGGGTTTCTCAGTTGCAATAGGTGGTTGCACTTTCTTCTACTGAGGATGAACATATTACTCTCACTGAAGGGGCAAAGGAAATGATATGGTTGTAGTGGTTGTTAAGTGAATTATTGTGTAAGCAATTAATTTTTACTTTATTTTGTGATAACAATAGTGCTATTCACTTGGCTAAGAATTATGCCTTTCACAATTGGAAAAAGCATATAGAGCTGTGATATCATTTTATTCACCATGTTATTAATGAAGGTAAGCTTCAGGTGGAGAAAATTGACACAAGGTTGAATCTAGCTAATATGTTGACAAAGGTAGTACCCAGGGAGAAGTTCAAATTTTGTAGAGATTCTCTCAGACTTTTCCAACTTTGACAATAAGCCTGTAGTAGAGGGATGTCTCTAAGTAGCTATTTGGTCTTCAAGTGGGAGATTGTTGGGTGTAGTGAAGCCCAAATATTCTAATTTAGAAAGGAAGTTTCTCTCACACATTTGAAACAAATGCCTCCTTTGTAATGACTTCTTTTTGGCATGTATTCGCCAATTTAGAAGTTGACCATTTTTGATGGATTTTTACCATTTTGGAGATGAGACCAAAATTATAAAGTAGCTGCTGGTTGAATATGTAATTAATGAGAATTAATAAAAGTGAGATAATCCTTGTTGAAAGTGGATGTAGCCATTATTGGGAAAACCATTATAAATATCGTGTAATGACTCATCCATCAACTACAAAACAAATATTTGTATTACAATTATACAAAAATAAGTACTTATCACACAACTTGCAAAAATCTATTGAGGTCCATTCCTTCGGGTTGGCCACCTCTGTCGTGTTGGCCCCACTTAATGTCCCCACCAGGTAAGGCACTTGAAGTCTATTTACTTTGCGCGAGGTTTGTTGTGAAGTACATTTTTTCAAAAAAAATCTTGCAAAAATCTATTATTCTAAATTATCATTTAACTTGTCCTTAAATTGATATTTTACAAATTATTTATTGACTAACCAACAAATAAAACTACTATAATAAAAATTGATTTGTACCAATATTTTAATTCTTGTTAAACTTATTTCAAATAATTTATTAGAAAAAGACAATTAAATTAAATGAAAAGAATAGTTTCTCTTACGATAAAGTTTAAAAGTTTTCTTATCGTTTAAATTTGGTCGTCACATTATTAGTTCCTGCCGCCAAGGTAGGAATACTTATGCATTCGCCTGGAATGCTTTTAACCGGTAGCATCGGCCAATCACATTTCGCCATTTAACATATTACTTATTTTTTTGTATAGTTTGAATTTGGAGAGCTATTTTTTATATTGGAAAATTAGCATTTATCTAATTTCCTATTCATCCGAGTAGCTTTATAAATCATTATCGTTTTAAAAATTCAGGAAAATGCAAACGCATAAATTGATTAAATAAATTTAAGCAAAGCCATAGTTTTAAAACTAGCAGCTAGAGGTCCGTAATCCATGAATGCAGATTAAATGCACTAAAATATCAGGAAAATGCAAGCACATAGATTGATTAAATAAATTTAAGCAAAGGCATAGTTTATAAAATTGGTGGGTAGACATACGTAATGCATGAATACAAATTAAATGCATTAAATGGCATCAGGCTTGAGGTGAAGGCGCTGGAATGGCTTGGTGGCCATGCGTGGCCAGGGTACTTTGGTCATTTAATATAGAGTTAAGCGACTTGGTATGCATCTCTATTACTTTGCATGTGTTGTTTTTGTGTTCTGTAAGCGCGTGTTCTGAGGAAGAGTTTGTAGCGACTGAGCAGGAGATGTTATAGTTGCATCCAGACCCAGAAATGAGATACTTGAGGTGATAATTTGTTAATTTTGAGAGTTTTGTTAGTGCATAATGAAGTTGTATTTCATGCTCTATTGTGTGGCCGGGCAGGGGATTTTGTAGTTGCATAATTGTGCACTGGACAACGAGAAACAAATTGCTTGAGGTCAGAAGAGGTAACTTTTTGTTGTTTTCTTCTATTTGATACGAGAAATGCAAGTAGGGTTTCAAGTGGTTTAAAGCATTCTTATACTTTGATTATAAATTCGTATTTTAAACTACTTTTAGTATTATCTATTCGAATTTCTTGTTGAAATGTGAAGGTTTCATCTGCGTTTGATAGGAATTATGTAGAAACCCTCTTGTCCATTTTACTTCATGCATGTGAGCCTTGTAAAGTTTGTATATTTTTTATTACTGCAAAGCGGTCCCATAAAGAGAGCTTTGGAACCAAAATTATTTCAACGATAATGAGAGCTTTCGAACAATGAGTCGACAGTGAGCTGCTTTGAGCTTTTAAAAAGTATAAAGGATAGAGGGATTTTGTTAAAAGTCGTGGTTATTGTCCTCGTAGGAATAAATGCAAACAATGGGATACAGAAAATATGAACTCTTTGTCGTTATTATATATGATTATTTGTTTATCTATTCATTCATTTGTAGAACAAAAAATGGGAAACAAACCCTCTTGTCCATTTTACTTCATGCATGTGAGCCCTGTAAAGTTTGTATATTTTTAATTACTGGAATGCGGTCCCATAAAGAGAGCTTTGGAACCAAAATAATGTCAATGTGTGCGATAATGAGAGCTTTCAAACAATGAGTCGATAGTGTGTTGCTTTGAGCTTTTCCGTTGTCATCAAAGCATAAAGGATAGAGGGGTTTTGTTAAAAGTTGTGGTTATTGTCCCTGTAGGCATAAATGCAAACAATGGGAGCATACAGAAAACAGGTGAACTGTTTGACAAAATTCGTCAAAGAAAAACTATTCTATATGATTATTTGTTTATATATTCATTCATTTCTAGAACAAAAAATGGGAAACTAATACAATAGTAGGTAGTTATAACCCCCAAAAAGAATCAAACCTGGAACAAGAGCAACATCCAAAAAATTGCACTTTAAAGTACCTAATGCACTAGATAATTTACGACAGTAGAATACAAATTTTGATTTGCACAGAGATAGACAAAAGAATGCAATAGAAACCTATTTTGTGCTAGTAAGCATTTAAATTCTGTTAGATGTCGTGGTTATTGTTCTCATAGGAAGACATGTAAAATACGAAAGCATTTATAGGGAAAGTGAACTGTTTTACAAAACTCCTCAGGAAAATGTGCTTCCAGGGAATGCAATGAGTATTAAATCTAGACACCTTGATATTCACATGTTAACTTTGGCATTTTTATCGAGTTGGTGGCTCTCATTTACTCTTCTTTCATCTGATATCTAATTAATTAGGTGGATGTTAATTAGTCTTTAAATACATAATAATAAAAAGAAAGAAATAATTATAAATATCCTTGGGGACATTTTAATTATGGGTTGTGATTTGTACTTGCATGTAGATGGATTAAGCACTCAAAAGTCACGGTATATGTAGCGTGTTAGCTAATAGGTCCATGTGACATTTTACTCATGTCAAAGTAGTCAATTCCATATTTGTCATTTACCCTTGTATCATTAGATAACTAATTAATTAGGTAGCTGTTAAATAGTCTTTAAATACATAGTAATTAAGAGAAAAAACAAATTACAATTATCCTTGTACACATTTTACCTAGTGATCAAATTCAAGGAGCAAACATACCAAGCAAACAACAATTTGAGATTTTGTAATTGGATAACTTAGACTGAATGCTTAGGAAGTTATAAAATTGTATCTTGGGGTTATAAAAAGCTATGCCAAATATGTTTTAGAATTCAAATTGCAATGTTGCCATAGCTCGCAGTGAAGTAATATTGCTTGATGAAATAATTTTAGACTTCATGCAAAAGAGCAGTTAAATTCATTGCTAGAATATTTGTGGTACAAGAACCTATGGCAACTAGTTTTTCTAGTTAATTTGATTTACATTTATACATTGCAATTGTAATTTTGGGAGTTGTTTGCATTTTGGTGATTTCCTTGAGCTTTATTGCTATTCTTTTAGAAAAATAAACAAATGGTCTTCGTTTTCTAATCAAAGCTTATTACATGGTGCAATACTTTTGATTGGAAGAAGATTGGTGGTGTAGCAGTCCAACTGTAGCAAATTCTTCAGGAAAAGAGTACAAGGTGAGTTTCTAGAATGAACCTTGTCCTTTGTTTACAATTGCATAGAGTAGACAAAGAAAAAGGTTAATTCAAGATTCTCACTATATTGATTGTACTTGTAGTCATGCCATTGCTTTTTGTGACAAGGACAATCTTTACAAATGGGTATTGTGAATGGCATATGCTATATGGTTCATAAAAATTAAGCGATTGGGGTTCAAAAGTAGATCTTTGTTGCAATAACATGATATCAGAAATGCAATTACTATCCAATCAATTTATTTGGTGGTTGATTTCACTTTATAATTTAAACATAGTCTTTTTTATTTTTAGAGTTTGATTCTGAACCCAAATGCATACTTTGATTAAAACTAGTGGCTGAAGATACATAATTCATTGATGCAAAATCAATGCATTGAATGGCATCTGACTAAAGAGGAGGTTGTTTGGATTGCTAATTAGTCTTTGAATATATAACAATTAAAAGAGAGAAATAAGTATAACTATCCTTGGCCACATTTCACATTTTCACCTTTCAATCAAAGTCAATTAACAAAATAGCAATTAGACGTAAAGAAGGTTCAAGGAGTATGCTAATAGAAAACCATATTCTGGACAATGGCTAGACAATGTGTTGAAATTTCTTTACAAACTTTGAAGCAAATGCATTTTTCCTTTTGTTTACTTTCATTGTACATCTTAAATGGAAGTTGGGTTTTGCATTGCTGCAATGCATTTGGATACTTTGATTATAAAATCATAGTTTAGATCATTTTAAGTGTTATCCATTCAAATCTTTCATCTGAGTCTTGGAGGCAATGCACAGTTGTCCCATAAAGAGAGCTTTGGAACCAATGTGGTATCATAAAGGATAGAGGAATATTGTCAAATATTGTGGTTATTGTCCTCATAGGCACACAT
This sequence comes from Sequoia sempervirens, assembly GCA_007258455.2. Classification (NCBI taxonomy): domain Eukaryota; kingdom Viridiplantae; phylum Streptophyta; class Pinopsida; order Cupressales; family Cupressaceae; genus Sequoia; species Sequoia sempervirens. The sequence continues at coordinate 165,844,689 of VDFB02168118.1, forward strand.
GCAAAATATGGAAGCATATAGAAAGCAAGTGAAATCTTTAACAATCCCATGAAACATTGTCTTTCTATGCATCCATGCATAGAGGTATGCATGTATATATGTGTGCATGTATTTATGTATATATGTATGCATGTATCTATGTATGTATGTGCGTATATAACAGATTACTATTGCATTTTCTTTAAATGCTTGTGTACAGCTATGTGTCTATGTATACATTTTATCCAGCAATCAATGTCAATTAATAAACTAGCACTTGCACCTAAAGAATGTTCAAGGATTGTGCTAGTAGAGAACCATATGCATATCAATATGTAAGAGAACATGTATCTATGCATAGGTGTGTATGGATGCTAATTGTTCTAAATTTTGGTTGCATGTGATTGCATTAAAAAATTAAGAATAAGTGCTAGATAATTGAAGTAAAATGACTCCATTTAGTTGGCAGATCAATATTTTCTAGCCCTTTACATGTTAACTAAGAGTTTTAAAGCTTTTGTTGTTCATTGGCAGCTAGTTTGGCATTGAACAACAGGTAGAACTTGTTATGAAATGTGGTTTCATAGGCATTATGTAGAAACCCTTTTGTCCATTGTGTAGAGCTCTCCCATAGTGAGAGCTTTGGAGCCAATGTGCTTTGGACTTGTCACATAGTAAGAGCTTCGGAGGAATGTAAGGACAATGTGTTCAAAATGATTTGGAAACTGTTAAGCAAATCCAATTTAGAGAAGCAAACCCAAACTCTGCAATTGCTTTGAGCTTTTTGACTATCAGCAAAGCATGAAGAATAGAGGAATTTTACTGTTATTAGATGTCGTGGTTATTTTCCTCCTATGCACACATGCAAAATATGGAGGTATAGACAACACAAGTGAACTATTTGACAAAATTTCTGGGTGAAATGTGGTCCCCTGGAATGCAATGAGTATTTAGTCTGCGCACCTTGATATTCACATGTTAACTTTGTCATTTTTATCTATTGTCTAGTTCTCATTTACTCTTCTATCATCTCATATCTAATTAATTAGGTAGCAATTAATTAATGCTTAAATACATAACATTTAAAAGGAAGCAATACTTATAATTATCCTTGTGCACATTACACCTATAACTCAAAGCCAATTAACAAAGCAACAATGGAAAACTATGTCCATGTTAATATGGTAGACAGTAATTATTTGTGCATAATTCTATAAGGATACCATGTGTTGTGATTTCTGCTTGAATGAAGTTTGATGAAACAGTTGATAGTTAGTGCTAGACAACCAAATGAAATTAACTTAGGTCAATGGAAATAGAATGACCCCATCCAATTGCAAAATGAATATTTATGTGGCTTTTACATGGTAGCAGGCTTACAACCATGAGACTTCTTTGAAGCTTAAATGTCACAGTATATGTAGCATATTACCCAATAGCTCTATCTCACATTTCATTCATGTTGATTTAGGCAAGTTCATATTTCTCATTTACCCTTGTATCGTCTCATATTACTCATTGCATTCCCCAGAAGCACATTTTCCTGAGGAGTTTTGTAAAACAGTTCACTTGCATTATAAATGCATTTGTATTTTACATGTTTTCCTATGAGAATAATCACCACAACCTCTGATAGAATATAAATGCTCGCTGGCAGAAAATAGGTTTCTACTGCATTCTTTTGTCTATCTCTGTGCAAATGAAAATTTGTATTCTACTATGGTAAATTCTCTAGTGCATTAGGTACTTTAAAGCATAATTTTTTGGATGTTGCTCATGTTCTAGGTTTGATTCTTTTTGGGGGTTATAACTACCTACTGTTGTATTAGTTTCCCATTTTTCCTTCTACAAATGAATGGATATATAAACAAATAATCATATATAATAGTTTTTCTTTGACGAGTTTTCTCAAATAGTTCACCTATTTTTTGTATGCTCCCATTGTTTGCATTTATGCCTACGAGGACAATAACCACAACTTTTAACAAAATCCCTCTATTCTTTATGCTTTGATGACAATAGAAAAGCTCAAAGCAATACATTGTTAACTCATTCTTCAAAAGCTCTCATTATCGCACATGTTGACATAATTTTGGTTCCAAAGCTCTCTTTATGGGACCATTTTGCAGTAATCAAAAATATACAAAGTTTGCTAATTAGTCTTAAAGTACATATCAATTAAAAGAAATAAATAATTACAATTATCCTTGTGTACATTTGAACTATTAATCAAAGGAAATTAACAAACTAGCACTAGAAAACCATGTGCATGTTAATGTGTTAGATAGCATGTATTTGTGCATAGGTGTATATGGATGCTATGAGTTGTGATTTGTACCATTATGTAGCACTTACTATTACTTGTGCAATCAAGCCACATGCAAGTAGAATTCATAATTCATGGCATCCAGATACACTCAAGGACAAATACTAATCAAGGTTGTTGGCATCCTGATAACAAAGATGATGAGATACATCCAATTAATGTATGTCACAACATCTTATTGAATGAAGATGATTTGGATAGGGAGGTTACAAATGAGAATCATTATTGGTGTGTGAATAATTTTGTTTTTGAAGACTTGTGAATAAAATTGCATGCCAGTACTATTAGTTAAATAATTAGGCAGCTGTTAATTAGTCTTTAAGTACATAATAATTCAAACAAAGAAATAATTACAATTATCCTTGTGTACATTTGAACTATTGATCAAAGGCAATTAACAAACTAGCACTAGAAAACCATGTGTGTGTTAATATGTTGGATAGCATGTACTTGTGCATAGGTGTATGTGGATGCTATGAGTTGTGATTTCTGTTTGCATGTAGCTGGTTTAAACATTTAATAATTAGTGCTGGATAATGGAATGAAATGAACTTGGGCAAATGGAAATACAATGACCCCATGGAGTTGGAACATCAATGTTTATGTGGCTTTAACATGATAGCATATTTGCGTACATGAGACTTATTTGAATCTCAAATGTCATACTGTATGTGGCGTATTAGCTAATTGGATTAACATGATAGCTTTCAAACAAGTTAATTCAGCGATCAATCAAGCTAATTGACTAATGAATTAATTGTGTTGAGTGGTTAATCATAATTAATTATTAGTCATCTTTATCCTCCAAATCAGTTGAATCAATCTTGCCTATTCACATTGATAGATACACAATCTTTCTGATCATTTTCCTTGCTTTTAATAAAATAGGAGCTTTAGAACATGATATATACATTCATCTAAGCATGATAAGACATGGATTTAATAAATAAAAGTAGCAATTTGTTACCTTGAGTAACTTGTCTCTTGGTGTTCATTCAATGAGAACAGGAACTTTTGCTCTATCACTATAAACGTCCCCTTTGTATTAATAAAAGCTGTTAGTTTTGAAATCTATGCCTCTGCTTAAATTTATTTGTATATGGAGTAACATTTTTTTCAAATGCATGACTGATAATAACACATATATTAAAAAAAATTGAATCAAAATACACAAATCATTAAAAAAATAATATTTCCCTCTTTGCCTTATATTGTTACAGATAGAGCTTCTTTTCAATGATCATATGTATACCTCACATATTCCTAGCCTAACTGTATTAACTTGGAGAGTCTTGAGAAATTGCCAGAAGAGCCGACTATTTTCATCTTTGCATAGGCGTCCACTGTATTCCACACTATATTATTGTTCATATGTTGTGTAACTTTATTTTAAAGCATTTGAACACACAATACTTCACAATCATTGTAGCTTGCAAGTGAATTCAAATTTTTTTTAGACATATACAAAGAATAGATAACAGATGGCTTAAAATATGCATATATTCAATCTTTAAAATCATAGAATTGATTAGTATGTGTGAAATGCTCATGGTCTACTGTTTGACTAGGAAATTTTCCAAGCATTTGAAGACTAAAGCTCTTCCTTTGGCTTTCTAGCACTCACTTGGATAAACTATTTTGTATAGTCTGAATTTTATTCATTCCTAGCATCAAGGAAGGAATACTTATGCATTTGCCCAGAATACTTTTAATCGGTAGCATCGACCAATCACATTTCGCCATTTAACATATTACTTATTATTTTGTATAGTTTGAATTTGGAGAGCTATTTTTTATATTGGAAAATTAGCATTTATCTATTTTCCTATTCGTCCAAGTAGCTTTATAAACCATTTTCGTGTTAAAAAATCAGGAAAATGCAAATGCATAAATTGATTAAATAAATTTAAGCAAAGGCATAGTTTTAAAACTGGCAGCTAGAGGTACATAATCCATGAATGCAGATTATATGCATTAAAATATCAGGAAAGTGCAGCACATAGATTGATTAAATAAATTTAAGCAAAGGAATAGTTTATAAAACTATCGGGTAGATGTACGTAATGCATGAATACAAATTAAATGCATTAAATGGCATCTGGCTTGAGGTGAAGGCGCTAGAATGGCTTGGTGGCCACGCATGGCTAGGGTACTCTGGTCATTTAATATAGAGTTAAGCCACTTGCTATGCATCTCTATTACTTTGCGTGTTTTGTTCTTGTGTTCTATAGGCCCATGTTCTGAGGAAGAGTTTGTAGCAATTGAGCAGGAGATGTTATAGTTCTAGAGTCCAGATCCAGAAACAAGTTACTTGAGGTGATAATTTATTAATTTTTAGAGTTTTGTTACATTAAATTTCATAATGAAGCTGTGTTTCATAGTGCTTTACTTGGACTATCACTATCACTTTGTGTGTGATGTGTCGGTGCATGTATGTATGTATGCATGCTCTATGTACATATCCATCTATCTATGTGCATATCTATGTAAACATTTGTAGATGCAAGTATGCATGTATGCATATGTCTCTGGATATATCTATGCATATATGTATATGTGTATAGATGCATCTATGTGTATATGCATGCATGCATGTATGTTTACGTCCATACATGCATTTATATGTGTCTACATAGATGCATCTGTGCATATGTACACATATGTATATATATGTGTGTGTCTATATGTCTTTTCTATGAAAGAGTTTACAGTGACAGGGCAAAGGTTGTCATGGTTCCAAAAAGGAAACTCGTAGACAAGTTACTTCAGCCAATAAATAGGGATTTTCATCAATTTTTTTTTCATTTTAGAGTCTATAGGTAGATTGGGTTTCACAGTGCTCAACCTACACTAATCTTCATAGACGGGTTCCTTGGATGAACAATTGTCTTTTGTCCAGTGTACAATATGGGAGCTTAACAATAACTTGGTGCTTATGAGTCCTCTAAAGATTACATATCTTCAATCACTGTAGAACTGTTCCACAGTGCAAGCTTTAGAGCCACTATGATGTTAGCATGTGCCATAATGGGACCTTTGGAAGAATATGTGGACAATGTGTTGAGAAGGCTTTATAAATTGTCAAGCAAATGCAATTTACACATATAAGCCTAAACTCCACAATTGCTTTTAGCTTTCTCGTTGTCATTAAAGCATAAAGGAAAGAGGAATTTTTCCAAACTTCTAATTTATGTACTTTTGAATGATAATTCACCTTATTATTTAATGAATCAAATTATCTTAATTAATTAATCTTCTTTTCCCTTCTATCATTTCATATATAATTAATTAGGTAACTGTTAAATAGTATTTACATTCATAATGATTAAAACAAAGAAATAATTATAACTATCCTTGTGCACATTTGACCGATCAATCAAAGTCAATTAATAAATCTGATTCCACCTGTTTACTGATAGTATTGGTATGCAATTTCCTTGAGAAGTCTTGAAAAAGAGGATTACTGACACACCAATAAGGATTCTCATTTATAACATCCCTATCCAAATCATCTTCATTGAATAAGATGTTGTGGTATACATTAATTGGATGTATCTCATCATCTTTCTTATCAGGATGCCAACAACCTTGGTTTGTATTTCTCCTTGAGTGTATCTTAAAGAGGTTATGCCACCATTGCAATAACAGAATTACACTAATGCATAGATATGCAAAATATGTTCTATATTATAAGGTACACAAATAACAATAAGTATTTTAAAATTATAAATGCAATTTGCATTATAAGCAACAAAAGTTCTTACTTAGGTTCTTTTTTGTCAAAATGAATCTACATAAGAATTATTTTTCTTTTTATGAATAACATAGTATATGTCACTCACTGTACTCATTTTTCTAGACTGTCCTTGTAACAGTGATCGGTGCTTTCAAGTCTATTTAAACAATCCTTTGTACATTGCTGCAAGTATACTTGATCATCCAATAACACATTGCAAGGTCAGCTTTCAAAATTGTCTTTCTGCTTTTCTTGAAATGCAATTGAAATTCTTCAATATAATGACTACATAAAGTTTTGTTTCATGTTTTCATTTTGCCATCTTGTATTCCTCATCTCTCTTGTTCCATTTTCGTAGACATGTTACTATTGCAATCAAATGTGTAAAGCATTTATGTCCAAAGAAATTAGAAACAGGAGTGGCAATATGTTACACAACCTTGTGTTATGCATTTATAGCAGTTTTGAATTGCATTTCAAGAAAAGCAGAAACTAAATTTTTATTCATATTATTTCATCTATGGCATTTATAGCTTTTGCAATAATTATTAAAGACATTGAGTTCAGTGTTGAATAGTTCTATTGTTCATGTCATGACTTCAACATTTCTTTTCTTATGTTGCTTAGTTTTTGATAGACCTCTATGCTCTTCCTTGATGTTGTTATGCAATCAATGGTCTAAACATTCAAGATATTGGAATATTGTGGCCACTTCTACCCCACAAGACAATGCATATATGTTTCTTTCACCCATTACATGTCAAATTGCATTATCTGACAAAGTTAACATGTGAAAACCAAAGTGTCCATTATGAATACTTATTGCATTCCATGGGACCACATTTCTTTGAGGAGTTTTTTTGAATAGTTTGCTTCCCTTGTATATGCTTCCATATTTTGCATATGTGCCTATGAGCACATTAACTATAATAGTTCACAAAATTCGTTTATTCTTTATGCTTTCACCATAGTGAAAAAGTTCAAAGCAATTGTAGAGCTTAGGTTTAGAGAACACGGGCTTACAGAACACAAAAAACAACACACACAAAGTAATAGATATGCATAGCAAGTGGATTAACTCTATATTAAATGACCAAAGTACCCTACCCACGCATGGCCACCAACCCATTGTAGCGCGTTCACCTCCAGCCAGATGCCATTTAATACATTTAATTTGCATTCATGCATTGTAATCACATTTTCCTGATATTTTAATGCATTTAATCTACATTCATGGATTACATACCTCTAGCCGCCAGTTTTAAAACTATGCCTTTGCTTAAATTTATTTAATCAATTTATGCATTCGCATTTTCCTGGATTTTTAAGATGAAAATGATTTATAAAGCTACTCGGACAAATAGGAAAATAGATAAATGCTAATTTTCCAATATAAAAAATAGCTCTCCAAATTCAAACTATACAAAAAAATACGTAATATGTTAAATGGTGAAATGTGATTGGGTGATGCTACCGGTTAAAAGCATTCTGGGCAAATGCATAGGAAAATTAAAAATGGGTTCACAGGAAACAATTTTTGATTATGAATCCATATGCATTGTTTGATTAAAACTAGTGGCTGAAGGTACATAATTCATTGATGAAAAATCAATGCATTGAATGGCATCTGACTAAAGGGGAGACTGTTTGGATTGCTAATTAGTCTTTCAATATATAACAAGGTTCAAGGAGAAAACTCTAATTATCACACACGTTGACATAATTTTGGTTCCAAAGCTCTCTTTATGGGACCGCTTTGCAGTAATAAAAAATACACAAACTTTACAGGGCTCACATGCACAAAGTAAAATGGACAAGACGGTTTCTACATAATTCCTATCAAACGTAGATGAAACCTTCTCATTTTAACAAGAAATTCGAATAGATAATACTAAGAGTAGTTTAAAATATGAATTTATAATCAAAGTATAAGAATTCCTTAGCTACAATTGTAGAGTTTAGGTTTACATTGTTCCAAACTTCTCATTATGGCATAGGTTAACAACACATTGGTTCTAAAGCTCTCTCTATGAGACAACACTACAACAATTGAAGATATATAGTCTTTACAGGGCTCACATGCAGTCAATAGAATAGACAAAAGGTCTTCTACATAATCCCTTTCAAACCACATTTCATGGCTCCACATTTATTCGACGACTTTTGTCAAACAGTTCACTTGCCTTTTGTATGCTTCCATTTTTTGCATACGTGCCTATGAGGACAATAGCTATGAAATTTCACAAAATTTTTCTATTTACATGCTTCCATGCATCCTTCCCATAGGTACACATATACTTGCATCCATGTGTACTACAATACATGCATCTATGTATACATGCATGCATGGATATATGTATCTATGCAACTTCATATGCAATCCATGGATATTTCCATACATGCATATTTAAGCATTTATGTATCCAACTATGCATGTATCTATCTATCCATGTAACTATGTTTCTATGTATTCTTCTACCTATAGATGCATCCATGCATATATGTATCGGTGCTTCTATGTGCATCTGTATACAGGAATCTATCCATATATGTGTCGATGTATCTATGGATACATCTATTCATAGATACATGTATCTACGCATCTATGTATACCATGATGGATGTCCACATCCGTGTATCTATGGATACATGTATCAAGTAGCTTGTTTCTGGGTGTTGACTCTGCAACAACATCTCCTATGACTACATAGATCTGCAGAATAACAGAAATGAAATGCTCAAAGTAATCACAATGCATCTCTAGTCACTTAAATCTATATTCCATGACAAATCCACATGCCATTTAATGCATTCACTTTGAAACACAAACAACAAAACAGATAAATACCAGTTTCCAAATTAAAAAAATAACTTTTGAAACATCAACTTCCAGAATTAAATAGCAATATGCACAAAGTGATCATATTACCCTAACTAGATGACTATGAAGCACATGTTACCTATGCAATCTAAAATCTAAAGATACTAAGATATGCAATTGCTTATTGCCTCAAGCACTGAGTGCACGCCATATGCACTACCATTCACATTTTGTTAATTTCATGAACTAAAAACTCAAGGATCTCAACACCTTGTTGTGTACGACAAAGAGTAAGGAATGTGCCTTGAGCTTTTCTTCTGTGTATTCATCTAGACAATCAGCCCTATGATGATTTTATAAAGCATAACCAATAACAAACTGGCAATTTCTCCACCCTATGATGAAAGAAATGATGACTTCATAGGCTTTTTATTCCTTTCATTCGCATTTCCAGGCTTCAATATCTTTTCTTCCCATTTCAAATACATTTAATAATCTACTTATATCCTTTCCTTTTATCACACCAATGCCTTCCATTCTTTTCTTCTTTACATCCACTTGCCCCATTCATATTTTTATATCTTGCATTTAATTTTCTATGTACAGCTGAAAATTGTTAAATTCATACCATTTCCACTCCATTCATTTTCAAATTCAGGTTTCCATATCCATATACACCTATGCACAAGTACATGTTATCCAACATATTAACACACACATGGTTTTCTAGTGCTAGTTTGTCAATTGCCTTTGATCAACAGTTCAAATGTACACAAGGATAATTGTAATTATTTCTTTGTTTTAATTATTATGTACTAAAAGACTAATTAGTGTACTTAAAGACTAATTATGTCAACATGTACGATAATTACATGCACACATATATACATGCATACCTCTATGCATGGATGCATAGAAAGACTATGTTTCATGGGATTTTTAAAGAGTTCACTTGCTTTCTCTATGCTTCCATATTTTTCATGTGTGCCTATGAGGACAATAACCATAATATTTGACAATACCCCTCTATCCTTTATGACAACACTTTCATTCCAAAGCTCTCTTTATGGGATAGTTGTGCATTGCCTCCGAGACTCAAATGAAAGATTTGAATGGATAACACTTAAAATGATCTAAACTATGATTTTATAATCAAAGTATCCAAGTGCATTGCAACAATGCAACACCCAACTTCCATTTAAGATGTACAATGAAAGTAAACAGAAGGAAAAATGCATTTTCTTCAAAGTTTATAAAGCAATTTCAACACATTCTCTAGCCATTGTCCAGAATATGGTTTTCTACTAGCATACTCCTTGAACCTTCTTTAGGTATTACTGCTATTTTGTTAATTGACTTTGATTGAAAGGTGAAAATGTGAAATGTGGACAAGGATTATTATACTTATTTCTCTCTTTTAATTGTTATATATTCAAAGACTAATTAGAAAGCCAAACAACCTCCTCTTTAGTCAGATGACATTCAATGCATTGATTTTGCATCAATGAATTATGTACCTTCAGCTATGCTTTGAAAGAATAAGTCGACAGTGTGTTGCTTTGAGCTTTTCCGTTGTCATCAAAGCATAAAGGATAGAGGGATTTTGTTAAAAGTCGTGGTTATTGTCCTCATACGCATAAATGCAAACAATGGGAGCATACAGAAAACAGGTGAATTGTTTCACAAAAATCTTCAAAGAAAAACTATTATATATGATTATTTGTTTATATATTCATTCATTTGTAGAAGAAAAAATGGGAAACTAATACAACAATAGGTAGTTATAACCCACAAAAAGAATCAAACCTGGAACAAGAGCAACATCCAAAAAATTGTGCTTTAAAGTACCTAATGCACTAGAGAATTTACCATAGCAAAATACAAATTTTCATTTGCACAGAGATAGACAAAACAATGCAGTAGAAACCTATTTTCTGCCAGCAAGCATTTAAATTCTGTCAGATGTCATAGTTATTGTTCTCATAGGCAGACATGTAAAATATGAAAGCATTTATAAGGCAAGTGAACTTTTTTACAAAACTCCTCAGGAAAATGTGCTTCTGGGGAATGCAATGAGTGATATGTCTCTTTTACTACATGTCATTCTCTATCTATGTATCCTCAGATACAACCATCCATATATTGATTCATGTATATATGTGACTATGTATACATGCACCTATTAGTATATGTATAGATGTTTCTATTGATACATGTAGACATTGGTATATGCATTTATGCATCTCTGAATACTATGCATGCATACATGTATGTAGACATATATGGATTCTATGCATGCCTACATGTGTATCATGTATCACAATGACATTTGCACCATACAGAACAAAGAAAGATATGAACAAAATATCGCGGTTACGTAGTCAAACAGAGGGCTTTCTAGATAATTATACAACGATGCACACATTCATGCTCTCCAACATATTAACATGCACATGGTTTTCTACTGCTACTTTGTTATTTCGCTTTCATTGACAACTAATATGTACAGAAGCATAATTGTATTTATTTCTTTCTTTTTATTTCTATGTATTTAAACACTAGTTAGCAGTTACCTAATTAGTTACATATCAGATCAAACAAGGGTAAATGAGAAATATGGAACTGACTAGATTGACATGAGTCAAATGTCACCTAGTCCTATTAGCTGATATGCTATGATTACTGTCACGTTTCAGAATCTAACAAGTCTCATGGCTCCAAAACTGGTATCATCTAAAAGCCACATAAATATTCAGTTTCCAACCCGATCAGGTCATTCTATACTTACTATTAATTGTTTAATACAACTACATGAAAGTAGAAATCACAACTCATGACATCCTTATACACTTATGCATAAATACATGCTCTCTAACATATTAACATGCACATGGTTTTCCATTTCTACTTTGTTAATTGGCTTTGATTTATAGCTGAAATATGCACAATGATAATTATCATTATTTCTTTCTTTTAATTATTATGTATTTAAAAACTAATTAACAGCTACCTAATTAATTACATATGCATTTTTACAAGGGTAAATGAGCACTAGAAACTCGATAACAATGACATAGTTAACATGCCAGTATCAAGGTGTTCGGTCTAAATACTCATTGATTACAATATGCTAAACATATTTCAATTTTATATGGTTCCATATATGCATATATAAATATCTCTTTTTCTTCATCTCATTATGTATTTGTGTATCCATAGATGCAATCATGCATATATCGATTTATGCATATATCTCACCATCTCTTTATGCATCTATCTATATATGTATGGATGTATCTACGGCTACATGTATACATCAATTTATGCATATATGCACCTATGAATTGCATGCACACATCCATGTATATATGCATCTATCGATATCTTGCATGGATACATGTATATATGCATGTATGGACTCATGCACCTATGTATATGTCTTTGTCTCTGCCCATTTGTAGATGCATATATGCATATTTCTACACATCCATGTATCTGCACAGCTCTCTCTGTAACATATCCATCTCTGTCTGTATACATGTGTCTATGCATCCATCTATACATGTGTGCATGTACAACATGCACATATGCATTTGTGCACCTATGTTGGCCACCCATGGCCACCAAGCCATACCAACACCTTCCCCACTAGCCAGATGCCATTTAATGCATTTGCTTCAATTATTTTGACCTCTCTATGTGCTCGCATTTTCCTGATATTTCAATGCATTTAATTTGCACTCATGGATTGCGTACCTCTACTCGCCAGTTTTATAAACTATGCCTTTCCTTAAATTTATTTAATCAATCTATGCGATCGCATTTCATTGATTTTCTATAACAATAATGATTTATAAAGCTATTCTGATGAATAGAAATAGATAAATGCTAATTTTTCAATATAAAAAAATCAAAAGTTGTATGTTGACATACAATCATGCATATTGTCCATGCATGCATATATGCATATATGCCTTCATCCATATTTCCATGTCTATATGAATACATCCTTCCATGTAACATATGCATTTGTATCTATATGCAAGCATGGATCCATGTATACATGTATTCATTTCTCCATCTGTCCATGTAGTTCTATTTTCTGTGTATACATGTGTCTGTCGATGCATCCATGCATATATCTGTGAATAGCTCTACGTATTTCTCTGTCCATGCATTTATTGTTTTCTAATGCATCAACATTTGCATTTTTTCGGTTTCATGACCTTCCATATTTATTGTTTTCATTTTGTGTTTTTTTACAAGTTTTTGGTAATGCTAATCCATCTTGATGTATCTATTTGCATTTCTACTAGAGATGGTCTAATCACTCCAATGGTTACATATAAGATGTTGGTTGCTCAAAAACAAAATGTACATATATTTACATATTTGAAATCTACATTAGCTTGGGTGATTTCTAAGACATAAGTAGGGTGTTTATAGGAGCTTGTAGTTAGTTTATTATCATCATATTCTGAATTGTGTTCTTCTTGGAGACTTTTAGAGCTTGTCTCTTGAAAGTGACTTACTATTATCAAGTATTTGTAGTATATTTCTTACTGTATTGTTTTATTGTGCAATTTGATTCTTTACAAGTGGTATTACAGAATAATATTGGCACTATGAAGACAAGAAAAAATGATATATGTTATTTTAGAGTTCATTTTAGGAAGTGTATACCTCTCTAATTTGATAAATATTTTATTGGTTTTCAAATATTTTTCAAGGTCATATTCAAGTTATTGCAATATAAATTCTAAGGTAATATCCTTAAATATCATTATATTTTTATATCTACTCTTCTCTTGTCGCATTTTAAGGAAGCTCAAGGATCTCGACACCTTATTCAGTACAAAGGAGAGTGAGAAATGGGACATGAATCTTTTTTCTGTCTTTGTATTGAGACACTCAGCCCTATGATGATTTTAAAAAGCATAACCAATAACAAACTAGACATTCTTCCACCCTTTGTTGGAAGAAATGATCACTTCATACCCTATCGATTCCATTCATTTCCATTTCTACCCTTGCACGTCCTTTCTTCTGAAATCAAATACATTTCAAAATCCATTTATATGCTTGCCTTGGATCACACAAATCTATTGCATTCCCTTTTTCATTCAATCTAGCTCCCTCATTCAAATTTTTATTTCTTGCATTTAATTTTAAGTGTATAACTAAAAAATGATAAACTCGTAACATTTACATTCCATTCATTCTCATATCCACTCTTGCATATCCTTGCCTCCCATATCAAATACTTTTCATAACTTATTCATATACCTTACTTGCATCTCATCATTCTCTCAATTCCCTCTCTTTGTTGCACATGCATAACTCATTCTTCTTTTTTACCCTCACATATCTTTATCTATCTATACCTCAAATATACCTTCATCCATCACAACAAAATTCACACCATACCAAACAAAGAAAAAGATGAAGAAAATATCAAGGTTATGCAATTAAACACTGAGGGCTTCCAAAATAACTATCATAACATAGAGTTGTATTCAACAGTTCTTTTCAAAATGTCTTTTCTAAATCTTGTTTATTATAGATCCCTAAAAGTGCGTATGACAGTTTCTTAAAGGCTAAAATGTGTAATTAGATTTGACAAATATTTACATGTATCCATGCATTCAAATGCATCATTAGACATCCTTTATACACTTGTTCAAAAAACAATAATGTATATGTTTCAAATGCAAATTTTTTTCGACATTTCTAACTTTATGCACATAGGAATATATAGATTCTTCTTTACGTACCAAATTACATGGACACATGTACACATCCATGCATGCACAAATGTTTACATGGATCCATATATTTATGCATTCCTTCCATATATGCATTGGTGATAAGCAGTTCATTTTTCCTGTTTTCTTTTGTTTACTACTGCAAATGCAAGTTAAGTCTGATTGTGCTTTGATGCATTTTGAATGCTTTGATTATAAATTTCTATTTCCAATCGATTTTAGTGTTTTCCATTCAAATTTCTCGTTCAGATGTCAAGGATGCTTTTCACTCTTCTATGCATTGTGAGCACATGGATATGTAAGAATGCTTGAGCCATCTATGTATACATGCATGCATGTATACATAGATGGCTCAAGCATTCTTACAAATCTTTAAGATTATTTGCATTTAATAATTCAAACAAAGAGAAAATACATTTTTTCTTCCTGAATAAGATCATAAAGGACATTTGTTACTGCAAATGTATACATACACACATGTAGAAATACAAGTATTCATTGCTATATCTATCAAAAATTCCACGTATTTATTATTTTCATAGTATATGCATAACAACTTCTACTTTGTTTTCTCTTTTGACTCTTGTATCCTTAAATATCATTATATATTTATATCTATTCTTCTCTTGTCGCATTTCGAGGAAGATCAAGGATCTCGGCACCTTGTTCAGTACGAAGGAGAGTGAGAAATGGGACATGAGTCTTTTTTCTGTGTTTGTATTGAGACACTCAGCCCTATGATGATTTTTAAAAGCATAACCAATAACAAACTAGACATTCTTCCACCCTTTGTTCGAAGAAATGATCACTTCATACCCTATCAATTCCATTCATTTCCATTTATACCCTTGCACATCCTTTCTTCTCAAATCAAAAACATTTCAAAATCCATTTATATGCTTGCCTTGTATCACACCAATCTATTGCATTCCCTTTTTCATTCAATCCAACTCCCTCATTCAAATTTTTATTTCTTGCATTTAATTTTAAGCATGTAACTAAAAAATGATAAATTCCTACCATTTACATTCCATTCATTCTCATATCCAGGCTCGCATATCCTTGCCTCCCATATCAAATACTTTTCATAAGGAATTCATATACCTTACTTGCATCTCATCATTCTCTCAATTCCCTCTCTTTGTTGCACTTACATAGCTCATACTTCTTTATTACCCTTACATAGCTTTATCTATCTATAGCTCAAATATACCTTCATCCATCACAACAAAATTCACACCATACCAAACAGAGGAAAAAATGAAGAAAATATCAAGGTTAAGCAATTAAACACTGAGGGCTTTCAAAATAACTATCATAACATACAGTTGTATTCAAGAGTTCTTTTCAAAACATTTTTTCTAAATCCTGTTTATTACAGATAACTAAGAGCATGTATGACAGTTTCTTGGAGACTAAAATGTATCTTCAGATTTAACAAATATTTACATGTATACATGCATTCAAATGCATCATTAGATATCCTTTATACACTTGTTCAAAAAATAATAATGTATTATTCTTTTGTTTCGATCATAAATGTTTTTTGTATATCTTTCAAATGCAAATTGTTTTTGACATTTCTAACTTTATGCACGTAGGAATATATAGATTCTTGTTTACATACCAAATTACATGGGAACATGTACACATTGTTGCATGCATAAATGTTTGCATTGATCCATATATTTATGCATTCCTTCGATATATGCAATGCTAATAAATAATTAATCTTTCCTATTTTCTTTCATTTAATACTGCAAATGCAAATTGTTTATGACATTTCTAACTTTATGCACGCAGGCATATATAGATTCTTGTTTACATACCAAATTACATGGACACCTGTACACATCCATGCATGTATAAATGTTTACATGGATCCATATTTTTATGCTTCCCTTCGATATATGCATTGCTAATAAGTAGTTTCTTTCTCATATTTTCTTTCATTTAATACTGCAAATGCAAGTTGAGTCTCATTGTGCTTTAAGACTCGTTCAAATGTCGGGGATGCTTTTCACTCTTGTGTGCATTATGTGCACATCGATACATGTATACTTAGATGCCTCAAGCATTGTTACAAATTTTTCTCTCTCAATAATTTCAATGCAAAGTGTTATAAACATATGAATTATTTAAATGTAGCTACATTTTATCTCAGGTAATAAGGTTATTTATATCTTTGCAAATTATTTTTTGTTTAATATATATACACAAAAATATTTGTTTGTATTACATAAACAAGATTAAGATCTTATTTATAACAAAATCAATAGCTTTCTAGTGATTCAACTAAGAATTTATTGTAATATTTATTTGACTTATTACATTTTAATAAATCAAATTATTACATTTTATTTTGAATGCAAATTGCTATAAACATGTCAATTATTTTAGTGTAGCTACATTTTATCTTACGTAATAAGGTTCTTTATATCTTTGCAAATTATTTTTTGTTTAATATATATACACAAAAATATCTATTCGTATTACATAAACAAGATTAAAATCTTATTTATAATAAAATCAATAGCTTTCTAGTGATTCATCTAAGAATTTATTGTAATATAATTACATTGTTCTATACACAAAAATATGTTTTCGTATTACATAAACAAGATTAAAATCTTATTTCTAATAAAATCAATAGCTTTATATAGAACTAACTTTCGTATTACATTAAAAAAAAGATTGATTGATCTTAGAAAAGTTTACAAATAGACATTACACTAGCACACTAAACATAATTTTATTTACAAATAGACATAGAAGCAAAAAAAAGAGGTATGGTAATCTTTGTTTGGCCATGCATATAGATATGTGTCTATATGCAATAATGCGAGGACATGTAAAGAATGCAATATTTTTTGTTGTTTGGACACGTGTTTTTGTAAATTGTTGCAAATGATATTTGATGCTTTAGAAATATTCCTACATCAAAACTTTGTTGGAATTGAAATGAATAATGAATTTATGGGGCGAAAGGTTTATTAAAAAAAAAAATTAAAAATTGTGCATTGTTCATAAGTAGTTTATTTTTACTGTTTTCTTTCATTTAATACTGCAAATGCAAGTTGAGTCTCCTCGTGCTTTGAGACTTGTTCAGATGCCGAAGATGCTTTTCACTCTTCTATGCATTATGTGCACGCAGATACATGTATACATGCATGCATGTATACACAGATGACTCAAGCATTAATACAAACATTTAAGATTACTTGTATTTAATAATTTAAACAAAACAAGAATACATTTTTACTTCCTGAATAAGATCATAGAGGATGTTTCTTGTTGCAAATGTATACAGACTCATAAAAATACAAGTATTCATTGGTATATCTATAAAAAAGTCCACGTATACATGGTACCCAAAAATATAATTTTGCATGCATCCATCGACACATGTCAACTGTTCAAATCTCTCTATGGACCACTTTGCCCATGGACCCTAAAAATTCCACCCATTAATGCACCATTGCAAATTATTTCAAACTTTTCTACCTAAATTTAATACATTTATATTCCTATCTCCTATATAATTACTTTTTCTCATAGCTAGATGCTTTTTACCTCTCGGCAGGAACTCGACGCTTGCGTCACTTGTTTTTAGATGACATCTACAAGCAAAGAACATTTTTCTCATTCAAATCTATGGTTACTTAAACCAACCCACTTTCCATATGGACAACAAAACATGAGAGGCTTTAAATACAATTTGTGCGGGCCACATTACTTTAAAAAGTTTGGAATATTATTTAAGAAGATTTACTTTTTGTTGGTTTAATCACACATTTTCTTTCCAGAAATTTCCTACCAATTAGTTGGTGTACAAAAATTAAAGATTTCCTTTATGGTAGAATTAAAGGTTGAATATAAATGAACCAAATAATTGTACTTGATTGTTAATTTTAGTGTACCATTTCTTAAGGGTTATTTTTGGACAAACAAATAGGTAGTACCTATGTTTCAAATATGTACCTAATTTTTAGAATGGTTATTAGATGATTCATTAAGTATGTTATTTTTACTATTATAATATATTAAAAAGAAAATATGATGTATTCTCAACTTGACACTTGTATATTGAATATTTTATATAAATTACTTTTTCTTCATTATTGATGGAACCATCCAGAGGAAGTCTAGGTCTAAGGAGTTAAATTTTTTGGATGTTGTTCCTTTTGATTTTATCCCTATTCTAATGTGCTTTGGGCCTATATTTCATGTTTTCCTTGCTAGTTTGTATCATTGTCATAAAATGTAATGATTTATCTAATAATTGGTTCGATTGAAGATAAATCAATTCTAGCATCTTGTTGGAATTTTCTTGCTACCTCCTATGTGTTAGGAAACCTATCAACCTTGTATCCTCATGTTATGAATACAAAAATAAACATTTTTTAGGCTACAAAATAAAAAAAATTACAACATTCAAAGCTTTAGAGGTTAATTTTGTCCTTAAAAAATACTCAAATATGCCTTAACTAGAGAAAGTTGGTTAAGATGATGTGGACATCTTCAATATCTTTTTAAGTTTAAAAAAGGGGGGATCAATCAGCTTCCTAGATTAAAATTTATGAGCTTTAGAAGTTTGACCTTTGACATAAAAATAGAAGAGCATTTATGATGCATACGAGGATTGTAAGAGGGAGTTACATTTGTTGACCAACTTATGATGCATGTTATGACAAATCATAAAGCATATTTGATTGGAGATAACAGATCCTAAATGAAGTATCTATATCAATGAGAATATTATAGAAGACTTATATGATAGGTATACAAAATATGTTACGTTTAGCCTATAGACTCACCTTAGGATTTTAGTGATGGATTTTGACTAGTGGTTTGACCATCACACTTTGGGTGGATTTAGCTATGAATGGATTCATAATTACTTTTTGATGGTTTTATATATTGCTTCTCCTATTTATGGGTGCTTAAGATGGAGGTTGCATAGTGATTTTTATAGGTGTTTTATTACTATAATTGTTCTAGATCTCTTGTTGGTGGTACTCCTATAAAGGCTTAGACTCTACAAGTTTATTCTAAACATTGATTATTAAATAATATATTTAGTTTCTTTGGAGTTTAGGGTTTTCTTATGGTATATATTTCTTTGTGTTTATGTCCTATTAATTATATGGTTAGTCTAATTTTACACATGCCCCTCTAATAAATTGGTGTGGGAAGCACATTTCACACCTATGTTTACTTTCATTATGTGATATGTTCTGATGTAATATTATTTTCTATTCTTTAATAATAAAAATATACTTTAAAAAAACTATTGCATCCAATTATTTCAATTATTTTTCACTTTCTCATCCATTCAAATAAATAATAATCTATCCAATAATTTTTTTAATATGATATTGTAATGCTCTATTTTTTAAACTAATAATTAATTTAAAAAACATATTATTTAAGTATGATTAAGAGCATTTTCTATTTTGTAACTTATTATATTATGAAAAATAAAAAAGAAATTAAAAAATAATTATCATTTTGTATGCTTTTGGAGGAGGTAGTGAAACCATAAATGCTTTTAAATATAGCTATAAATGTAGAGGACATAGGGTTATTGAGTATTGACAATGAGGTTAGATCAATGTCTAGTAGGATCAAATTATAGATGGGGATTAGACTAACAATCATAATTAGATAAGCATAGGGAGGATAAGTGTAAGAAAGGAATGTAGGACTATGCAAAAAAAAATCATTTATAGCTATATAAATACACTGATATTCCCCCAAACTATTCACAAAACTAAATGAGAAAATGCATCCATATGTATTTCACCATTATAATAGGTTTTAAATAATATATGAGTTATTCTCAATTGATAAATATTTTATTGAGGTTTTTATGTAATTGTTTTTCCTTCATTATTGATGGAAGCACCTAGAGGAAGTTAGAGTCTTAGGAGTTGAAGAATTTGGATGTTATTGATTTTGTGTTTTTTGTAATGGATGTTGGCTTTATATTGTATGTGTGACTTGCTAGTTTATCATTATCATAAAAGGTAGTGCTTAAAGTAATTATCAGTTTAATTAAGATTGCTTATTTAGCATGCCATCAAAATTGTCACATTGCCTCATATGTGGTGTGTTATGTTGTAGTATCATTTTCTATTCTTTCTTAATAAATATTTTCTTAAAAAACTATTGCATTAATTTATTAAATGTCATTGCAATTATATCTCAAGTATCCCAAATAATAACAACAACAACAACAACAATAATAACAACAATAATAATAATAATTATAACAACAATAATAACAATAACAATAATAATAATAATAATAATAATAATAATAATAATAATAATAATAATAATAACAATAATAATAACAATAACAATAACAATAATAACAATAACAATAATAATAAAACAACAACAACAACAACAACAACAACAACAACAACAACAACAACAACAACAACAACAACAACAACAACAACAACAATAATAACAATAACAATAACAATAACAATAAAAATTATAATAACAATAAGAATAACAATAATAATAATGATAATAACAACAACAACAACAACAACAACAACAACAACAACAACAATCCTCATGTGTATTAAAATGCCCACTCTAAAAAAATTGTGGACAAGAAAATTATACACTAGGATTAAAATTTAATATCACAATTTTCTAGAATTTTATGAGATATTTAAGTTACAATGACATAAAAAGAACCATAAAATCAATTAAATGTGATGATTTTTAGGAGAGACTGATATTTAATTACAATCCTCATGTATAATGTTACATCTTCAACTTTCTTGGTATGGGTAATTAGATGCCCATGTAGTTGAGAGATATTATTATTCAATTATTATTCTCTTGGTTGAATTTGAATATTATTTAGTGGTATTAAGAGAGGAGGTGGAGTATGATAGTGGCTATTACAAATTTATTTGAGGTCATTTATGTTACTTTCCCATTCCTAGGTGCTAGGTTAGTGGATTCCATGTGATTTGGTGAAGGAAAATTATTAGAACATCATTCTTGGGAAGTGTTTTGATAAATATTAATGGATTTTATTTTTATTATTGGCTCTATTCATGATGCATCAATTGATTTTACCGTGGGGCCCATTTAGTTTTTACCATACCATATGTTGTAGTGGGTTTCTTTCTAGAATCTACTTGTGGTTTCCTCTCAAATCCTTTTTATAAAGTATATGCATTGAATAGAGGTATTATGGATTTTTTGTAGGCACACAAGTGTTGATAGAATAGTATAAAACTAAGGGAATTTTTTTTGTATTGATGTAACACGGATTAATGCATTACTAGTCCTCTCTTTAGTGGTCAAGTTTTTTCTTGAAAGAGTTTCTCCATGTACATCTAGTTTCATGTATTTGAATCTTATGGTTTGTTGATTTAAACCTCTACATATGTAATTTTTGAAAAATCAAACAATGTTATAATTAAATTTTATATCCGCATATGTACTAAGTGAACAACATTTATTTTGTGGTAGTTTGCCCTATTTTATAAAAAAGAAAGGAAATACCTATAACCTATTGGAGTAATTAGGGTAATCACTTGATAATTAATTATTCACTAATTAATTATTAAGTCCCTTATTACTTTAGTTCACTTAAGCTAAACTTAGGAGTGCTTTTTTCTATTAGATTGGGTTAATTATAGGTCTAGTTGTCTCATTGCATGAGGTTAAGACACTTGTAACAATATAATGCAATCCTCATCTAGGGTTTACTTTTTCATGCTTTTATAAGCATGCACATGCATTGTAATCATTCATTTAGAACTATTCAGTTTAATACTGTAGTGTAGGAAAATGTATCCCTCTACATTTTCACACTTGTTTGGGCCCTTATGAACTAAATGGACTTAATTGTGCCTTATTTAGGGTGTTGTAAAGTGTTTTCTTACACTTTCACACTAATATATGGTTTTACTAATTAATTGGGCTTCTTTATGCCTTATTTGGCCTTATTTTGCATCCACGAGCCTTAATTAATTCATCTTTTTTAGGATAATCCTGACATATATCAAGTGACCAATCAAAATTTAATGATTTTGGATTGTATGACCCATATTTAGTGATATGGGACTCATACACCACCTTGGGCATATGGGTCCCACCTAGGTTTCGGGGACTTAATTTAGATTTCACATTAAACTAAGCATTTCTTGAAAAATATGTCCCAAGCTTAGTCTAACAGGACTCATACGCCCCAAATGGCATATGATTCCCGCTTAGCTTATACCTATTTATTAAATTCAAATTCTTGGTGGGATTTTATCCTCTTAGATCTGATGTCAGCTTCTAGTGTTGTAATTTCAAGAAATTTGGCATAAAAAAATATAAATACAAGGTTATTTCACATATTTTATCCTAAGCTTCTAAGTATTCATGCATTCTAGAAAATTGTGATTACAAGATTTTACAAGAGCATTCAAGAGAATTCAAGAGTGATTATCAAGCATTTTGGAGCATTATTCAAGTATCAAGCATCATGCCAAAGTCATCATGCATCATGCTTATTTTTGAGCTAACATTTGTGATGTAGGGTTTTATGATTCAAGCAAACATTCAAATCAAAATCCATATCATTCAAGCAAGAGTAAAGATCCAAATTCATGCTAGCCATCTCATACATGTTTGAAGCATCTTATTCAAAGGTTTGGTGAGTTGTAATGTATCATTAATCATTTCAAGGTTTGATTACCAAAATGAGGTTTGGCCAAGGCAAACCCCTATCCACTAACAAAAAAAAATTTCCCCCTTTCTTTAGTGTGTGATTTGCATATTTAGATTGAAGAAACATTGAAGAGAAATATTTTAAGTTGTCAATTTTACAATGTTGTCAAATTTTCCACCTTGTTTAGAAGATGACTAAAAGACACCTACATAGTAGAATTCAACATTTTAGATCTAGAAATCAGGTTGAGAAGGAAGAGCAGAGATAGAAGAGAAGATTCAAACTTTGACCCCCCAAAAAAGTTGAGCATGATTGATACACCACTTCTGGCATATGAGTCCCAGTAAAGGAATTTTTCTAGATTTTTCAGGAGTTCCAGATTGATCACTGCCAGATTTATGTTCCTGCCTAGAAACCCTAATTTGGGACTAAATCGCACAGCCTGGCATATGAGTCCTAGAGTGCATTAAATTCAACATTTTCAACATTTTAGACCTTATTCTGAGCTTCTACAAGTTTCCAAGTGCACCTCTCTAATTTCTTAGTTTACTATTCTGATTTGCATTCATTTCTAGATCATTCATTTAAGTTTTGCATAGCATTAGGCTTTGTCATTAGATTTGCCTTTACTAGTATTTCCAAGACTTTTCTTGGTGGTGAATCCATTTATTTTCTTTAATCATACCCTAGGACAACCTTTAGCAGATCTCCTTCCCTCACTCCATCATTGCATTGAGATCTCTAGGGTTTCCTTGAGTGAAACTAAGTGAAATAGGAGGTCCTAAACCCTAGTTCCATCTCCAAAAAGATAAAGCCCCCTATATTTCATATGTTTTCATTTTAGTGAACCTACATTTAGAACACCTTATGTATAATTTGGAGTGCATTATAGTCCTCAATCTAGCTTGCATTAAATTTGCATTAAGTGTTGCATTAGTTAATTGACATCTAGGGTTTCAAAATCTTGCATTAGTGAAAGTTCATATAGGTTGTATTTTTGCATCTTGCACCATTGAATTTCTAAAACTATAATTTCACTTAGAATAGACATCATACAAACCAAGAAACATGGCATTCAATCAGAATTTTATGAAATTTGTGTAAAAATCGTAATCTGGGACTCATACACCCCTCTAGGCGATTTAGTCCTAGTACAAGTGATTTTTCCTAATTTCTATGTATTCTATGTTGACTGTTTATCAACATTTGAATCCCTGAAAAACCCTAACTAGGACTCATATGCCTCTCTTGGTGATTTAGTCCCATTTCAAATTTTAAACTGCATTTCCCAGCATTAAATTCTCTATTTATGTGTTTTTGTTTGTTGTTGTTAGTTATCTATTTCAATTTGTAGAATTTTTGTTTCATTCATTTCATTTCACCTAACTTAATTTCATTTGAATCATAATTAGAGCATAGCATTTATCTTGTGTTCAAATGTTGCATCTTGTATTTCCTTGCTTGTTCCTTGTATGAGCTTTACAACTTGGTGTCCTATTGCTAATACTATAGTGAGACAAAGTTTGAGACTCATGTCATCCTACGATAGCACAATCTTCGTGGATCTTGGGTTATCTATCTCTTTCACTACTAGTTTTGACACTAGTTCACTAGGTATGAATCATACCCTTAACAACTCTTTGCCTACAAGTAGCATGACAAGTGTTGAGACAATGGTTGCTAGTATTATGCAAGAAAACATAATCCAAATCCATGAAGATCTAGCCAACCTATAAAATCAAATAAGTATCGAAAACATTTCAACCACCGCTATCCCTACCATAGATAACATACATCACATGATTGAAGGTGAATACGGAGTTGACCTTGGGCGTAACATAGTTCAGATCTTTGGAAAAAATATTACCTCAACCACAAGTTGTGCTTTACCTTCGAACAATGTCCCAAGCCAAGGAGGAATTCACATTCCTCCTCCCACAACAATTTCCTCTATTCCTACCTATACCAACCCTCATGTTACCACAACAATGCAACCTACTAGTAATTTCATTCCTTCCCTGGGTATTTTCGTTAGCATTCCTAGTACCTTTGTGACATTGCACGTCATATCTCCTACCACTTTACCTCCTATAATCATTTCGTTTATTGCTCCCTCAAACATATATACACCTCCACCATATTCACCTCCATCTCAAAACACAACCAATGGCACCATCATAAATCAAAATTTTCAAACCATTTCAACCCTTGAAAAGCAAGTTTCCACCATAAAACCAAAATCAAAATGACCAACCTACAAAATGACCAACCTATGTATACTAGATGTCAAAAGCAATCCCTTATCTGTGGAGATATTGAGAACATTGATACCACAAGGTCTAGAGATTCCTAGTTTTGAGAAATATGGGGGGAAAGGAGATCCTTCTAACCATGTTTCTACTTACACTACCTTATGTAGTGATTTTGTCCTTGAGGATAAGCTCTTGGCTAAGCTTTTGCCTAGATCCTTGAAGGATACCACCTTAGAATGGTTTTCCTCGTTACCAAAAAAATCAATTCGTTCATTCAATGAACTCATTGAGGCCTTTGTAAACCATTTCCAAGTGAATATGACTCCTAAAATGACCTTAGCCAATTTGATGAGATGTAAGCAAAAAAATGATGAAAAAGTTACTGACTTCATTTCATGCTACCAATCACTTTATTCCCAAATCAATGTAAAGATTCTCAATCCTCACCTTCAATGGATGTTCATTGATAATTTTCAAACTAAGATGCAAGATAAGCTTACCATGATGAAGTTCCCCTCCTTTGTACACTTGTGCATTAGTAGTCATGACACAAAATCCACATCTAGCCGACCTAAAAAATTTGAATCAATAAACCAAAATAATTACCAACCTTTTAAGAAATAGAATAAAGGATTCCTTCAACTTAAACCCCCTCAACAAACAACTCAACACATGTTGATACCCAAGTGGTTGTTATAAGGAAGACAACTCCTTTGTCATTTGGAGATTCAGCTAGATAGTTCACTCCCTTACCTGATAACCTTCATAACACAATGTCACAACTTTTAGAACAAAAAATTATCACCTTGCCTCCCATTAAAACTCTCGATCCTTATAAGCCTTTATCTTTGAATTTTAGATCCAATTCCCATTTTCCATTATTATCGACAAAATGGATATGAAAAGAAACATTGTAAGCGTCTTAAACATCTTGTGCAAGACCTCATTGATTCTGGTCAACTTTCAATTAGAGGTGTTAATGATCAAGGAAATAAGCCCATTGCTCCTCCTAACAAAAACCTACAAGTTAAATCTTTACCAACCCTATGTCAAATCATAACATTTCATTTGTCAAAGCTAGTGAAACTAAGAAGAATGATGTGATGAATGTTGACACAGATGATGACAACATAGATACTGGTAAAAAAAATCCTATTGATAGTTTGGTTGCATTGGTCGAAACTCAACATCGTAAGGGCTGAACTAAAAATCCTCTTGACATTGCTTTCTCATCTAAAGATATTATTATAAATACACCTGATGGTCCTCTTTACATAGCTGGTCAAATCAATGACAAGCCCACTAATGGGATATTAATTGATCCCATCTTTGGAGAGAATGTGATCACTAAAGAATTCTTACTTGTGCATGAACTCTATCAAGAAACATATGATAAACCGAAATCATGGATAAAGATGCATAATAGTTTCACTTTCCCTACAATGGGATCAATCACCCTTCCTTTACAAATAGGACCGAAAAAATTAGATGTCTCATTCTCCATCATCTCGATGTTGGACCAATTCCATGTGAAGCTTGGTTATCCATGGCTACACCCCATGGATGTTGTCTCATCGGTTGTGCATAAATGCTTAAAGCTTCCCTTTGAAAATGAAATCTTTAGAATGCACCATAGTAGCTTTAATCCTTTGTCTGCCCATGGGAACTTTTCATTAGATTTCTTTTGGCCCAAGCCTATGGAACCTATTAAACCCCTTGAAGACTTCGTTTTCAAATCCTATCAAAAGTTCAAAGTGAAATGCATAGAAAAACTATCCCTTAGAAACATGCCTCAACCTATGACTGAGCCTGCCATTCTTGACGAAACCATGATCGAACCTAAAGACATTCCAAACAACCAAGACCAACCTAAGATTTATCCTTCACCTATTTCCTACAAAGACCAAGAGATAACAAAAACAATCATATCATGACACCTAAGATAAAAAAAATTTACAAAGCTAAAGAGAAAGTGGTTGAAAAACCTCCCATGGCTCCTTTCGTTCTTTCCCTTAGGGAAGAAAAGAAAGCTATGGTTGATAGACCCACTCCTACACGCACACAACTTGAAAATAAAACTAAAAGAAACCAAAATTCTAGAGAGCATAGGCATAGAAATCATTATCTTGCTCGAAGGTTAAACAAAGAAAACAATAAAGAAAATCAAAATCCAAACTTGACTAAAGCAATACATGATGAGTCTCCCCCTTCACTGCAGCAACAAGTTCCTATATCACAACAAGAGTTAAAGCCTTCTTTAGATATTATCATCCAACCTCCTGTTGTGATTAACTTAGATGACGATGATGAGGTTGCTAAAATTGATGAGGAGGTGCATAATGAATTGAATGTAAGGAAAGCTAAGGTGCAGAAACAACTCTCCTAATGTCAAAACCTCAGGGAAGAATGCAGAAGTGCTTTTAAATTTCCAATTACAGTCCAATTAAGATACATTTGAAAGAAATAACAGAAACAAAGAAATGACCATACACACATGAACACCAGATTCACATGGGAAAACCCTTATGGGAGAAAAACCCACCACACCAAGAAGAACCCCTTTGTATTACAGTAAACAAAATTACATACAGAGTACGAACTTCACTCTCTGATGTCAAATTATAGTAGCATACACAATGATCAACCCTTTACAAAACATT
The DNA here is from genome assembly GCA_007258455.2 of Sequoia sempervirens. NCBI lineage: Eukaryota > Viridiplantae > Streptophyta > Pinopsida > Cupressales > Cupressaceae > Sequoia > Sequoia sempervirens. Next base: position 165,872,926 of record VDFB02168118.1, read on the forward strand.
CAAGTTACAATGCTCTCAAAATTGAATTCACACTGATTACTCAAAATTTTCACCGAACTATTCATCCCACTGATCATCCAACTGAACATCATCATCAATCTCAGAGTATATCCATGTCATCCCTGGTCTGTTGAACTTCCTCACAGGAACGACCACAACAGTCTAACTTCCAATGGTTCCCATTATGCTCCCTAATTGGTCGAAGTCACACCACGTAGGATAGTATTTCAATTGGTCAAAGCATTCAACCAATATTCGCATGTCGGTGAGACACTAGCCGAATATCGCCCAGAGTCATCACCTTCGGCAAGAGGTTACACCGAGTTCAAAAGCAATCGGTGAGACAAACCATATCACTGAGATGTCATACTGATGACCACCACATGCAACGCTATTCGACAAGACTATCGCTATTCGGTGAGAGATCATACCGATGTTCAAAAGTCACATAGACATCAACATTCCCATCGGTGAGACTATTGCTATTCAGTAAGAGACGTAACGAGCCCTCAAGTCATGCTGACAACAAAATACACCATCGATGAGACAAACCTCCATCGCTAAGAGATCTTACTGAAGCCTTCATGTTACTCTGATGAGTCCAAGTGTAACATTGTCGGTGAGACATACCATCTTTCACCAAGAGTTCTTACCGAAGTCACATGTTACACCGATGACTCCAAGTGTATAACCATTTGGTGAGATATCTCTTGTCGGTAAGACTTCATACTAAACGTTCATATCTTTCCCCAATAACTGTTGTCACCACAAGTCTCCCTAGCAACCACTTGACACCAACTCATCGGCAAGAGATCTGCTCAGGTAGGAAGAGATAGAAAAATCATAGTGATAGTAAAGTCACAGTGATAGCTTCAATCAACATGAGAGTAACAAGGTCTCAGTGACCTGAACATTTCACAAAGTTGCACAACTGCTAGTCGGCCAGACAATAAGGATGTCACACCAACTTGGCTTTTTCATAGGTTTCAACCTGTGAGATTGAGACACAATATTCCAACATTGAATACATTTTTTTCCTTTTCTACGAGCTTAAACAATAATTCTCCTAAGAAGAGTGTTGAACTTCGTAATGACCCTAGTTTGGCACTTGCTATTGTCCCTTTGGCTAGTTGTCCACCTTTTGTATACGATGAACACAATTAGGATCTGGATGACCTACTAATAGGTTGACTCGCATGTGCCTTACTAGTATTTTGCATTATTTTCCTTTCATGTTTTGTGTGTGATTGCATGTGCATAATGTGATCTCCCCATGATGTTCTATTTGATGTGTTTCTCTCTCTCTGTGAAATTCCTCTATTTGTATCTGCATTCTTCTCTATGTCGTACAAGCATTTATCATTTATCATTTGTCTTGTGTTTTCCTTTTGGGGATGATGCAAAGTGTTGAGACATTCATGTCTCTTCCATGTTGACCCAAAATATTTTCCTTTATCTTTATATTTTCATTTTTCTTGTGTTTTCCTTTTGGGGATGATGCAAGACATCAAGACATTCATGTCTCTTTCATGTTGACTTGAAAGGTTTTTCTTTGTTTTCACTCTCTTTGTGTCATTCTTCTTGTTCCATGAGTATCTGGGGAATGATGACAATTTCAAGCTCTCTTAAAATCATTATAGCAAGAACATACTGACCCAAAATCCATGGATCCCTCATGTGTTTGGAGTTTCATTTTGGGGGCAACCCCTTCCTTTTTCATGATGTAGATTCATTTGGAAACATATGACTTGGAATAGGGCTTTCCAAATAAACTCTCATGTCCTCTTTCTTGTTAGAATTGATCATTTGCTACTTTAAGTAATTGCTCACAACATGGTGTTTAACAATTTCTTTAAAGTGGGGGCATACACTGGCATTATTCTTTTACATTTCATGTTTCATTGTGTAGTCTTCTTCCTTGAGGCGATGTGTCTTTCTCTTTGTGGTGACATTGGGTGTGATTTCCCTCAAGAGCATGATCTCTCTTAGCATATTATATTCCTCTTAGTGGCTTGATGCGACACACTGCATCCCCTAAGTTGCGAATCTTATATTCTTTGATTGGTCCTCTTTTGGAGACATTAGGCACAATGTTCCCTAAGTTAAGAACTTGCATGAACTAAGAAAAACTCCTTTGAACATACTTTACACAATTTTTCATGCACAATTTGTTCATGAGTCTCAAGCATACGAATCTTTTCTTGCCTCATGAAGCTCAAAGTTCACTATTGTGTGGTACCTTATCAAAGTTATCATGAGGTATAACTTTGGTATGGTTGTATGTATGGGAGCTAAACTGAGGCATGACTTTCCCATAGCCACTTGCTTGTCTATGTGGGTACATACTGGTCACATACGTATGTGTCTTTTGGGGGGCTCACCTAGTGGATGCCTTGAGGTTCCACTAGCCCTTGTGAGTGTGCATTTGGTTTGCATGGTGGACATCATGTTCCACTTGTAAACTTTCTTGGACAAACAACCTAGATTTGATCCACAACATGTAGGACAAATCGTCGAAGCTTGATCCACCCCTTTTGTTTTTCTATTTTTCTTTGTCTTTGGAAGTGTATGCTTGTGTCTCATTATTGCTCCTTATAGTGTTTTTCATGTGCATTCTTTTGTGCTTATGTTGGTTTTCCATAGGATATTGATCTTGGGGGTTTGCACAACCCTCTTGGTCATTGTCATCCTAACTTACTAGCATTGGCACATTGGAACCCCTCTTGATGTGATTTTTGTCTACTTTAGTGTGAGTTTGATGCAAGTTCCTCCCTCCACTAAAGTGGGGGCTAAATGTAGTGTAGGAAAATGTATCTACATTTTCATAGTTGTTTGGGCCCTTGTGAACTAAATGGACTTAATTGTGCCTTATTTAGGGTGTTGTAAAGAGTTTTCTTACACTTTCACACAAATCTGGGGTTTTATTAATTAATTGGGCTTCTTTATGCCTTATTTGGCCTTATTTTGCATCCACACGCCTTAATTAATGCATCTCTCCAAGGATAATCCTGACATATATCAAGTGACCAATTAGAATTTAATGATTTTGGATTGTATGGCCTAAATTTAGTGATCTCAAACTCATACACCACCTTGGGCATATGGGTCCCACCTAGGTTTCAGGGCCTTAATATAGATTTCACATTAAACTAGCATTTCTTGAAAAATGTGTCCCAAGCTTAGCCTAATGGGACTCATATGCCCCAACTGGCATATGAGTCCCGCTTAGCTTAGACCTAAATTAAATTCAAATTCTTGACGAGATTTTATTCTCCTAGATCTGATGTTGGCTTGTAGTGTAATTTTGAGAAATTTGGCATAAACGAGTATAAATACAAGTTTATTTCACATATTTTCTCCTAAGCTTCCAAGTATTCATGCATTCTAGAAAATTGGGATTACAAGAGTTTCCAAGAGCATTCAAGAGTTGTAACACCCACCACAAAACCCTAGAGGACAACACACTAAACACCTACAACTAGAATTTTTTTAATTTTTGAAAGTGCAACATTCACATGATTGCAAATAAAGTGTTAACTTAAATTCTAACCTATGTCCTCTAAGGTCCATGACTATGCTACTAGATTCCCATTAACTAAACTAGCAAGAACTAAAAGTCATTACATTAATTAAATTCCATCTACAATATGAAAGTACATTTAATCATCACATTTATAAGATTAGTTTAATATGAAATAACCATTGCATGATCAAAAGATATCATTTAGAATCCATCCAATTAACTAACATATACAAAAGTATCTTTTACATTGTCCATTACACAGAAGAGTTCAACATTCATATACATCATTACATCATTACATTTGAACATCAATTTCTCCTCGTATACATGTGAGGAGTGTATATCAAAAGGATAATACAAGATACAATAGAATTTATAGTACAATACAAGAAAGATAATCCACATGAACTAGAATAAGTACAAAAGTCTTCAAATCCAAGAGTAGTCACCACGAACACAAACCAAGTGAGGGAACCCAATGGAGTACAAGGAACATTCCACCTGACCATGTGGAACCCAAATGTCCACCCCCCGTGCTAGGAGATAACACCTGGTCCCACAACAAAAACAAGATGACTACAAACTAACATAACAAGTCTAAACAAAGAACAACTAACATCACAACAAAAAAACATTACAAGAAAACATACCTTGCTTCTAGAGGACATCACATACCAAAGGGAGAGAACACATAAGGGAATACTAGCTTGCCGAGGAGGGAGTTTCATCGCATGGTCCTGACATGGGTTACCCTGGCAGTCTATCACCAACTTCCAACCCCCATCTATGGTTACCTTAGCATTCTCCTACTAGTCGTTGGCCCCATAAGGTGACAACATGCAGAACCAATCTTCCTTTCATGGGGATAAGGAAGTTGGTCTTTCCAACCAGGCATTCTCAACCCATCCTTAGTATAAACAAGCACTACAGGCATGGGCAAGGCATTATCTTATCTTTATTAATGCTTAAACTACCCAACCCCCTAATTCATTTTAGGTTATCACTTAATTACAAAACTCCCACATAGGTTACCTTAGCGCCACTTTGTGCACCGACCCCCATTGAGAGCCACTCCCCTACTAGCAACCAAGAGGCCCAAATAAATCAAAAGGGAAAATCCAACTTGCATAATCACAATAATCTCTTTTACATACACAACAAGGAGAGGCACAAACCATCCCACACACAAGTCTCAATTAAAGTAGTAAACAAGTGTGCAAGGCTACTGACCTTGTACACTCATTTTATACAAAACAATCATCTCAAGGAATTATCAAGAATTCCATAAAAGGAAAATTTCCCCTAGCCTTTGGAAGACTCCTAATATTGACTTCATAAGATGAAAAAAATTTACACTCTAACCCACAATCATTTCCAAATCTTTAATTATTCACTTGCTTCATATGAACAATTCCACACAATAATAAAACATGGGATCAAGAATGGGTTTACAAAGTAATCACTTCATGTTTATTAATTATTCATTGAAGTCAAAGATAATCTCTTTCCATAAACTTCCATTTATTAATTCACTAATATATTAATCTTTCAAATTCAACTATTTATCAATTTCATTTAACTTACAGATATGATCGAATAGTAATGAGGCAGCAATACTTTTTACTGTAGACAAAATATATATATATATATATATATATATATATATACAAGAGTATATATATATTCTAATATCTCATTAAGTAAAACTCTATTTTAAACACGTAATAAAAAACATCAACATATAATAAATGAACATTTATATATATATATATGTACATATATATTAAACCCGCATTTACATTTCTATAAATATTGATCGAATGAAATACAAATATTAACAGTGCATTCTTATATCCAAAGAAATCTCGGTGAAGACTATCAATAAAATGCACAGCAAGCTTGGATTAGACCCGCACCATTTGAGGAGGACATGGGATTAAGATACAAAGGATGAGTTGTGTTGGATGTTGCTAATATGTGGTTGTCATTGATGTCAACACTATTGGCATTAATGTCTTCAAGGCTGTATATGTCAAGGATATTGAGAAAATTGTAATAAAATAAGTTGTAGGTTGTTAGTGGTGAAGTGAAGTTCAGTCTGTTGGTTATCTTAGTACATTGATGATCAGAGGTAGTGGATTAAAGGGTTTTTTTTTTAGTATATCTAGTTTATCCACGTTAAGTTTTAGAGATCCACATGAAGATTTGATCAAGTTATGAGAAGTTGTGTTCTGACAGTCATTTTGTTGCTTCAGTTGGTGCTCTTGAATAAAGATGATGCGATTCTAGTAAGTTCAGTTGTTGTGGATGCTTCTCTGGCGATTCATGATGTTTGTGGATGTTTCTAGATCATTCTTTATATGTGTTGCACATTTGTATTGATCGTTGTGCTCACGATTAGAGATTTTCTCTTACGTGTTATTATTTTTCATGTTCTTGGACAATAGGGTGTTGTAGTGTGTTGTGGATCTTTGAGGAATAATTTTTGAAGGTGTTTCGTGTTCGAGGATTTTTTTTTGGGTCTTCATTATTTTGTGGCCGACATTGGTCGATTCGCAATGAAAATCATTTATTGTTTTGGGCCGATAGTTTGCATATGTTTTATTATTTTGTTGAGGCCGACATGTAGTGATGCAATCTCTTGTTGTGGATACATATAAGCAATTGTTTATTCCATTTGAAGGAATGTGTGTATGAGATGTGTGAATAATGTCCTAATCATTCAAAGGTAGAAGTAGAGTGTGAAGAAGAGTGAGCAGAGTGTGAAGAAGTGTTCATGTGCTTAACTAAAACTGTAATTAGGCATTAGCAGATGCTATTTTCTCAGTTCAAAATCATGTGGATGTAATCTAAATGTTTTTGTATGACAGTGTGTCTTCTTTTGGGCAGTAAACCTTTATGTATTTGAGCAGTGAGCTCTAGGAAGTGTGCCTGAATGCAAGTGCATTCCCCATTTATTTTTCTTTATACTTTTAACAGGGTATAATCTTGTGGACTAACCTCCACCATGGTTTTTCCCCTAACAGGGTTTCCACGTAAAAAATATTGGTGTTATTTGTATTTCTTATGTGTTGATGGTTTATGCTTTCATTGTTATTTATCATATCTAAGAATCAGGTTAATAAGTTTGATAAGTTTAAATTTGTGAGACAACTGATTCAGCCCCCTCTCAGTTGTCTACCCTTGTTTTTCCAACAATTGGTATCAGAGCAGGTTCCTCAAAATAATTTTAATAGCTTGAGGTGATATGGGATGGCAACATACAAGAAGGATAGTTTGAGATTTGATGGAACAAATTATTCTCTGTGGAAGGCTTGAATGGAGTGTCATTTGAGATGCATTGGTGAACCCTTATGGAATATTACAAGGAATAGGTATCTTATCCCACATAATGGTCCTTCTATTGTTGTTGAGATTAAGGATGCCGAGTACAATATCAGGGCTAAGGAAGCATTGTTAAGTGCTCTGACTGGTTTCGATATGAAAAATATTATGGATTTGAAGACTGCTTATGAGATCTAGAAAAAGTTGGAAACTTTGTATGAAGGTGATGCACATGTGAAGGTTGCTAAGCTGCAAAGCTTGAAAGGGAAATATGAAATGTTGAGAATGGGTGATGATAAGAACATTATTTCTTTCATGTAGAGAGTGAATGAACTTGTGTGTAGTATTAGATGTGTTGTTGGAACATTGGATGAATCAGAAATTATTGCCAAAGTGCTAAGATCCTTTCTTGCTACATACAAAGCCAAAGCTACTACTATTGAGGAGATCTAGACTATGACAAATGTAACCAGAGACATGTTGATTGGTAAGCTTAAACCTTTTGAGTTAAGTGAATTTGGTGATGCTCTTCCTAAGATACAATATGTATTCAAAGATACTATGTCTAGAAAGGATAAGCAGAGATATGATCCATGAGAAAGTTCTTCTGGAAAGATATTCAAGTATTAGGAGGAAACGAGAGAGATTGAAGAAGAGAGAAAACTAGATGAGCTTGAAGCACTTATTATCAAAAGGGAAGTCAGAGGGGAAGCTAAGTATAAAGGGAAATTACCTATTAAATGTTTTTCTTGCAATAAGATAGGTCAATTTGTATCAAGGTGTCTAGAAAGAGTTCCTAAGCCAAGACCTAATAATCCTAATTCCAAAGAAAGTGTTATTATGCTGCTAATGAAGGTGTGAAAAATGATGAATCTGATAAAGGGAATGTAAGTGAAGATGAATGGGTATTTATTGCTATCAAGGAAAATGATCCTGAACCTACTAAATCTACTAGTTGCTCAAATGTGGAGAAAGCTCTAGTGGCTAGAGTTGAAGAAAAAGATGAATGGGTGATTAATAGTGGATTCTCTCATCACATGACAGGTGATAAAAGCAAATTTGTGAGCTTGGAAAAGTATGATGGTGGTGTTATAAGATTTGGTGATGAAAAAGTTGGTGTAATCCGTGGCAGAGGATCCATTTCTCTTAATGGTAAGAATAATACTGACGATGTTCTATATGTGGAAGGTTTGAAGCACAATCTCTTAAGTGTTGGACAGATGGTTGAAAAGGGATGCAATCTTCAATTCAAGAATGGAAAGTGTAGAATATTGGGGAGTTCCGGAAATGTGATTGATTTAGGTACAAGAACAAAAGGTAACATCTTTCGCTTGAATGCTACTAGTAAAATTTGTCTGATTGCTCAAGTTGATGAAAGTTGGTTGTGGCATAGGAGAATGTGTCATGTAAACTTTGACAATATTATCAAGATAAGTTCTACTTAGGCAGTGAAAGATCTTCCTAAGTTGGTAAAACCTACTAATACTATATGCAAGGAATGTTAGTTAGGGAAGAAAACTAGAATTTCATTTCAGAGCAAACAAAATTGTTCACATAAAGTGTTGGAGCTTGTTCATACTGATTTGTGTGGTCCTTCTAGAGTCAAAAGTTTACAAGGAGACATGTACTTCATGTTACTTATTGATGATTACTCTAGATTGATGTGTGTTATGTTCTTAAGGGAAAAATATGAGGCTCTAGAGAAATTCAATATTTTTAAGGCTATGGTTGAGACAGAGACAGGTTTGAAGATTAAATGTTTGAGATCAAATAGAGGTGGTGAATTCACTTCCCATGAGTTTAATTCTGCTTGTGAAGAGCATGGGATAAAGAGACAATTATCTGCCCTACGGACCCTCAACAAAATGGAGTTGTGGAAAGGAAGAACATGACAATTCAAGATGTTGCTAGGACTATGATAGTGGAAGGAAATGTTCTGCATATCTATTGGAGAGAAGCTATGAGTACTATTGTTTACACCCTCAACCGAGTACAAGTCAAGGTTGATATTGGTAAGACCCCTTTTGAGCTATGGTCTAGTCATAAGCCTACTGTTAGATATTTCAAAATCTTTGGGAGTAAATGCTATATCAAAAGAGATGAAGATATAGGAAATTTTGATGCTAGAAGTGATGAAGGAATCTTTCTTGGTTATTATACTAAGAGTAAGGCCTACCAGTGCTACAACAAGAGATTGAGGAAAGTAGTTGAAAGTGATAATGTCAAGGTTGATGAAGACATAGCTAGACCATCTAGAACATGCAGATATGATTCAGATGATCAGAATAATAGTTCAGTCACAAGAAAGAAAGTTTAGACTCAAAATCAAGTTCAGATCATTCTAGTGAATCAAGAAAATCAAGAGGAAGGAACTAGTGAAAGTGTAGAAGAGAGATCACAAGAGCTAGAAGTTCAAGAACATCCTAATACTCCAAGGCATGTAAGACTAAATCATTCAGAAGATTAGATTATAGGTGATAAGAACAAAGATGTTTAAACTAGGAAAAAAATTGTAGAAGAATATTGTTTGATTTCAAATATTGAGCCTAACAGTGTTAATGAAGCATGCAAAGATGAACATTGGGTGGAGGCAATGAAAGAAGAACTACAAAAAATTGAGAAGAATAATACATGGATTCTTGTTCCTAGACCTAAGGACAAAAAATTAATTGGAACTAAATGGGTCTTTAGAAACAAACTAAATGAGCAAGGTGAAGTTGTCAGAAACAAAGCAAGACTTGTGTGTAAAGGATATTCTCAGATGGAAGGAATTGACTTCGAAGAAACTTTTTCCCTTGCTGCTAGGATTGAAGTTGTGAGACTATTTCTTGATTATGTTGCTTACAAAAACTACAAGGTTAATCAGATGGATGTCAATTCAACATTTCTAAATGGCGAATTGGAAGAAGTATATGTTGAGCAACCTAATGGATTTTAATTGACTGATCAAGGAGATATGGCTTGTTGGTTGAAGAAAGCATTGTCATGACTTAAGCAAGCCCCAAGAGCATGGTATGATAGATTGGACAAGTATTTGTTGAAGCTTGGATTTAATAAAGGTACTACTAATAGTAATCTGTATTTCAAGATTGATGATGATAAATATTTGATTGTTGAAGTCTTTGTTGATGATATCATTTTTGGAGGAGATGATAGTTTGTGCATGAAGTTTGCTAATGAGATATAGAATGGGTTTGAGATGTCTATGATTGGTGAGATGAAATTATTTTTGGGATTGCAAATTACTCAGCTAGATAAAGGGATCTTTATATCTCAGTCCAAGTATGTGAAAGAATTGCTAAAGAAGTTTGGTATGGAAGATTCAAAGCCAGTTGGTACACCTATGGTGACTAGATGCAAGTTGACACAAGATGATGATTCTCCAAAAGCAAATCAGACTAGATACAGATCGAAGATTTGTGGATTGCTCTATTTGACTCAAACTAGACCTAATATCATGAATGTTGTATTCATTGTTGCAAGATTTCAAGCTGATCCTAAGGAATCTCATGTGACTATTATGAAGAGGATTTTCAGATACTTGAAGGGGACAGTTGATTTTGGGCTATGGTGTCCTAAAGATGATGGTCTTACTTTGAGTTCTTTTACTAATGTTGATTGGAAAAGTGATGTGAATTACATAAAGGGTACTCATGGTGGTGCATTTTTCTTGGGTAAGAAGCTGATTTCATGGCTAAGTAAGAAGAAAAATGCCATTTCTTTATCTATTGTAGAGGAAGAATACATTGTTGTTGCTAATAATTGTACTCAAGTATTATGGATGAAGCAGATGTTGAAAGATATCAAAGTTGTGTATGATGAACCTATTGCTATATTCTGTGATAATTCAAGTGCAATTCACATTTCTAAGAATCCGGTGTTGCATTCAAAGACCATGCATATATCTATCAAGTTTCACTTTTTGAGAGAGAAGGTGAGTGAAAAGGAAGTTAGATTGGAGTATGTGCCTACTAATGAACAAATTGAAGATATCTTTACCAATCCGTTGCCTAAGGATACTTTTGAGTATCTTAGAGGGAATCTAGGGGTGATTACCCCTCCTAATCAGAACTAAGATGCATTGACTTGCATCAACCCATGCATTTCATAGTCACATCTTGATCCAAATTGATGTTGTGGTGGTTGCTACTTAGGGGGGTTAGTCAGATGTTCAAATATGTGGTTCAGAGCTTGTGTGGAGAAAAGAGATGTTTTTCATTAATGTCAAAGGGGGAGAAGAGTCATGTGAAAAACTATGAATTATCTGGGGTGAAGAGTCATGTGGGGAGAAGAGTCAGAACCTAAGGGGGAGTAAGTGCTAAAGATAGTTGTGTTGATGGTGTTTTTCACATCATGTGTTACCATCAATGACAAAGGGAGAGATTGTTGGATTTTGTTGATATGTGTTTGTCATTGATGTCAACACTATTGGCACTAATGTCTTCAAGGCTGTATATGTCAAGGATATTGAGAAAATTGTAATAAAATAAGTTGCAGGTTGTTAGTGGTGAAGTGAAGTTCAGTCTATTTGTTAGCTCAGTATGTTGATGATCAAAAGTTGTGGATTAAAGGGTTTTTTGTTGAGTATATCTAGTTTATCCATGTTAAGTTTCAAATATCCGCATGAAGATTTGATCGAGTTATGAGCAGTTGTGTTCTAACAGTCATTCTGTTGCTTTAGTTGGTATTCCTGAATGAAGATGATGTGTTCTAGTAATTTTAGTTGTTGTGGATGCTTCTCTAGTGATTCATGATGTTTTTGGATATTTCTAGATCATGCTCTATCTATGTTTTGCATCTGCATTGATCGTTGTGCTCGCGATTAGAGATTTTCTCTTGTGTTCATGTTTTCATGTTCTTGGCCGATAGGGTGTTGTAGCATGTTGTGAATCTTCGAGGAATAATTTTTGAAGGTTTTTTATGTTTGAGTATTTTTTTTGGTTCTTCATTATGTTGTGGCCGACATTGGTCAATTCGCATTGAAAATTATTTATTGTTTTGGGCCAACAGTTTGCATATGTTTAATTATTTTGTTAAGGCCGACATGTAGTGATGTAATCTCTTGTTGCAGATATATATAAGTGATTGTTTATTCTATTTGAAGGAATGTGTGTATGAGAGTGTGAAGAAGTGTTCATGTGCTTAACCAGAATTGTAATTAAGCATTAGCATATGCTATTTTCTCAATTCAAAATCTTGTGGACGTAATCTGAATGTTTTTGTAAGATAGTGTGTCTTCCTTTGGGAAGTAAGCCTTTCTGTATTTGAGCAGTGAGCTCTAGGTAGTGTGCCTAAATGAAAGTACATTCCCAATTTATTTTTCTTTATTCTTTTAACAGGGTATAATCTTGTGGACTAACCTCCACCATGGTTTTTCCCCTAATAGGGTTTCCACATAAAAAATCTTGGTGTTATGTGTATTTCTAATGTGTTGATGGTTTATGCTTTCATGGTTATTTATCAAATCTGAGAATTAGGTTAATAAGTTTGATAAGTTTAAATTTCTGAGACAAGTGATTCAACTTCGCTCTTAGTTGTCTACCCTTGTGTTTCCAACAACATGCATTTTGCAATATGCATTCACTTAATAACATCAACCCCCTTAACATAGCGATGCATGTACATAAACTCAAGGAGCTAATAATCGAATCCAATGTATTAGAGTTTATAGCTTCTAGCTAATACACTGCACCAAACTATTACTAATTCAAGTCTAATCTATCAAATTGACAGAGGAGTGGCATTGGAAACTTTTGCATGGTGAACAAGGAGTATAACGAGGGACTTGGTAAACTACTAATTGGAATTTAATTTACAATTAATGTAATCAAAGATTGTATCAAATAAAATCTACAAACATCTAGGTGAAATTGAATAACTTCAAATCTTCAAGTTTACATTGAGGATGATATCAAATGAAATGATAGTTTTTCAATATGTAAACAATTAATAGATAGAGGAATGTAACCAGCAGACGAAGCACTAAAGCTATAGTAAATTGCATGCAAGTGGTTGGAACAAATGATAATAATCTAATAGCTAAGATGAGAGTTGGTTTGGCAATCAAACCTTAAAGAGAACAAAAAAATATCGAATTAAAGTTGAAATACACATGCATAAATAAGGTAACATACAAGAAACACAATGAATAAGCATCAACATCCAACAAGATGGGAATTCACTATTCAATTGTAGTTGCAATTTAAATAAATCTGTTAAGCACCAAAAACTACAGAAGAATATGACTCTATCCAAATAAAGTAACAACTTAAGAAATAATTATCTGATGATGGGTACAGAATAGGGCTACGACCTTTGTTAGCTTATGATAAGTTTAAAACAAAAGAGTATCAATAGCTTAAGGAAATGGAGACTATGGCTACCAAAATTCCACCATTATTAAGTGCATACATTCATAGGTACAGTAACCATGACTTGATCCAAGACTAAGGTAACATAAATATAGCAATCAAATTGGGGAATAATGTAGAGAAATAAACAAAAACAACAGAACACTACAAAAGAAAAGAATTCCCTAGGTTGCATGAAACTTATGGAATAAGCACAACTCGAATTCAAACATTTATTTTGCTTTAGACAACACAATCTTGTGCTATTCATTTCTAATTCAACATTGAAATGGAGGAATAATAATGGAACCTGATTTATATGCTTGTTAGAGCTGAAGTCTTGATGCAGAGCTCTGCCAAATTCTAGCTTCTACTCCTTCTAAGTTTCCACAACACTACAAAAATCCCCAATTCCTAGCTTCCAAAACCCCCAAGAAAGTTTTCAAGAACCAAAATTAGTTTCCAGAAGATTCATCCAAAAGCCCCTTAACTAATTATTTATTATTCTCCACCACCCGTAACTGCATACACTCAAATTCAATTAATTAATTTAATTTAATTTTTCCACTACTCACAACTGCCACTCTATATCTTTATCTTTTATAATTTTTAACCATATCTTATGATTTGCACACAATAAATCTAACAATTAAAATATTAATTTTATTAATTTATTCTTTCATATAGTTTCTTTGCACAATCACATAAATTTAATATATTCATGTTTATATATTTCTTTTTAAACCATAAATTTCAATTTATAAAAATCAAATAAATACTTTAGTAATATTTTATTTAATCAAGACTTCAATTATATAAAAGATTTTATTTTAAGTATTCCAAAGCCTTTTAATTTTGATAATCTTTATTTTAATGTAAAATCAATCAAAGCATCAATCAAGCAAATAAATCAAATGAATTGAATACCCAACGGTAACCCAACGGTACCTGACCATAAAGAAAAATGGGAGGAAAAATGACAACAATGAAAAACCAACTCGACTAACCACACAAACAAGGAACGACAATCAGAAACTCATCCTCGTCAAGGATGATGGATCAACATAGAGGAACCCTATGCTATCTCCAAATCAACTATCTCCATTGGGTATAAGGCATACTCAAACCTGACAATTCAGGTGGAGTCCATTCCTGGTACCTGCAACATGCAAAAAACCACATGATCGAACATGTACATAGGCAAACAATCAAACACACCGTGAAGGGAAAATTGTAGCATCATAGGGCACTCACAAGTGAGAGATGCGACACTATTCCCCTTCACCAAAATACATCAATGCACAATAATCAGATACTAAAATCATGATAAGAACATACATCAAGAATCACATAATACTCATGGTAATAATAACCCACTCAATCAAATAAATCATAAACTAGTCATGACATATATATAAACATCAGTGATAAAACAATATCAACTATCATCATAATAATGAGTCCAACATTGAGAAATGTATCACAATGTCTAAATGCCAACAAGTCACTATCAGAAACAAAAGAAAACTGAGGGACACTACAAGAGTGATTATCAAGCATTTTGGACCATTATTCAAGTATCAAGCATCATGTTTGTTTTTGAGCTAACATTTGTGATGTACAGTTTTATGATTCAAGCAAGCATTCAAATCAAGATCCATATCATTCAAGCAAGAGTCAAGATCCACAGTCATGCTAGCCATCTCATACATGTTTGTTGTTGGAATATGGCTCAGGGATATTATTGGTATGGCTTCCAATGTTTTCATTGATGGCAACTGAAGTCACTATTGTGGTCCACAGATCTGAACCTAGTCATACTAGTAGCTAAAGTCAAGTACAGTGTATTACCGATAGAGAACATGATGAATAGGGTATCTAGTTAGTATGTCAATCTGTATGCTTCACTGAATCATTATCTTGTGTTGTGGATCCCCATGACAGGTTGTTAAGCATGTATGGTACCTCATTGGCAAGTTTTGTGATGTTGCAATAATCTGTGTATGAGTAAAGAGATCCGACAGAATGATTTTTTGTCTATTTGTTCATTATGGCCGACCTAATCAATTAAGCATGTTGCAGATGTATAAGGGATGATTGTTTAATTGTTTCTATGTTTGAGAATTTTGTTTTGGGTCCTAGCTATGGTTTGGCCGACGTGTGTGGGCATGCATCAAAAATTATTTATGAATTGAAGTTGACATGTAGAGAATATTATATTTTGTGTGAAGTTGACATATAGTGTTGAATTCTTGATAGTGGGTATTTATGTGAGTTTGGGAAATTCATTTTGTGTGCATGAGATATATGAGAGTAGTTGTAGAGCAGAGAAGTTGGGTATGCGAATATCAGAAAATCAGCTATGAGAATTTTGTTGGTACAGAAGAGGATGTGGCAATAGAGCAAAAATGAAGTGAAGAGTCTGATAGAAGGTTCAGAACTTGATTTATGAGCTTCACTCAAACTGAAACCAAGCATTTGTAGATGATATCTTCTTAGTTCAAACTTTTTTTGTAATCTCTAACATTTTGTAAGGCAATGAGCCTTCCTTGTTTTGAGCAGTGATCTCTAGGCAGTTTGTTTGAATGCACGTGCATTCCCTTTTCTTCATACTTTTAATAGAGTATATAAATTGTAGATTAATCTCCATCGTGTTTTTTCCCCTAGCGGGGTTTCCACGTAAAAATATTGGTGTTATGGTGCTTTTATTGTCTTGTTCATGTGCTTGAACCTTTATTCATGTTTATGTGTTGTTAATGGCTTAAGATCTTGATTTAAAGTTTAAATCTATGGAACACTGATTCACCCCCCCTCTCAATTTTCCTTGAGTCCAACATTTCCAACATCTTATTCAAGGGTTGGTGAGTTGCAACATATCATTTTGTTCATTCATCATTCCTCCTTTCTATTTCATTTCATTTCAAGGTTTGATTACCAAAACGGGGTTTGACCAAGGCGAACCCCTATCCACTAACAAAACAACATTTTTCCCTCTCTTTAGTGTGTGATTTGTAGATTTTAGTTTAAAAAACATTTAAGAGAAATATTGGAAGAAGTTATCAAAGTTGCCACCTTGTTTAGAAGATCACTAAAGACACCTATATAGAAGAGTTCAACATTTTAGATTTGGAAATTAGGTTGAGAAGGAAGAGCAAAGATAGAAGAGAAGATTCAGACTTTGACCCCCTAAAAAGGCTAAGCAGGACTGATACACCACTTTTGGCATGATTCCTAGTATAGGGATTTTTCCAGATTTTAGGAGTTCTAGATTGATCACTGCCAAATTTATGTTCCTGCTTAGAAACCTCAATTTGGGACTAAATTTCCCAGCCTGGTGTATGAGTCCTAGTGTGCATTAAATTCAACATTTTTAGCATTTTAGGCCTTATTATGAGCTTATATAGGTTTCCAGGTGCACATCTTTTATTTCTTAGTTTATTGTTCTAATTTGCATTCATTTCTAGGTAATTCATTTGAGTTTTGCATAGCATTAGGTTTTGTCATTAGATATTGCATGTTACTACTCTTTCCAAGCCTTTTCTTAGTGATGAATCCCTTTATTATCTTTAATAATACCCTAGGACAACCTTTAGCAGATCTCCTTCCCTCACTCCATCATTGGATTGAGATCTCTATGGTTTCCTTGAGTGAAACTAAGTGAAATAGGAGGTCCTAAACCCTAGTTCCATATCCCAAAAGATAAAACCCCGTGTTTTTTCTATGTTTTCAAATACATAGAAAATAAATTTCTTTTCTAGATCATTTCAAATACACTAAAGTAGTCGAACATGCAATCAAGAGGGGTCTGAATGTACTAGTGCTTGGTGAGATGAGACAACAACAATCAAGAGGGATGATCAAGCTCCCAGTATTAAGATCCCATGGAAAACCAATCATAAGAACAAAGGAACACACATGAAAATCATGAAAGAGAGGGAAGAAAGTGAAAAGAGAAAGCTTCGATCATTTGTCCACCTTGTTGTGGATTAGATCTAGGCTGCTTGTTTGGAAAGAAAGTGCATACTCACTCTGGGGAGATGGAACTCATGGTTGTCAGTCGGGCGAGAAATCTCAAAAGGTGAGAAACATACACTCACGGCTGGTCTGTACTCACAAACACATAGGTGGCTATGGGGAAAGTCGTGCCTCAGAATGAGCTTCCCACTCAACCATACTAAAGTTATACCTCCTGATAACTTTAATAAGGCACCACAAAAGACAATGTTGTTTCATGCTTCATGAGACAAGCAAAGATTCATATTCTTAGAACTCATGAAAAAATGCAATGGCACCACAAGAATGCACGCTGTGTTATGCAAGGTGGCCATGTAAATGAAAAATTCAACATGCAAAATAATGTTCAAAGGAGTCTTGCTTAGTTCATGCGAGGTCTATAACTTAGGGAAAATTGTGTCTAATGTCTCCAAGAGAGTACCAATCAAAGAATAGAATATTTGTAACTTAGGGGATGTAACATCAAGCCACCAAGAGGAATGAAATATGCTAATATATATCTTGATTATGAAGGATATCACACCCAATGTCATCCACAAAGCGACAAAACACATTGTATGAAGTAACAAGGCTATACTAAGAACCAAGAAAAAGAGAAAAATGAAAAATGAATAATGGCAATGTATGCCCCCACTTTAAAGGAATTTCTACACTCCATTCTTTGAGAAATTACTTTAAAGTAGCAAATGAAAAATGCAAATAAGAAAGAAGATATGAGATCCAATTGGAAAGCCCCTATGCCAAGTCATACATTTTTGGGTAAGGCTATGTCATGCAAAGGAAAAAGGAACAAAAGAAAGAGGGGTTGCCCCCAAAAAGGAACACACCAAACATAGAAGGGATCTATGGATTTGCGGTCAGTATGTTCATTGCTGCAATGTTTTGATTAAAGAGCTCAGAACTGTCATCGTTCCCTAAATACATAGAACTAGAAGAATGACACAAAGAGAGCAAAAAACAAAAGAAAAATAATTTTTTTTTGGGTCAACATGGAAAAGACATAGGATAGTATCAATGGTTTGCATCATCCCCAAAAGAAAAACACAAGCAAATGAAATTGAAAAGGTGAATGGAAATGGAAAAAACTTTTGGGTCAACATGAATCTGAGACATTACGATCTCAATGCTTTGTGTCATCCCCAAAAGGAAAACACAAAACAAAAGCGAAAAATAAAATAGAAAGACCTTTTGGGTCAACATGGAAGATACCTACGGTGTCTCAATGCTTTGCATCATCCCCAAAAGGAAAACACAAAACAAAAGCGAAAAAGAAAATGGAAAGACATTTTGGGTCAACACGGAAGAGACATAGGGCATCTCAACACTTTGCGTCATCCCCAAAAGGAAAACACAAAAAAAAGAAAAAAATAAAAAGTGAAAGAAATTCATGACATATAGAAGAATGAAGGTACAAATAGAGGAATTGCACCAAAATGTAAACAAAGATTTTGGCACCCGAATGTCTTTCTAACACTTCTAGGTTTTTCACCTAAAAGGGGAAAGATGGACCAAAATGCAATGTAAACATTCAAAGATTAATGTTATGTGGGTGTAATGTGCCTAGATGAAATGAAATAAATACAATGAACTAATAAAATCTATTTATTATGAATGCAAAACTAAGAAATGCAAAGTGTTTGAAAACACAGTGTTGTATGCAAACATGAACTAGAAACGTGAACAAACAAGAACATAATTTAATGAAACCGAATGAGGTGCACCTAGAGCTTGGAAGCTACTGTAGGAAGGTTTTGAAATTCTACAGAGATCAATGTTGAAGCCCATTGGGACTCATTCACCACAGATGGTGAATTAGTCCTATTTGTAGTAAAATCAGCTAGAACAGGTTTCGAGATGTTGGGAACACAAAACTTTAGAAAACTCTTTTTCCAGCTTAATAGTGGGACTCATTCACCACAAATGGAAAATTAGACCACTTGCAGATTTTTGAAAAGTCAAAGGTCAACTCTGTGGGTCTTAGTCTAAACTTTTCTACCTAACAACTTGTTCGATCTGAATATGGAAAATCTGACGGGAAAGTGGTCTCCAAGCTTCAAATAGAGTTATGTTGACTTTGATGACTTTGAAACACCTTTTTGACACCTTTCTCCTTGATAAATCTACCTACAAGACCTGAAAACACACATGCAAAGAGGGGAAAAAGGGTTAAGGGTTAGAGTATAGGGGTTTGCCTTGGTCAAACTCCAATTTGGTAATCAAACCCTTGATAATGAAATGAAATAAAGAAGGAATGATGAACAAATAATATGCAATGTCATAAACTCACCAAACCCTTGTTGTTGAAGTATGAAGATATGCTGCTCCAAGATGCTTGAATGCTTGATTGAGTGCTAGAATGCTTAAATGTTATGATGAATGCATGAATACTTGAATGGATGAGTGAATGGATGAATGGGGGTTAAAATGAAAGGAAAATCACATATTTATACACACTTATGCCCTAATTTCCTGAAAATGCAACATCACAGGCCGACCTTAGGTCTTTAGGAATAAAAACCCACTAGTAATTTAAGTTTATTTTGATTTTTGTGCCAAGAGGGACTCATTCACCCCTAGTGGTGAATGGGTGTCAGAAGTTATATTGTATTAAATGATGTTTGTTGGGCTTACATTCAAAAATACACTTAATTAATCTTGTAAGTGCATAAAGGGACCAAATAAAGCATAAGAAATGTGTATTCGTTAATGACAAGTCTAGAAAAGCATGAAAGTTTGTTACAATAATTTACAAAACTTTAAAATAAGACTTGGTAAGTGATAAAAAGGGGCTATGTAGGTGAATTATAAGAAGAAAAGTCTAGAAAAGTGTAAAAATATCTTACAACACTTCACAACACCTTTACAAGACATCTTAAAGTCTTATAGATTCATAAAGATTCAAGACCTAATGTGAATATGTGGGCCACATTGCAACATTAAATCAAGGAAAAATCAAGCCAAATAAGTACGAGGGAAAGAACAAGAAAAATTAGAAGGGTTACTTTTTTCGTGTCCACACTTTTGCAATAGGATAATTGTTTACAAGTGATTTTTGGGTGATATTTAGTTCAATCATCAACTCCAACATGGCATAAGAGCTCTAGATTGTATCTTCCTAGCTAAATTATGAGAGATCTAGCCTTGAGGGAAAAATCAACTCATCGTAGGAAAAAAAGCATCACCATTAAGTCCAAAATGATCAAAAACTCTAATATTGCTTGTTTTTTCATCGATTTTGGTCGTACAACCCTGCATGCACCCCCAGGCCACCATTTTCATCATTGTGCAGGTTTCTAAATCAATTTTTAAAAAAAAATACATTTCCTACAATCAAAAAATTTATATATTAGCTTTTACAAAAATTAAAAAATAAATAAAAAAGGGAAAAAATAAATAAATTATTGATCATAGGGTACAACTGTACCCTGTGAACCCTAGCAATGGTTAAATTAAGGCCCCACTAGCCTTTGTAAAATTGTGGATTTTAATAGCTATGGTTGTGGCTTATTTAAGACAATTGTTAGCTTCATATAGCTAGTCGACGACCACTTCCCATCAACACTAGCCCAAAAAACTAGTGACCTCCAATGATAATCTGACACCCCAACAACAATAGTGACATCCAAAATATTTCATGAAATATTACACTAACCTATGCATATTCATGACCAAGTCAAAGCTTTTAAATTCATTTCAAATAGATTTCAACACTCTTGACTGAGTCTTATATATTTTCCCATGTGCGCTCCATTATA
The DNA here is from genome assembly GCA_007258455.2 of Sequoia sempervirens. Classification (NCBI taxonomy): domain Eukaryota; kingdom Viridiplantae; phylum Streptophyta; class Pinopsida; order Cupressales; family Cupressaceae; genus Sequoia; species Sequoia sempervirens. The sequence continues at coordinate 165,893,892 of VDFB02168118.1, forward strand.
TTGTGTTTCATTTGCAAGCTTGGCAACTCATAGTAAATATCTATAGTGCTACCTTAGTGCATTCTTCATTGTAGTTCCAAACACTATATGTGATGAACACTATATACTATAGTCTATATAGTATGCGCTTGGCATTTAAAATATCAACGCTTTATATATAATAAATGCTTATTCAAACATTAGAGTATATCAATAATATATATGTGTGTGTGTGTGTGCATTATATATATTCCATTATACATATATATACGTATATAAATAACTTAACATGTTATTATATATATTTGTATAAATATATATATATGTATACATACATATATATATATATATATATATATATATGTATACATACATATATATATATATACATACATACATATATATATGTATACATATGTATATATATATATATATATATGTATATATATACGTATATAAATAACTTAACATGTTATTATATATATTTGTATAAATATTTATATATATATATATATACATACATATATATATATATATCAACTCATATGATATAAATATACTTCATTCGATATTGGAATGCATAAACTTATATACACTAAATATATATATACATAAATATACATGTCACTTTATCCTTTCGATGTTCCCATGCATATGGGTAATTCGCCCATAAGCATGTGTAGATATGTCTATCTATGTATACTTATGTATGTAATTACTCATGTGTATGAGTTTATCGTAGACATGCATATATGTATGTATATATACATCCTATGTATATATCTCATCAATTATATTCTTAAAGAAGTACTAAAAAATATAAGAAACTCAAACACTTATTTCAAGCATGACCTCACAATCAAACAAAACCTCTCCTAAACAATCAAATCAAGGTATCTTACCTTTTTCCTAAAAATATTGACTTGACTATTCTAAAAATGGGTGTGTGAAAGCTTAGTTAGACTCTTTAAGGGTTTCCAGACCAAAAATCTTTTCCTGAGTGATACTTCCCCTCCCTTTTGGAGGCGTGAACCTATACCTACAACCAAATTGTCACATTTGCAAAGGTAGTCAATTGATCACAAAACAATCACTTGCAATATACATTCCATAGTCAAAATTAAGACACATATATAACATCAATTTGAATCCACCATTTATTCATTATATTTCCAATGAATCATATAAACATAGTACATTCACATTTATTTCCATTGAAGTTACAAAACACACACAAATGCAAGTATTTCATCTAGCTAGGTAAAAGTAACTAGGTAAATATACTATGGGGTGTAACATATCCCCCCCTTATGAATCATCATCCCCAACGATCTTATGTAGAAAATATAAATAAAACATGACACATAATATTGGTTTTAAGAACTATCAAAAGCATGTAAAACATGTGGAAACTTTTCCTTAATTTCAACATAGTCTTCCCAAGTAGCAGAATCTTCTACGCACTAGTTCCATTGGAATTTGTATTGTAGAACCTATATGTTATGTAAGTGAAGCTTATGTGTTCCAAACACTTTAATAGGTTTGATTGTTACTACTCTGGGGTCCTGCACCTGTCAAGCATTCCAATCAATGACATGATTCTCACCTGGTATATACTTCTTTAGGTATGAGAGGTGAAAGACATTATCCATCTGAGAAAGAGTTGGTGGCAATGCTATTTAGTAAGCAACTAGGTTTACTTCTAGAACCTCAAATGGACCTACGTATCGTAGAGCTAGTTTAGACAACTTTCCAAACTTGATAGAACTCTTTTGAGGTTTTACTCTCATGAACTCCTTTTCCCCTACTTCAAATTTTCTAAGTACTCTTTTAGAATTTGTATAGCTTTTTTTCCTATCAATGGCTTCAACTAGCCTTTGCTTAATAATTCCAACTTGCTCTTCCATTTCTGACATCTCTAGCCCAAGACTTATCCTATTCCCTATCTTATCATAACTTATAGGATTTCAACCATTTCAACCATACAATGCTTGAAAATGAACCATCTTAATCACAAAATACTAGGAATTGTTATACACAAACTCAACTAAAGGCAAGTAATCTTCCCAAGTTTGTATTGTTGATGCATGCAATGCATTCTCAGTAGATCTTTTAATATTTTTTCACCCTTTCAGTTTTCCCATCAATCTCTGGATGATATGCAAAACTTATATTCAATCGAGTTCTAAGTGGAGAGAACAAGGTTTGCTAAAACCTTGAGGTCACATGAGCATCCCTATCTAAAATAATACTTTTAGGAATCCCATTTGTTAGTGTGTTGAATGTGGAAAGGATTATAATGTCAACACAAACCTTAATGAGATTGTTTACATTCAAAGTTTGAAGCAAGTAAAACTACTCTATTCATAATACAATAAAATCTTTCAAATACATATTATTTTCCTCTATTTCTAGGGATTTGTTAAACCGTTTGGCCCTCAGATTTCTATGGGCACAAAGGTTGTTAAAATGACTACCTAGAAAATGAGATTTGATGCTTAATATGCAAGGTAAGATGATTTCTATGTGCAAATATGTGCTGGAATGATTAGTGGTATGCTTATAAATGGAACAAAATGATGGAAAGGATAATGGATGTAAAGATAAATGGAGGATGATGTTGATGATAAATGAATAAGTGGAGATGAGTGAGATGATATGAAACTAAAATGAACTATTCATGATTATGCATACGATCAAATGCAAACATAAAATAAACTAACCTAATATGTAACTATGATGCAATGGGGATGATAAAATGTAACTATGAAGCAATTAATTAATCTAAAATGAGAATGCAAAGTAACACATGACATGAAAACTAAGTATAAGACTCCATGAAAGCTCCAAGATCCTACAAAAAACCTGCATGGTAACAATACCCAAAGTGTGGATGAAAAATGGCAGTATAACACTTCCAATTTGTATCTCAAAATAGCATTATAACATTACTCAAAAGGTGGATGATAAATGCTAAGGAAAGAGGGTGTATTTATAGGGTTTCTCAACCATTTTGTGAGGTGGCACCCATCAACGGTCTAGATTTGAAGGAGAAATGATAGACAGTGGAGATAAAAGGAATCGGGATGTTGTCCCCTTGACCAAGGACAACATGCCATGTGTGTCAAGAGAATCCCTTGACGAATTGGAAACATGCCAAATGTATGGGATTCCCAAGTGTGTGAAACAAAGACCCATGTGCCCCAAATTTGTTGGAAGTGTGGGGGAATAAATTCATGTGCCTTTTCTCATTGGTGGATGTGTGTGCAAGGATAATTCTAATTAATAATTAGGCTTATTTATTTTCATGTGAACTTTATGAGGTGGCACACAAAAAGTTGTAGAAATGTGCTCTAATTCTTAATCAAGATTAAGGAAGGTTAATTAAATAAACATTTTAGGGTATTTTGTTTATTTAATTATTTAGAAGAATTAAAAGGAAAGTGAACAATATAAATAAAGTAAGACCTTATTTATATGTAGTTGAAGCATTAATCAAATAGGTTGTATTTAATTAACTGAATGCGATGACCATTTTTAGGTGTATACATTTTCCCCCTCTTTGAAGTAATGTGTTTACATGTTGCTTCAAAGAAAATTTTGATGTCGATGCTCAGAAAATATTTTGATGCCCCAGATGATGCAAGATTTTGATGCCCTAGACTTTTGAATTTCAAGTATTGATGGATATATGCCCCCTCGAGAGATAAATCAGAGAATGTGGGGATGTTAAAATGAAATGTTGGGTGAGGTGACGGTGTTGTGATGATTATGATGATGATCCAACATTGATTCAGTGAGATTTTGATGGAAGAGACGATTTATCTCTCAAAAGTTCATTGCCAGCTCTTTCTTTGAATAGTGTTGATTAATTACCCCTCCTTTTTGGTAAAAATGCGAAATAAATCCCACCATAATTCCCTCCATTTTACCCCTAAAAGGTGAAAATGGTAAAATGGGATTCATTTTTACATTTTGAGTTTGGATAAGTTGAAGATTGGAGAGCTTAGAGGAAGATGGTGATCTGATACCACAAGCATCGTTTTGAGTGTCTATGCCAACCTGATCAGCCTACTACCTCTGGACCTATGGTACGCTTTATGAGAAACCTCTTTGTTAGTCATTTTCTTGCCTTTTAGAAGCATTTTGAATGTCATAGATAGATATTGTAGATTATGGGATGTTATTTATGCACTTTCAGGTGATTTTTTTGTCATTTTTGAGTGTTTTTAAGCATGTTTAAGAGTTTTGGTGCCTTTGGGGTCCCAAATGGCACCTCTTGGAAGCTTCAAAATCAATATTTTATGTGTTTTAAGAGTTTTGGCACTTTGGGATCCCAAATGGTGCCTCTTGCAAGGGTGAAATTGATGTTTTTTAGTCATTTGAGAGTTTTGGTGCCTTTGGGGTCCCAAATAGCACCTCTTGCAATGGTGAAAATGCATGTTTTTGGGTGTTTTGAGAGTTTTGGTACCTTTTGGGTCCCAAATGGCACCTCTTGCAAGCTTGAAATTCAATTTTTTGGCCTCCAACACTGTTTTGGCACCTTTGGTGTCCCAAGTGACACCTCTTGCAAGCTTGAAAATGGATGTTTTTGAAGTTAAACTCTGTTTTGGTGCCTTTGGGGTCCCAAGTGGTGCCTCTTGTAAGCCTTCGAAAGTTGTCATCCTTGTTGATTTGAGGTGGTTTAGCTTGTCATTTGACCCATTTTGTGGGGTGTGATTGCGGAAATCCCTCGAGGTGATGTTCGCAAGATGTCCTTGAAGCCTATGAGTCGTCGGTTTGTCATGTTTTGGATTGATTTTAGTCAGATTGTGGTATGTGTAGTGTTTGATTGATGTTTTGCATGATGATTTGATCTCATGATAGGTGAGAATAAAATGATAGAATCAGTGTTATATCCACCTCATGATAGGTGAGGAATGATAGCAGATCATCCTCATGATAGGCAAGGAATGATGGGTTGATTGATAGTGGATCGTCCTCATGATAGGCGAGGAATGATGGTAGGATTGATAGTAGATCGTCCTCATGATAGGCGAGGAATGATGGTACGATTGATAGCATATCTTCCTCATGATAGGCGAGGAACGATGGTAGGAGTGATAGCAGATCATCCTCATGATAGGCAAGGAATGATAATATGATTGATAGCATATCATCCTCATGATAGGAAAGGAATGATAGTTTGATTGATATCAGATCATCCTCATGATAGGTGAGGAACGATGGGTTGATTGATAGCAGATCATCCTCATGATAGGCGAGGAATGATGGGTTGATTGATTGAGATGTTGATTGTTCAGATTGATTTGATTGTCTTGATTGAGCATGATTTGATTAACTGCACATTACCTTGAATAATTGATAGTCTCGATTGAACATGACATTGATTGACTAATAATCTTGATTGAACATGACAGTGATCGACTGATTTGTGTTCATGATTAGGGAGATGGAGATGTACTCTAGTCCTGGGAGCGATTCCCAAAGACCTAGAACATGGCCCATTGGTTGTCCTCAACCAACTTAGAGATTATCTCTCATTATGGGTTGACTTCCTTGTTAGATATTCCACAATATAGAATCAACAGAGGTTTTATGATAGCATTGGTAGAGAGATGACATAGTGATCATAACACATTTCATTTACTAACTGGAGAGATGACCATGACTCTTGAGGATGTCTATCATATTCTGCGGATCCCAATGATGGGAGAGATAGTAGTGTATGATAAGATAGAGCAGGGTGGGACAACTGCCTTGTAGAGATTATGCCGAGATTATCATGTTATGGGTTGATGGATCCCTTGGATAGAAATGATTAATAGATATGCTCCTTTGCCATGTGTGTTTTCCGAATTCATTGGTGGATTCCTTTGTCTTGATCGTAGGTCAAAGGGATTTTCAGTAGGTTGGGGTCATGTGCTATTTCGGATGAAACTTGATGGTATCAGGTATTCTTGGGGCTCATGTATGTTAGCCCACTTATCTCGAGATTTGCACAAGGTTGTCTATTATGGGGTGACGAGTCTGTCATGTGGCATCACATTACTGCAGACTTGAGCATGGGAGCATATAGCTATCACTTGGCCCATGGGAGAGAGACATTGACCACCAAGGAGACCATATGTTTTTAGTTATAGTGGCCCACATGTCTAGCATAAGCTAGGAAAGGTTTCCTATTAGAGGCGTGTGCTGGATGATTTGGAGACTGTCACATGGCGGTCATACTTGGATTGTGAGCAGTGGCCACAGGATCAGCTGGAGATGCCATATATGTTGTTACCCCACTATTTGATTGGGCAGAAACATGTTGTTCTTGAGCGATACCTATATCTATGAGTATGTCGATAGTTTGGATGGGTTCAAGGGATGCCCCTGGGAGTTGCCCATTATGCACGACGATGATAGGATGTTTTAGAGTAGGGCCCCTGTGTATCATATGAGGTAGCTTGTATAGAGTATTATACCTTGACCCTTGGTTTATGGGATTATGTTCTGTATATTACAGACGCTAAGATGACCGTGGATTATTTAGAGTTCTTCCACACACATCCCTTTCCTAGATTTACTCATCCAAAGGAGCTAGTACCGCTAGTTGATGGAGAGAGAGGAGATGACGAGGGTGGTGATGATGGTGGGGAGGGTGCTTGTAGAGGTGATGATGGTGGTGTAGAGGGTGGTTGTAGAGGTAATGGTGGGGAGAGTGATGGTGGTGCAGTGGGTGGTGGGGAGAATGATGATGGTGTAGATGATAGTCATTCATTGAATTTTGTAGTTCCAAGGTGTAGGAGGAGTGTAACCATAGCTCAGGCAATGCTTCCCAGGATTCGGGTTGGCATACCCTCACATCAGCAATCAGCACAAATAGCAGCTTTGTAGGTAGAGGTTCAATCATTTCAAAGTGAGATAGCGTAGGCTCGAGCACAGATTGTGTCCCTTTAGGATGAGTTAGGGAAGTGACAGACATAGATTGATATTTTGAGGACTGATAGAGGGACAAATAGGCAAAAAATACAGTAGTTACAGGCACAGATGATCATACTTACTTCAAAGAGGGATTCCTTTAGACACCAGACAAAGTAGGCTAAGGTCATTGCTAAAAGGATACAACAAACGACACCATCTACAAGTACAATGGATTTCTTCAGAGAGATTCGACACATTTCTCAGGAGTTGTAGTTTTACAGAGGTAAATATCATGAGTTGGTTCCTCCTGAGCAATGAGAGAGTTTTGTATAGTCTCGTTCTAAAAGATCTTATTCTCAGACTGTGAGCATGGGTGTCACACAACCATTGCCTAGAGATAGGAGAGATCTAGGTGTAGGTTCGTCAGGTAGAGGAGGTACTAGTTCCATGAGAGTAGCAACATCTGGTGGGAGCTCAACATAGCATTTTCTGATGTTCCTTGGACATTGTGTATACACCTTTCATGAGATTGAGGATGTGGTTCCCATGATACAGTGCCCTTTTGGATTTTGAAGTATCTAATCCTACTTTTGGATATCATTGTATATGTGGACATTATGACATTTTTTATGATATATGATATGCAGCGGTGATTATGATGCATTTGATTTCCCTATTATGATATACAATGTTGTGACTTTATTTAATTTCTATGTGATGATAATGATTAGGCAATGCGATGAATGTATTTGTTATCATGATTATGCAATGTGATGTGATGATTATGATTATACAATGTGATTTTATTTATTATGATTATGCAATGTGATGTGATTTATGATTTGTAATGCAAATGATTGAATGTGCATGACTTCAAATTTTCAAGGCCTTAAGCTTGAATAAGTCAGTCTATCCAACTTCCAAAAGTTGTGGGAAGACTACAATAGATTGATCTTTTAAGCTTCATAACTTTGACATATTTCCCAACTTTCTTGGAAAACTGAAGAGACTCACTTATTTAAGCGTAGTGGATGACATGATTTTGATGTTGAAAATGATATGTGATTTATGTCCTTTATTATTTTCTTTTGTATTTTTTGATGCAAATATTATGATGGAATGTATGAATCTAAATGAGGTGAGAATGTTTTCTAAGATATGTAAATGATGATGCAATTGATGTGCCACTAAATGAGAATGATGTTTTTTTGGTTAATGTCCAGTGTACTCAATCCATTAATAATAGAGATGACACCATTGTGAAATTGTTTCAGCATTGAAAAACCCCATAAATACACATGCAATACTAACATGAATACTGGTGCAGGAGCACCTAGGCTGACCTCCACCAAGTTTGTGCACAATTTGTGCTTGTTGTGACTTTAGCCAAGTCAAGGATTTTGGTATGTTTGTTTTGGACCTTAGAAGGTCTTGCATTGTGTGTGATGAGTTAATCATTAGGATTAACATCATCTTTGTTATTAGATTGAAAAATATGGTTGCATTTAACTTAGGACAGCATATGTTAAATTACAAAGCATTTTATGTATTAAAACCTTCATCATTGTTTGAAAGATGCCATGGGACAGTTAAAATGCTATTGGCTCGAGATCAAGAAGATAATGATCCTAAAATGAAGGATAGTGGTGGAGTTGCAACCTTGCATGGTGGACTTGGTTATTTGCATGCATTTTACTTGGCATTAAAAATCCCATGGAATCAGGAAAAATGCCGAGCAAACTACCCTTGAATCATGGCAAAGGCATCAAGAGTGGAGTGTGTGGCTCGTAGAGAGTAGTTAGAACATTGTAGACAAATTTTGTTGTAAAAGAATAGTAAACAGTTAGCAATTTTTGTATTTTTCTGTGTTTTCTGAAAACTCTGTGTGTTTTTAGAACTTTGATTTTTATGTGTTTTGCTTGAAAACCCATGTATTTTGAAACAGTGGAAATAAAAGGCTTGTAAATACAGTTGAATCTTTTTTTTTGGTGATCCATAGAATAGGTTGTAAAGATTTTTATTTCTATTTTTTACAGATTTCTGTGTTATCCTATGTAACCCATTTGTTTTCAAAAACAGTGATATAAAAAAGCATTGTATATGATGGTTCCACCCTGTGTTAGTATACATTTGATAGCATAGAGTAATATTCATCTGGTACATAGTTTGTTTAGTGTAGATTTTGTTGTTACCAACTCATAGATTAGGTGTTAAGTGTAAATAAAACAGAATTTAGGCATTTGCTACCTCCTTTTGAGTAGCCCATTTGTTCATGGCTTCCCCATAAAAATCCAAGCACGAGACCACCTTGAGATTGGGTTGAAATGTTAGGGAAGCTAGCCTTTTGTAAATATTTAGGATTAGGAATGCTAGAAAGCCAAGCAAATATGTGTTACCTCAAACCCTAGGCAAGCTAGGAATGCATGGTTAGGTGTTTGAGAGAATAAAAGTTAAGAACTTAGGCAGGGGATATAAGCACTGTACGGAATCCGTACGATTCCAGGTAGGATTAGGCATGATCTTTGACTGTCAAAAGGTCTGAAGCTTTAATAAAACTTTTGGTAGGAGTTTTGAGGCAAAGAACAGTGAAACCCTAGAAGATAGGGCAATTAGGCCTCCACTCCAAGATCCTTGGAATTAGTTGTACGGTACTGACAGAAACCTGACAACCTATGCAAGATTTAAAAGTCCCAAAAGGGTGTCAGAAAATGGATTTTTTTTGCTAGGTTGTGTGGAGATTTTGAGCAGGAAAAGCCAAAAACGGACTGGTAAGGGCTAAAAGAAACTAGGCCTCTTCCTAGCAAGATTTGGAAATCAGGTAAAGTAAAAGTTAAAGAACCACAAAGATGCATCCCATTGGTGTTGAAATGAATGGAAACAGAGCATTTACCTCCCCTACAACAAGTTCAGATCAGATAGTAATGCAAGCACTTAGATCCTTCTAGGTGTTGTGAAGAGAAATGCAGTTTCAAATGGTGTTGGTCTTCCTAAGCTAAGCACAAGTGGAAAACGCATAGTAAGGGGTTGGAGCAGAGCTTGGTTGGTCTTCTGAGCTCAAAAAGAACCATTGGAGTCAGGTTCTAGCAAGGAGACAGTGAAGAATTCTCTAAAAGGTTGTGCAAGCAAGCTTAGGTTTCATAATACATCATGTTGGTATCAGAGCTAAGTCAGATTCAAGGCTTGTGATTAATGAGCCAATCCACTGAGTCAGTAGGAGAGAATACACCAGAGGAAGGAACCATGGTGACAAATGCAGAGCTAGCAAAGAAGGTAGAAGAGCAAGAGGAAGATAACCGGTTGCTCAGAGAAAGGATATCTTAGATGGAGAGACTCCTAGATGAAGTCCAAGAAACATCAGATACTGTGAAGGATAAGATTAAGAAGAAAGAGGAACAGGAAGCCAAGAAAAAAGAAGAGGATTTGGAGGAGGAACCTCCAAAGCCTGATCCTGTTCTTGCAGAGGAACCATTCTTGAAGGCATTGCAGGCCTTGAGTGGTAAAGAAATGGAAGGTGTGCCACTTTTCAGTGGACAAATGGACCCTGATTCAGTTGTGGACTGGATTGAGAGTATTGAGAATCACTTTGAGTGTGATGGCATAACAGAGGCCCAAAAGGTGAAGGTGGCCAAGTCTAGGTTGAGAGGAGCAGCTCTCACATGGTGGAAATTTGTACAATCAGAAAGAGAAAAAGAAGGCAAAGGTCCTATAGTTTCATGGAGAGGAATGGTGACCAAGATAAGACAGACCTATCTCCCTGATGATTATGAAGTCCAGTTGCACAAAAGAAGACACAATCTGAGGAAAAAGGACATGGATGTCCAAACATATACATAGGAGTTTCAGAAATTGTGCCTTAGATCAAAAGTGGTTGAAGAAGAGAGTATCAAGTTGGCAAGGTACCTAAATGGACTCAAATGGTCTATTCAAGAAGATATGAGTTTGGTGAACTTCAAAACAATTCGCCAATGCTATCAAATGGCTTTGAAAATAGAAGAGAAAGGAAAAAAGAAACAAGAACAAAACCCCAAGAGCAGAGGTAAAGGGAAAGACAGCAGAGGACAAAGAGGAAGCTATGGTGGAAGAAGCTCAGAATCAAGAGCTCAAGGAGAAGTCAGATTTTCTGAACAGCAAGAAGGAAGTTCCAGTAGAGGTTGTAGAGGAAGAGGTTTCAGCTCCAGAGGAAGAAGTGGTGGACAAGGAAGAGGCAGTTACTTCACCAACATGAAATGCTATCATTACAACCAATTGGGACACCCAGCCTACAGATGTCCAGAGAAAGGCAACACTTCTCATGGAGGAGATAAAAGAACTAATTTGATTCAAGATGAGATAGCTACAGCAAATAAGCAATCAGAAGTACCATTGAACTCAGAGGAAGGTGAGAATCTCATGATGAGAAGGACTTTGATCAAAGAACCGGTTAGAGAAGAACCAAGCCAAAGAAGGTCCTTGCTTAGGATAAAATGCAAGATGATGGGGAAGGTGTGTAAGGTCATAATAGACTTAGGTTCAACTGACAATATTGTGTCAGAGGAGGCAGTCAGCAAACTAAAATTGACAAGGATACCTCACAGTAATCCTTACAAGGTTACATGGCTTAATAAGGGTCAGCATGTCTTGGTGAATGAACAAGCATGGGTGGAGTTTTCAATTGGAAAGTATAAATACAAGGTATTGTGTGATGTATTACCTATGGATGCATGCCACCTACTCCTAGGTAGGCCATGGCAATTTGACCATCAAGCTGTGCATGATGGAGCTAAGAATTCATATACCTTCAAGAAGGACAATGTAACCTACAAGATTCAATTTTTGTTGGAAGATACTGAAGTGTAGATAGTAGGTTCTAAGCTATTATTAGCTGGTGAAAAAGAGTTCTAAAAGGCTTTAGAAGAAGGAGAAGGCATTGGCTATGCAGTAATGATCAAGCCAAGAGAAGTAAGCAAAGAGAAGGCAGCTGAAAAGCAAGAACTACCAAAGGAGATTCAAGATTTGTTGTAGACCTATGAAAGCATTGTAATTAGTAGTCAACCATCAACCTTACCTCCTAAAAGAGCCATAAGTCATAGGATAGACTTGATACTAGGAGCTACCCTTCCAAACAAAGCAGCCTACAAGATGACACCTCAACAAAATGAGGAAATAGCCAGGCAGATTCAAGAACTTCTTGACCAAGGTCTTATTAGGAAAAACATCAGTCCTTGTGCAGTACCCACTGTCTTAGCACCCAAGAAATGAGGAGAATGGAGGCTTTGTATTGATTCCAGAGCAATCAACAAGATAACCATCAGGTATAGGTTCCCTATCCCTAGGATTGAAGATCTCATGGACTATCTAGGTGAAGTTAGGTACTATACCAAGATAGATTTAAAGAGTGGTTACCACCAAATTAGAATACATGAGGGTGATGAGTGGAAAATAGCCTTCAAAACCAATGAGGGTCTCTATGAGTGGCTAGTAATGCCATTTGGTTTGTCTAATGCCCCCTCCACATTCATGAGACTTATGAATGAAATCCTCAAAGACTACATTGGCAAGTTTGTAGTAGTGTATCTTGATGATATACTAATCTATAGCAGAACAAGAGAAGAGCACCTCCATCAAATAGAGTTGATTTTCAAGAAGATATAGGAGGAGAAGCTGAAGATCAATCTAGAAAAGTGTGAGTTCATCAAAACAGAGCTAGTGTACCTTGGTTTTGTGCTATCACATTTCAACTTGAAGATGGACAGCAGCAAAGTAGAAGCCATTCTCAATTGGCCTACTCCAAAGACAACAACAGAGGTAAGAAGCTTCCATGGTCTTGCTCAATATTATAGGAAATTCATAAGGCAGTTTAGTGCTATTTGTGCTCCTCTGTTAGATACCATTAAAGGAGGCATGAAAACTAAGTTTGTATGGAATGAGCAAGCTAACAAGAGTTTTGAGTTGCTAAAGGAAAAGATAGCTACCCAACCTATTTTGGTGTTGCCAAGCTTTGAGAAGTTATTCACCATTGAATGTGATGCAAGTAATGTAGCAATTGGAGCTGTTCTCAGTCAAGAGGGCAGACCAGTGGCTTTTCATTCTGAGAAGCTAAGTGAAGCCAAGAAGAAGTACTCTTCTTATGATCTTGAAATGTATGCATTGGTCCAAGCACTAAGGAAGTGGAGGCACTACTTGCTTCCCAAAGAATTCATTGTGTACTCAGACAATCAAGCACTCAGTTTCTTGAATTCACAAGAGAAGTTGAGTCACAGGCACATGAAGTGGGTGGAGTACTTGCAAGCCTACACCTTCAACATCAAGCACAAGAAAGGAGCTCTCAACAAAGTTGTTGATGCATTGAGCAGGAGGGTTCTTACCATTCAAGAAATTCAGTTGAAGAGCATGGGAATAGATCATTTCAAAGATGTATATGTAGATGATGAAGACTTTGCAGAAATTTACAAGGTATGCCTTGAGTTTGAGAACCATTTCCATAGCAAGTATGCTGAATACACCTTGCAAAGTGATTTGTTGTTTAAAGGGAATCAGCTTTGTGTTCCTAGAGGTTCTATTAGGGAGAACTTAATTCAAGAAAAGCATAATGGTGCATTGAGTGGTCATTTTGGGATCACTAAAACTCAAGAACTTGTCCAAAGGTTTTATTTTTGGCCTAAGATGAACTTAGATGTCAGAAAATATGTAGAGAGTTGTGTAGTGTGTCAAAAAGCAAAAGGAACTTCTTCAAATGCAAGCTTATATCAGCCATTGCCAATCCCTTCTAGGCCATGGGAATGCTTAAGCATGGATTTTGTAGTTGGTTTACCCAAGACAAGGCAAGGTATGGACAGTGTTTATGTTGTTGTTGATAGATTCAGCAAAATGGATCACTTTATACCCTGCAAAACAACTAATGATGCCAATCAAATAGCCTCACTTTTCTTCAAAGAGATAGTCAGAATTCATGGCTTACTAGTTAGCATTGTATCAAATAGGGATACTAAATTTATGAGTCACTTTTGGAAGACTCTTTGGCAAAGAATGGGCACCAATTTGTCCTTTGGATTTGCATACCATCCCCAAACTAATGGTCAGACCGAAGTTGTGAATAGAACACTTGGAAACCTTCTAAGATGCTTGACCAAGGAGTATGGTCAACAATGGGATCAGATTATTGGGCAGGCTGAATATGCATATAATGATACAGTGAATAGGTCAACAGGGAAGAGTCCCTTTGAAATTGTGTATGGTTTACATCCCAGGGGTGTCTATGAGCTGAGAGAGCTGAAGGATGGAGTCGAGGGAAGTGGTTATGCAGATGATTTTTCTTATGCAATGCAAGAAATTCATGAGACAGTCAGAAAAACTTTGACAGAGAATACCATGAAATATAAAACCAAAGTGGATGAGCATAGAAGAGAGGTTCAGTTTAATGTTGGAGACTTAGTCATGGTGCATTTGAACAAGGCTAGGTTGTAGAAAGGAGTTCCTCACAAGCTGCAAATGAAGAGAATAGGTCCCTATCCTATCTTGGAGAAATATGGCAACAATGCAGTCAAAGTGCAATTGCTAGATGATAGTGGGTTGTCCCCTGTTTTCAATGTTGCAGAACTTATGCATTATAAAGGACCACCACAAGATTTGGATCAAACACTCCATGAAGTCAGTCAAGATGTAGGAGAACTCAAACTGCCCCCTGTTACAGTCAAACAAGCTGATCAAATCTTGGACACAAGGGTCTACAAGAAGACTAGGACCACGGAGTACAAAGAACACCTGATCAAGAGGCATGGACAACCTGATTCAGATGTAGTATGGATCAAGGAGGTAAAGTTTAAGTTGGGAATAGATCCTAACTTGCTCAATCCAAGGGTGGATTGAATTTTCTGTTTTGGGGAGGATGGTGCAGGAGCACCTAGGCTGACCTCCACCAAGTTTGTGCACAACTTTTGGCTTGTTGTGACTTTAGCCAAGTTAGGGATTTTGGTATGTTTTTTTTGGACCTTAGAAGGTCTTGCATTGTGTGTGATGAGTTAATCATTAGGATTAACATCATCTTTGTTATTAGATTGAAAAATATGGTTGCATTTAACGTAGGACAGCATATGTTAAATTACAAAGCATTTTATGTATTAAAACCTTCATCATTGTTTGAAAGATGCCATGGGATAGTTAAAATGTTGTTGGCTCGAGATCAAGAAGATAATGATCCTAAAATGAAGGATAATGATGGATTTTCAACCTTGCATGGTGATGATAAGTACTTAGGATCACTGATTTCCTCTAACTATGATAAGATTGATGATTGTCGATGATTGATTGACAATAGATATGAGTATTGGATAATGTTTTATAGCTAGGCTCAAATATGATTTGCATGATAAGATTCGAGGTTGCAAAGGGACATGATGACATAGATTTTGATAAGCTAGGAGATATGGAATGGAAGAAAGCAAGGATAATGATAATGAGTGGGATGATCAAGATCAACTAGATAAGATATAGACACAAGGATCAAGTACTTTTCCCCCATTCCTCATCAAGACCAAGGACAGGAAGAAAGGATGTATTTAGAAAGAATGATAGGATATGGATAAGGTGAAGGATGTGGTACGAAAGATATGGATAACACATATAGGATAAGATACATTATGTTAGGGAGATGGAAGAAGGACTTCAACATCATGTTTCACAACCAAATATCTCTCGAATAGATGCTCTAAAAAACCATGGCAATGGGAAATTGGACTCCTAAATGTTGGCAGATTTAGGGTATGATGGGGTAATGGATAGGAGGTTGAAAGGTTTGTTGATGGATAGATGGAAAGGATGGCAAGATCAACATTGGAACACACCTTGAAGGGTGATGAAGTGATGGAGGAAAAATTGATTTGGATAGTGGGCACCATTTTGTGTGTGTGTTGAATGTGGAGAGGGTTCTAATGTCAACACAAACCTTAATGAGATGGTTTACATTCAAATTTTGAAGAAAGTAAAACTACTCTATTCATAATACAATCAAATCTTTCAAATACGTATCATTTTCCTCTATTTCTAGGGATTTGTTAAACCATTTGGCCCTCAGATTTCTATGGGCACAAAGGTTGTTAAAATGACTACCTAGAAAATGAGATTTGATGCTTAATATGCAAGCTAAGATGATTTCTATGTGCAAATGTGTGCTGGAATGATTAGTGGTATGCTTCTAAATGGAACAAAATGATGGAAATGATAATGGATGTAAAGATAAATGGAGGATAATGTTGATGATAAATGAACAAGTGGAGATGAGTGAGATGATATGAAACTAAAATGAACTATTCATGATTATCCATATGATTAAATGAAAACATAAAATAAACTAACCTAAAATGTAACTATGATGCAATGGGGATGATAAAATGTAACTATGAAGCAATTAATTAATCTAAAATAAGAATGCAAAGTAACACATGATATGAAAACTAAGTATAAGACTCCATGAAAGCTCCAAGTTCCTACAAAAAACCTGCATGGTAACAATACTCAAAGTGTGGATGAAAAATGGCAGTATAACACTATTCCAATTTGTATCTCAAAATAGCATTATAACATTCCTCATAAGGAGGATGATAAATGCTAAGGAAAGAGGGTGTATTTATAGGGTTTCTCAAGAATTTTGTGAGGTGGCACCCATCAATGGTCTAGATTTGAAGGAGAAATGATAGACGGTGGAGATAAAAGGAATCGGGATGTTGTCCCCTTGACCAAGGACAACATGCCATGTTTGTGGAGAGAATCCCTTGACCAATTGGAAACATGCCAAATGTATGGGATTCCCAAGTGTGTGAAACAAAGACCCATGTGCTCCAAATTTGTTGGAAGTGTGGGGGAATAAATTCATGTGCCTTTTCTCATTGGTGGAAGTGTGTGTGAGGATAATTCTAATTAATAATTAGGCTTATTTATTTTCATGTGACCTTTATGAGGTGGCACACAAAAAATTGTAGAAATGTGCTCTAATTCTTAATCAAGATTAAGGAAGGTTAATTAAATAAACATGTTTAGGGTATTTTTTTTATTTAATTATTTAGAAGAATGTGAATTAGAAGAATTAAAAGGAAAGTGAACAATATAAATAAAGTAAGACCTTATTTATATGTAGTTGAATCATTAATCAAATAGGTTGCATTTAATTAATTGAATGCAATGATTTTTTTTAGGTGTATACACCATGTAAATCGAAACACTTTTTGCATGAATTTTTGAGCTATGACAGGAGCTCCATCTATTAAATTTCTTGGAATAAAATGTACTACTTTGGTAATTTTGTCCACTACCACCAAAATTGCATTGTGCTTATTCCTTGACATAGGAAGACCTTGCACAAAGTCCATACTAATGACTTGCCACTCCCTCTCAAGAATATCATGAGGATACAAAAGACCTGTTGTGTGATGATTTGTTCAACTTTCACCCTTTGACACTCTAAGAATCTTGCTACAAATCTAGCAACATCTAATTTCATCCCTTTGCAAAAATATAATGGCTTCACATTAGCCAACATCTTAGTCACATTTGGATGTGCAGAATATGGTGCTTCATGTACTTCTTTTCACGCCAAATTTCTCAACTCTTTAGAATTGGGCACATACATTCTTCCTTTAAACCTTAACAATCCACTAGGTTCAAAATGAAATCCTTTGTACCTTGCATCTTGTGGATTATTCACAAGTTCTCCCTTATCTTGCTCATAGTACTTGTCACCCTTCGATTTATGCAATACATGACCCTTAAAGCCAGTTTAAATGGATACCATTGAGGTGATATTCCTCCTAGGACTTAGGGCATCGACAACGTGGTTTTCTTTTCCCTTGATATAGTTGATATTGAAGTCATAATCATTTATCAACTCTAGCCATCTATGTTTTCATGCATTCAGATTGGGTTGAGTGAATGAATACTTAAGACCATGATGATCAGTCTTTAGTTCAAATGGCTTTCCACGCAAATAATGTCTCCACATCTACAATGCATGAACTATTGTTGCTAGCTCTAAATCATGTGATGTATAATTTTTCTCATAGGGCGTCAACTTTCTTGATTCATATGCAATGACCTACCCTTCTTGTATCAACACTCCACCTATTCCTTCTCTTGATGCATCCATGATGATAGTGACACCACCTTCCAAATCCAATACCTTCATTATCGAAGCCATAGTAAACTTCTCCTTGAGTAGATCAAATATCGCTTGACATTTTTCCATCCACTCAAACTTCTTTCTTTTCCTTTGCAATGAAGTAACAGGAAAAGCTATCTTGGAAAAGTTTGCAACAAAATTTTGATAGTAGCCAACCAAACCCATAAAACTTATAACCTCTAGTATGTTCTTAGGTACTAGCCACTCTATCACTAATTTTATTTTAGTTGGATCCACTGAAATTCACTCAACCAAAATTGCGTGACCCAAATATTGCACCTTCTTCTAAAAGAAAGTACACTTAGAGAGTTTTCCATATAGTTTATGTTCTCTTAACTACTGGAGAACTATCTCTAAATGTTTGCAATGCTCCTCTTCATCCTTGGAATGAATTAAGATATCATCCTACTAAAACAAACCTATCCAACCAATCCCTAAGAACATTGTTCATTAGGTTCATAAATGTCACATTTGCATTAGTAAGTCCGAAAGGTAAGACTGTAAACTCATAATTCTTGTATCTTGTTCTAAAGGAAGTTTTGGATATGTCTTCATCTTTGATTCTCAATTGATGGTTACCTAATCACAAATTAATCTTTGAAAACACATCCACTCCTCGCATCTGATTGAAAAGATCATTGATTCATGGCAATGGATATTTATTCTTTATCATTGCTTTGTTAAGCATCCAATAGTCAATACACAAGTGTAGTGTTCCATCCTTCTTCTTCTTGAAGATTACTAGTGCTCCCAGGGTGAAACAATAAGTCTTATCATTCCCTTAGATAATAACTCTTCCAACTATGCCTTGATTTCCATTATTTTTGTACTAGTCATTCTATAGGGAACCTTGGAAATTGGTTTAGATCCTAGTACAATGTCAATAAAGAAATAAAATACCCTCTTGGGAGGTAATCTAGGTAGCTCATCTAGAAATACATCCACAAATTTTCATAAAATGGGATACTTATCCATATCCATTTCTCCAGATTCCACCATTTCTCCTTCAATTTATAAAGAATCTTGTGGTTCACAATCCATGCCATTATCTTGAGGTGTGACTTCCTTAAGTTCTTCTATTTTGACTACAAATAGTTGGCAACCTTTCTTTTTTTCCCTAAGCATTTGCATGGCAGAAATCTATCGCAACTTAATCTCTCTTGGAGTTGCTTGCAACGTCACCCAATTTCCTAGATCATCAAGACACTCTACTACCTTGGAATGACAATCCACTTTGGCTCTATTTTTCCATAGCCAATTCATTCATAAAATGACATCATAAGATCCTAGGGGTGCTATGTACAAGTTTACTTTAGTTGAGAAACTAGGAAGTTCTACCCTAGCTTTGAACAAGCATTGCTTCACCATTGCTCTTGTCTGGTTTGCATACTCAACAACCCGGGACTTTTCCATAAATCCAGCTTTTCTAGATATTTGATTAGCTACTCTAGGTGAAACAATTTTTTTTTTTGCTCCAGTATCAAAAGTATAGATATAGGTATACCAAACAAAATACTTGGAGTTTCCACTTGCGTGACCAGATATTTAACTTGTTGATTGTTCAAGGTTGCATGGATATTTTGTTGGAATGCAGTTCATTCTGGAGGAAGAGAATTTATATTTGCTTGAGATCATGAAGGCTTGTTGGGACATTGAGCAACATAATGATCCCATCTGGAAGTATAACATCTTTCTACAGGTTCCTTCCTTTTTGTAAACTTGTCAAATTTATTGGCATGCCCTCTAGTATTGTTGAAATTATGTTGTTGTTAATGTTTCCTCAACAATATCTTTTTGTTTCATTCCAATTGTTAGGAGATCCCTTATTTCCTTGCTTTTTAAATTCTTGTGCTCCAACAGACTTTCTTGGAACTTGATTTACTTGAGACCCACGAATTTTTTTTTGGTTTCGACTCTCTCAGTGGATTGAAATGGCTTTGAGCTTATGCTCTTTCTTTACTACCTTTTCATAAACTAGATCTATAATATTTGGACCATGCACATCAACTTCACCACCAATTGAGCTATTCAACCCCATGATGAACTTTCTAATATGAAAATTTCCATCCTTTTGGTACATTGGTACATACTTCAAAAGACAAGTGAGCTTTTCCTAGTAATCATTCACCGACATATCACCTTGTCTCAAATTTTGGAAATCAATTAACTTTTGGTCATAAGAGAGTTGAGGTAGCCATATTTTCTAAAATATTTCAACAAACTCATTCCAAGTTAAAGCTAGAGAACTAAGACCAAGTTCCATCTTTTTACTCATCCACCAGTTAGAAGCTTCTCCCACTAACTAAAACGCACCCCAAGCAACTTTGGTGACCTTAGAATAGTTTCTAATCTCAAAATATTTTTCCATTTGAATTAACCAAGCATCAACCTCATCTCTGTTGGTGCTTCCCTCAAATTTAGGTAGGGTAACTTTTCTCATATCCATGGACAACTCAATTGGCACACATTTTCTTTTGCTAATTTCAAATTTGGACAAAGATTATTCTTCACTATATTGATTTGATTGGTTAAGGTCATGAGAATTCTCTCTTTCATCCTCATTAGGTATTTCTTCCTCTTCACCTAATGGAACTTCTTGTTCTTCTTTTTCTTTCCTTTTCACTTTGTGTTCAAGATTTTCTATCCTTGCCCTAGTTTCATCCATGATGGACAAGATGTGATCCAACTTGGTTTTAGTATTATCTTGACCTTGTCCAACTTCCTGAATTTCTCCAGGATTAGTCTGTTCTCACCATATTTTCAAGAAAAATTTATACCTACAAGTTCATCTATATTAGATCCTATCATGGTTAACTTAATCTATTGAAAAATTTTCAAAAGAGAACATTCGCACAAGAAATTCTATTTTTCTCACAAATTTTGATATAGAAAATAACTTTTCATTTATTGATAAGGATTTCAATTTCCTTTCATTTACATTGAATGACTATTCAATTATTCAAGAGGAGAGTATCCATCATATTCACTCTTATATACATAGCTTAATAGGGTACACCCTTGAATCATTGATTTTTGGGTCCTTAAGGACTTCTCTAGCTCTTCTAGGGTTTTTCACCTAAAAGGAGAGAGATAGGGCCCAAAAATGCTAAGGATTCATTCAAATTATGTTATGTAGGATCTTGTCTAAGAAAAATGAAGTAAAATAGATGCAATTAAATGATTTAGAAAGCTGAAATATGAATGCAAAACCAAGATTTAAACTATGTTTGAAAACACAATGTGATATGCAAAAAATGAACTAAATGATGAAACAATGCAAAACTGAAAGAAATAGGATGAAACATAGTGCACCTGGGAAAGAATTAATGAATCTAGAATGTTGTGAATGCTGACTAAAATTATTGAAATTTCACAGTGGGACTCATTCACCCAGGGTGGTGAATTAGTCCTCTTACTGGTGAAAAAGTGTTGGAAACTGGTTTCTAATTGTCGGGATCCAGAATCTGAAAAATTTAAAAAATTTAGTCTGAAGGTGGGACTCATTCACCACTGGTGGAAAATCAGTCCTCTCCCAAAATTCTAAAAAATCAAGAGACAACTCCGCAACACCAGATCTGGAAATCTCTGATCATCGGGTTGTCAATGTCAATTCTGTAGGAAACAGACAAAAAACCTTCTCCAAGCTTGAAATATGAATGAGTTCACTTGAAGCACCTAGTTGACTTGTTTACAAATCTTCAACACAAAAAATATTGTTAAATGTGCACACAAAAGTTTGCAAACACACATGCAATAGGGGAAAAATGGTTGAGGGTTAGCAAATAGGGGTTTTCCTTGGTCAAACCCCACTTTTGGTAATCAAACCCTTAATGAAACAATGAAATGAAAGAGGATGATAAACTAATAACATGAAATTGCTATCAACTTACCAAACCCTTGATGATGCAAATCTGAAGTAATGTCAATGGATGCTCCAAAGTGCTTGAATAATACTTGAATTGATGTTATAGGATGCTTGAATATGATATGTGAATGTTGGAGAATTGTAGGAGATGTAAACTAAGGTGAAAATCACTTATTTATACAATCTTGTGCCTTAGTTAACTATTCATACCTCATCACAGGATGACATCAAGTGATTTTGAATAAAAACCTGGAAGGAAATTTAAAATATTTTGAATTTGGAGCCAAGGAGGGCTCATTCGCCACCCATGGTGAATGGGTCCCACCTAGGACTTGAAAATGGGTGTTAAGAATTAAGCTGTATTTAATGTTGTTTGTTGGGATTACATGCAAAAATACACTTAATTAAGACATATGAGGGCATAAAGGGGCCAAATAAAGCATAAGAAAGGGATAAATAGTGAAGTTGTGCCTAGAAAAGCGTGAAATCTTGTTACAAGACTTTACAACACTTCAAAATAGGACTTGTTTAATGATGAAAAGGTGATTTTTAGGTGAATTGTAATGAATGGAGTCTAGAAGAGTGTAGAAATGTCTTAGAACACTTCACAACACCTTCACAAGATGCCATTATTTGAATTTTAGTACCTAAATATGCATGTTCAAGCCATGTCATGACATAAATTCATAGCAAAATAGATCAAACACCATGAAACAAGACCTAAAAGGCCATGAAATGTCAAGGGGCCATTTTTCTATGGCACAACCCCTCAGTTTTTTTTCATCTCTCATTTGTTCTTCTTTATCCCAAAAAGGATAGTATCCCTCAGATTTATCTTTTGATATATAATTATGAGGTACATAACCTTCTGAATCACCACTTGAGGCTATAAAAATTATTTCATTCATGAGTAAAACACAAGGATCTCTAAACAACATAGCTGGAATGACACTACATTCTTAGGGGATATCCCTAGAAAGTGATAGTGAGTGATTTTTCCAAAGAGGTAGGAGGTAGATAGTTGAAATTGGCTTCATTTCTCATCCTTCTATTTTCTTGGCTAATTCACAATAGATTGTAACTGATTGTCTCTGTATTACTTAGCTAGATTGCATTGTCATAGTTAGTTCCCTCTATAGTATGAACAAAGGCTTCATTTTCCTTCTTGGCCCTTAGGTAACATTCATTCTTGATTACTGAATTTCTTGCAGTTAACCTAAGGCGTACCATCCTGACACAAGATTTTACCATACATTAGATTCAAATAATGTTGGAAGGGAAAACATAGCGAGTACATAGGTTCCAGAGTTGAACCTGGTAACTCTGATACCACGTGTAACCTTGTTATACATAGTAATTTTCCTATGTTTTACCACAAGTGAATTTAAACTAAATACCAAACTCATAGCAATAAATTTTTTCTTTTCAAAACAATATAAAAAGCACACATGATAGCAACAATATATCTTTCTTAAATTTCATTCTATGAATTGTAAAATATTTCCAAAGAAATGATTTCATAGTCCAAATACAAAATACATTTTCCATCTTTCAAATAAATAGATACAAGTTACATACATAGCTCATTTGAGCTCCATTGGCACTAGAAATACAAATGATCTAGGAAATCCCCTTTCAAATCTTGGTTGGCCGACTAAGAGGAGAAGCATCACTCTTGAAAGCACTTTTCCACCATCCATAGACTAGCTACAGTCCCCCATACATCTACCTCACATGGTAAGATGGCCCCACCCTTCGATGAAGAGCTTTGGTTTGGAAACCATAAAATACTAGCCTATTCTAAGCTAGTGTTGTGTTCTACATAGTTTGGAAACTTTACCATACAACTCATCTATGTTCTATGTGTATGACAATCTTGGACTAGCATGCAAAAAGGTAGCACAATGAACTGACAATGTAACTAGTGGTGAGTTACACCCCTTTGGCCAAATTATTCATCACCTACTACTTTGAGTGGACATCACATGCTCACCCACCATTCTAGCTTGATTTGTTAAGATCAATCATATTCTATGCATAAGCAATTCCCTCCATTAGATAATCTACAATCCCTGGAACAACCTATATACACTAAGTTTTCTAAGACTCCTCTAATAGGTTTAACATGTGTTTCCATAACCTACCAATCAAACTAGCTTAAGCTATAAATACTCCACTCAATTAAAGAACTTAATACTATATATATATATATACACCCACTCCTTAATATGGAGTATGTGCATTCACTTCAAACAATAGAGATTTCAAACTATAAACAACAAGTGACTTTCAATTTCACAAAGGTTGAAAACAATCTTTCCCTAAAAAATATTACTTTTCCAAATGACAAAAAATGGTATATAATCAATACAAATTCAAACAATCATAAAAGAGTAAAGTTCAACATGCACCTATAAGTATAAAGCTCCAATTGATCTAGTTGGTTTTCCAATCCTAGCCTCCTCAAATCAGCTTGCTACTTGACAACAAATTACTTCCACACTCTCAAAAACCCTCACAAATTCTCACAATAAACCACTAGAAAAATCACCTTTTAGCTCTCACAAAACTCAAGGAAAAACATAGAAACTTTAAGAAAATAATAGCAAAGTGCAAATATGCATCCCTTTGAGGTAAAAAATGCCTCTATTTATACACAAAAATCAGCATCTATAGGCTAGAAACAAGGTAGATGAATCGACACTTCTCAGCTTGCAAAATTTGACTCAACTTGGTAAATAAAAGGTGGCATAATTCAAACTTAATACTCAACAAAACAGAACAGTAGGTCGCATCATTCAAAGACAACAAGAATGCATTTTAGATATTCAAGGTAAATGATCAAATAGGTCGACTTTATTCATGCCAGCTCCTACTTGACTTATTCTCCAATTTACTTTGGTTTCCATTGTTGGACATATAGCTTACAAAATAGACTTCTAATGCACTACATTCATAATTTGGCACCACATAAACCTCTTACGTTCTTTTGGTGTTTGCAGATTTATGACCAAGTCAAAGCTTTTAAATGCATTTCAAATAGCTTTCAATACTCTTAACAAAGTCATATCTTTTCCCATGTTCCCTCCATTATATTGTGTTTCATTTTCAATCTTTGCAACTCATAATAAATGTTTATAGCACTGCCTTAGTGCATGCTTCATTGTTGCACCAAACACTATATGTGATGTGCGTTATATACTATAGTCTATATAGTATGCACCTAGCATTTAAAATATCAACACTTTATATGTAATCAATGCTTATTCAAACATTAGAGTATATCAATAGTATATATATATATATGTGCATTATATATATTCCATTATACCTATATATAATTAACTTGACATGTTATTATATATATATGTATATATACACACATATATTTATATATGTGTATATATCAACTCATACGATTATAAATATACTTCATTCGATATTCAAATGCATTAACTTATATCCATTTACTATTCAAATTAAATCTCACATGTATATATATACATGTCACTTTATCCTTTCAATGTTCCCATGCATATGGGTAATTCGCCCATAAGCATGTGTATATATGTCTATCTATGCATACTTATGTACATAATTACTTATGTGTATGAGTTCATTGTAGACATGCATATATGTACACATATATACATCCTATGTATATATCTCATCAATTGTATTCTTAAAGAAGTACTCAAAAATACAAGAAAACTCAAGCACTTTTTTCAAGCATGACCTCACAATCAAACAAAACCTCTCCTAAACAATCAAACCAATGTATCTTATCTTTTTCCTAAATCTATTGACTTGAATATTCTAAAAGTGGATGTGTGAAAGCTCAGTTAGACTCTTTAAGGGTTTCCAGACCAAAACTCTTCTCTTGAGTGATACTTCCCCTCCCTTTCGGGGGTGCGAACCTGTACTTGCAACCAACTTGGCACATTTGCAAAGGTAGTCAATTGATCACAAAACAATCACTTGTAATATATATTCCATAGTCAGAATTAAGACACATATATAACATCAATTTTAATCAACCATTTATTCATTATATTTCCAATAATTCATACAAACAAAGTACATTCAAATTTATTTCCATTAAAGTTACAAACACACACACATATGCAAGTATTTCATCTAGCTAGGTAAAAGTAACTAGGTAAATATATTATGGGGTGTAACAAATTTGTAGAATGAAATGAGAAAGATATTTTGTTGCTATCATGTATGCATTTTATCTTGTTATCAAAAGAAAATTTTTATCTCTATGTGTTTGGCATTTAGTTTAAATTCACTTGTGGTAAAACATAGGAAAATTACTATCACAAGCAATAAAGATCTCAAGTATCATGTCAAAGTCATGCTCATCATGATGTTTTTGGAGCTAACATTGTGATGTAGGTAAATCAAAGATCCAAGCCAACATTCAAGTCAAGATTCAAGCATAAATATCCACATCCATTGAAGCCATTTCATGCAAGATCAAGATCAACATTTCAGTCCTCCAAAGGTTTATTCAAGGGTTTGTTGAGTTGCAACATTGTATTGTTATTCAACATTCCTTTCATATTTTATTTCAATTCAAGGTTTAATTATCCAATTGAAGTTTGATCAAGTAAAACCCCCATTCACGAAAAACAAACAATTTTTCCCTCTTATGTTTGTGTTGCATATCTTAGGTTGAAGAAAAATTGAAGAGTGGAGATCTCGAAAGTGCAAAATTACAAAAGTTGCAAGAAAAGTTGTCAAGATCATGGAAACTTAGATCTCGATTTTTTTTTTTCATTTTTGAGTGAAACCAGTGGGAAATTGCATCTCACATCTGTCTTCAGAGGCTCCCAAAAATCTAGTTCAAAAAGTTGTCTCAGGACCCATTTGCCATTTCTAGACACTTAGCAACCGATTTTTTAGGCAAGTTTTAAGTGTCTTCCACTCATCCAATTTTCACAAAATTGATTGTTTATGTTAGATCTATGATTCATCTATATGAATCAGGTCTTAGGGTACATATTTGATGTAATTTACTATTTTATTTTCATCTCCTAAAAGTGTAGTTTGAACTTCACCCCCAGTCTACACACACATAAAGGAAGTTGCTAGATCTTTTGTGGAATTGACTCACCTAAGGGTTGAAATTTAATTCTATCTTGGAGGATTTCATTTCCTTAATGAGACAAAAAATATGTAGGTTCAGTACACCCCATTTTTCCCTTTCTATTTTATGGTAAGTTTGGTGAAACATTCCAAATTTAGTATAAAACCTTATGTTTTCGACCTATCACCTATTTTTCTATGTTTCAATATGTATGTATGTATATCATACATACACACATTACCATATATATGTATGTATGTATGCCTTGCAGGATAGATAGTATCTCATGCTCAATTGTATACAATGTTCAATGTATTCTTATTTTTCATACATATCTTGATTTTTTTCAATAACATTTGCATACATACATATCATTCCACCTATCATCCTTACTTTACAACCGCTTTAAGAATGTGTAATTAGCTATTCCACTTTCACAAACACATACACATAATCGACCAAAAGATAGGTGCATGTAACCATCAACAATGGAGTGTATGATATCCTCCAATACTGTCAATATAAATATGGAAATTGCAAACTTATATATATATATATATATGGCAAAGATATAGAAAATAGATGTTTCATATAGCCTTGTTCATTTGCATTCAAATGAATTGAATATATGCTTTAGTTGATTTTCAATCACTTTTACAAGTATGAAAATGTTGTTTCAATTTATATCAAAATGCTAGTTGAAGTTATATATAAATATCATTATGTTGTGTCAAAAAAGGGCTCTAAATATTAGTATCATTTTGTTGTTTCAAGTTATATATAACCCCTAAATTAATTATATATTAATAGTAATTAGTTAACATGATCACCTAAGGGTTGTAAGAGTTAGAATTGGGGATATGATAGTATAAAATGCATTGCTCATTATGTATAACTGGGGATAGGAGAAGACAGTCGAGGTCCCACTTAATAACAATATAAGACAAAAAAAATTGTAAAAAACTTGTATTAATATGACATGACAGATACATGTATAAATTTTTTGTTTAAATTTGTATCATAATGTTATTTGAAATTATATAGAAATAACATAATGCTACTTAAATTTACATATATATTGTGAACTGATTATATATGTGTATGTATGTATGTATGTATGTATGTATGTATGTATGTATGTATGTATGTATGCATGTATACATATGTGTATCTATGTATATAAAATTTTATGTACATACATGTACATATATAATCAGTTAACATGATCACATAAGGGTTGTAAGAGTTAGAATTGGGGATATGATAGTATAACATGCATTGCATGTTTTATTGCACACATACCCTTGTTTATTTACAATCAACTAAATTAGATATATTCTTAGTTTTTTCTTCTTGAATTACACTCACTCTTACATGTATGAATATGTTGTTTCAATTTGTATCATTCTTTTCTTTGTAGGAGTTAGAATTGGGGATATGATCAAGTATAACATGCATTTAGGGGACTTGGTTTTCTGAAGGTCTTTCAAGGTAGCCTATGTTGCACTTCATAATTTAAAGGGAATTATGGAAAAATGCAACATAGATTACCATTAGAAAGGTGTTCATAAAATCAAGTCTCTCTAAAGAATTGTTGAATATAGATATATATAACAATAAGGAGACATGGTTTTCAAAATTATCTCCTTATTCAACTATGTTGCAATCTACCATTCAAAGTGAATTGGATGACTGCTGCAACATAGTTTAACACTATTGAAGACTTCAAAAAACTATGTCTCCTTATTGCATTCATCTGAATTAGATGTATGGTTTGTTTATTCTTCTATTACACTCACATGTTTGAATATGTTGTTTCAATTTGTATCATACTGTTGTTTGAAGTTATATAGAAATATCATAATGTTCCTACAATTTACGTATACATTGTGAATTGATTGTATATGTGTATGTATGTACATACACATTTGTATGTATTGGGGATATGATAATATAAAATGAATTGCTTGTTTTATTGCACACATACCCTTGTTCATTTAGGTTCAACTAAATTAGATGTATGGTTTGGTTATTCTTCAATTACACTGGAATATATATGAATATGTTATTTCAATTTGTAACATTCTTTTCTTTTCCTTTCAATGTGTATACATACATACATACATACATACATACATACATACATACATACATACATACATACATATATATATATATATATAACAATAAGGAGACATGGTTTTCAAAATTCTCTCCTTGCTCAACTATGTTGTAGTCTACCATTCAAAGTGAATTGGATGACTACTGCAACATAGTTTAACACTATTGAAGACTTCAAAAAAATGTGTCTCCTTATTGCATTCATCTAAATTAGATGTATGGTTTGTTTATTCTTCTATTACACTCACATGTTTGAATACGTTGTTTCAATTTGTATCATACTATTGTTTGAAGCTATATAGAAATATCATAATGTTGCTACAATTTATGTATACATTGTGAATTGATTATATGTGTGTATGTATTTACATACACATTTGTATGTATTGGGGATATGACAGTATAAAATGCACTACTTGTTTTATTGCACGCATACCCTTGTTCATTTAGATTCAACTAAATTATATGTATGGTAAATGTTTGTTCTTCAATTGCACTCAAATATATATGAATATGTTATTTCAATTTGTATCATTCTTTTCTTTTCCTTTCAATGTGTATATATACATATACATATGTATATGTTTATATATATACACTATAGAGATAGTTATATATGTTTCCTATAGCCTTCTTCATTTGCATTCAAATTAATTAGATGTATGGTTTGTTGGTTCTTCAATTACAGCACTTACAATCAGTGATTGTAACATGTAGGAATATGTTGTTTGTATTCATATCATACTATTGTTTCAAGTTACAAACCTTCAAAACAATCCTAAAAAAAATGTTGGAAACGTTCAAAACCATCACAAAAAAATTGTTCACAATCTAACAATCAGTTAGAAAATAACATTGATTAGAAACCTTCAAAATAGTCACAAAAAATCTGTCTGTACTTAACATTCCAATAAAATAAAGAAACTTGGAAAAGAGAAATCTGATGAAGGGAAGCTATCTATTGATGTGTTGTTTGTGGCCTCTGAATGAGTAGGAATGCAACTTTGAACTGGTTGGCTAATACTTGGGGTAGGTGAGGGTGGACAATAATAGGGGCAATGAATTGACACAAAGTCTGTGAATATCCTATGACAGTCAGGCAAGGGATTTAAAGGGTTGTTGAGATGCCTTTCCCTTGATGCATCTTTTCTATCCTTCTCCAATTCTTTTTCTTTTTTTGTAGCTTCCCTTTCAATCCTTGGTTGCTCCATTTTTTCTCCTTCTCCTTCTTTTGAGTTCTCTTTCAACCTCAACTACTAATCGTTGTTGTTCTCTTTCAATTCTCAATTGTTCCTTCAGCTCCTTGTTGCAATTCTTTCAATCTTGTGTTATTCAATCCATTCTCTCTTACTATCTTTTAGTTGCTGAATTTCCTTCTTCCTCTCCTCTTGCTCATTTAGAAACTTCATGTAGTCATGAGTGGTGAGGTGTCATGCCCCAATTTTTACATAGCTAACAATGCACAACCACCAAATTTTTCTTTGAACAAGCATGCTTGAACACCAACACTTATTAACCACACATAACATAGGAACTCAATAATGATAAGGTGGAGATTAAATACACATAGTAACATAGATCTTTAGTAATTTTCACATTAGCATTATATCTACATTTATTCTTAACATCCCCCTTTATATTTACATCTAGTAACATAACTAGCATCGACACTAACATTTCCTTGATAAGAAATGATTATATTAATGTTACCTTTAACACACAACATTAATATTTTACTTCTCAAACCCTTCTTCATAAGTACCAATTTAATTCGACTCACAATATCTATATATGATATTATCCTTCATATATAACTCTAAATTTACTTAACACCCTTATTCATACCAACATATAAACTTACTATTATTGTTATTTTACCAACTATGGATCTCACCGCCAATATTTACATGTGTAGTGTAGAAAATTGTATGCTCTTGAAAGCAAGGAAATTTCATACTAAATTTGGACCTATTTTGGCACCCTTGCATTAATTACCCTTTAAAATCATCATTAATAGGCCCTAAGACTCATTATTTTGGATCTCAAGGCTTATTTCAGCTAAAAACCTAAAAAAATCATTTAAAACATCAAAAATCCCAAAAAGCCACCTCAAAAAGCTAGGGTGGGACTCATTCACCACCTTGGGTGAATGAGTTCCATTTGGGGTATTTTTGAGTTTTTAGCGGGGAAAACACCTTTTTAATTCAATTTTTTTATGGATGTCAGCCTTTGAGATCTAAATAATGGTAAATTAGGTGTTAATGCCTATATAATCAAGTTTCTAAGTCATTTTTACCATCCAAGCAAGCTAAGCAAGCATTTTCAAGAGAAATTTTAAGAGAAGCATTGAGAATCTTCAAGTATTCTTTCACAAGAGCATTCAAGTTTCAAAAGCAAGCAAAGTTGAAGTCTTGGAGCAACATTAAATTATTTTTGTAGGTCTTGAAACTAACTTTCACCCAAGATCTAGCATTGTCAAAGTTTGATCATGCTTGTCTATGTTGAATCATGATGGATTCTAGGTTGGGGAGATGCAGCTAGCCATGAAGCCAAACCTATGGACTTGTTTCATAAGTGATACCATCCTCCATTATCACTCTACATTCAGCCTAAGGAAGGTACAAGCATCATTAGTTCTCATTTAGGTGATTAGAGATCTCTCAAAGTGAGTCATCCATCTTCATGTCTCCATTCATGCATCATATTCTTATACATTAGAATATGATTGCATTATGTTTTAGATTTCCTAGTCTTAGACATATTGAAGGCTAGGGTTTACATTCCTATTTACATGCATGTTTCAATATTTCTATCAAGGTTTAATTACCAAACTAGGGGTTTGACTGAGGCAAACCCCCATAAGCAAATCAAGTCTATATTCCGTTATGCAGGTATTTTCTCAGATTCAAAGCTGAAAATCAATTTAGAAGGGAAGGACAGATATTGGAGTACATATTAGAAATTTGAATTTCTGAAAAAGCAGAACAAGACTGATTCACCAAGAGTGGAGAATGAGTCCCACTATAGGTGTTTTTCAGAACTATTTGCAGATTCAGATACCCTTTTTCTTGAAACTAGTTCCTATGTAGAAATCTAGATCTGGGACTGATTCACCTAGATTGGCAAATGAGTCCCAGTAGGTCAAAAAGTCAAAAATTCTAGTCTTTCAGAGTTCCACTCATCCATCTCTAGATTTCCAAGTGCACATATTCCTATTTGTAGTTTTTTGTGTTGTTTCATTTGCATTTCTAGGTCATTTAGTTGAATTTTACATTGAACTAGGGTTTTGCATTTCATCTTGCATTATACTTTTCATTACATTAGTCTTTCCAAGTCTTACTTGGTGGTGAACCCCCTTATTAGTTTCTATTCAGCCCCTAGAACAACCCTCTTGCAAGATCTCTTTATCCTTTGCATTGAGATCTCAAGGGTTTGTTCTTGAATGAAAGTGAGTGAAGATTGTCATTCTAGGTCCTAAACCCTAAAATAAAGAAAATAATTTTCCACCTTTCATTTTGGTGAACCTGCATTTAGAACATCATAATTCTAATTTGGAGTGCATTATCATCATAGATCTTGCTTGCATTAACATTGCATTAGGGTTTGCATTAGTTAATTGGCATTCTATGGTTTCTAATTTTGCATTAGTGAAAGCTTATATAGCTTGCATTTTTGCACCTCATTTCACTAAAAATCAAACAAATTTTGTATTTTCATTTAAGATATAGATCATAAAACATAAAAAGCATAAAAATCAATTAAAATTTTCTAAATTTTTTGAAAAAAATCCCTACTAGGACTCATTTGCCACCTTGGGAAAATTAGTCCCAGTGCAAATTTTGAACTACATTTTACAGAGTTAAATTCCCTCTTTTTGAGCTTTTTTTTGCTGTTAAAACCTTTTTGTTTCAGTTTGCATACTTTTTGTTACATTAAAATCATTAGAAGTAGCATAATTTACATTCATTGCAATTGTGGATAGAATTAGATTCTTGCACTTTTCATTTTGAGCATTAGTTCATAGTTCAATTAGATTAGATCACATTAGACATGTACATTAGAAAAAAAAAACCAAAAAAAAGATCAAATGCCTAAACCACTTGGAGAAAGTATAGTTATTTGACTATGTCAAATCTCTCTTTCGAAGTTAACCTAATCCTCAAGCCTTTTAGTAGTGATGACTTTAACATGTTAGATGAGGCCCTTGAGGATTTCATCTCACAAATTTCATCCACTAAGGCTTGTTATGAAGAACCAAAACCAAGAGAAGTTAATGTAATTCAACCTCAACTTATCCTTTACCCACCTCAACACAAACCTCAACCTAAAAACAAGCTCGAATTTACCCTTTACCCACATAAAAACAATGTCTTGCAGCAATCAAATAATAATACCATTGCTCATATATACAACACTTGAAACAATTTGCAACCAAAACAACCAACTCTAACAACCTTACCTTTGCCTAATCACATTTTACCTAGTGCTCCTCATTTAACTTCGCATAGTGGGAAGAAGTATGATCTTGTTGAAGAACTTAAAAATACTCCTACAAAGATATCCCTATGGGATTTGATTCAAAACTCTCCTAATTATCACGCCCTGCTTCAACAGCCTTACAACAAGTACTGGTTCCTCCTGGTACAAATGCAAATGATGTGACAATGTTAATACAAGGGATGAATATAGTTAACGTAGATATCACCTTTCATCAACATGAGTTGCCTCCTTTGGAATTGAGAAATAAAAATGACGCCTTCATGATCAGAGCCAGCTATAATAGATTAGGAATAAAGAGAACCCTTGTTGACAATGGTTCTCCTCTTAATGTGTGTAGTGTCACACTTTTGGACAAACTTGGTGTCGATACGTCAAAAATTCAACCTGATTCCTTGTAAATTCATGGATTTGATAATATAGGAAAACAACCATTGGATGTGATTACTTTACCTATTATAGTTGGAAAAGCAACCTTGCAAAGCCCTATTCATGTAATGCCCAATAATCTTCCATATAATCTTCTTTTAGGGTGACCTTGGATTCATGAAATGCATGCAGTTCCTTCAACCCTTCATCATATAATGAAGTATGTCTACAACAATAAGGTATATCAAATTGAAATAGACCTCGAACTTGAAAGTTGTCTACAAGTTGAAAAAGGAATGACAAGTCCTCTAAGAACATTCATTCCAACATCGAACCTATAGAAGAAGACAACAAGAAATGGAAATAGTGTCAAAATTATTAGATGATAATTGGGGTTCCTTGTAGTTCCCACCCTTGTTTATGGAAGAATACATAATCACAAGAAAAGAAGATGAAAAGCAAAAGCAACCAATGGTCATGTCAATGTAGAACTCGAAAGAAAATTCGCAAGCATCTACCTCATCCACTCTTGAAGAAGACACAAGCTATACAACAAACTTTGATGAGATAAATTATCAATAGCCACCAAACCCAAAATAAATGGAAAATATTTATGGGAAAGGTTATGAACTTGTGAAAAAAATGGGTTATACTGGTAAGGATGTGGAAAGAAAGAACAAGGCATCCATGTTCCTATAGAGCCTAACATGTAGGAAACAAAAAATGATTTGGGATACTATCCTTCTAAGATAACACAAGCAAGTAAAAGACCCTCATTAAACATCAAAACCATCATGTGTAAACCTAATTTATCAATCTCACCTTGAAACATCCTGAATTGCTTGATATGAATTTTGAACCATCATGGGAATAATTTGAAGAAGATGAATCCTTGAAGAAAATTCTAGGAGTTTATGACAAACCATCTACCCCTCCTCAAAAGAAAAAGGTTACATGCACTATGATTAGCACAAAACAAAAAGATGCAGCAGAGGAAAGTAATGAGATAGATATGAATAAAGAAGAATACAACCTTGAATTTCCAAAGCCAAGTGCACTTCCTCTAGGAGAAACAATTGACATACCAATGGACATCAATGATAAGGAGAAATTAATAAAGATAGGAAAGTTCCTTGATGATGAAGAACAAGAAGATCACACAATTTTTCTCCATGACTTTCCCGAACTTTTTTCTTGGAAGTATTCAGATATGCCAGGAATCGATGCTAAGATAGTGACACACAACATAATCCTTGCTGAAAATGCTAAGCCTATTAGAAAAAAGATACAAAAAATGAATCCTAAGATAGCCTTGCTAGTTAAAGGAGAGATTAAAAACTCCTTGAGGTTGGTTTCATAATACCTATAGATTATTCTCCTTGGATCTCGAACATTGTCTCAGTCACAAAACCTAACAGTTGTATTAGGATGTGTATCAATTTTTATGATTTGAATAAAGCATCTTTGAAAGATGATTTTCCCCTTCCTAATATCAACATGATAGTAGACTTGACTGCATGACATGCTTTGTTGTCATTCATGGATGAATTTTCTGGATAAAATCAAATCTTTATCAACCCTCAAGACCAATACAAAACAACTTTTACAATAGCTTGGGGAACATTTTGTTGGGTCATGATGCCTTTTGGATTGAAGAATACAGGTGCAACATATCAACAAGCAATGAAGAAATATTTCATGATTACATACATAAGATTTTGGAAGACTATGTCGATGATATTCTAGACAAATCTTTAATAAGACAAGACAATGTGAATGTCCTTCAAAAAATATTTGAGCGAATGAGAAAATAAAACACGAGATTGAATCTGAAAAACTGTGTCTTTGGAGTAGATAGTGGAAAACTTCTAGGTTTTATTGTATCTCATAAAGGCATCGATGTGGACACGAAGAAAATTGATGCTATAGTTAACATGCCACCTCCCAAAAACATCTCTCAATTGTGAACATTACAAGGAAGAATTCAAGCTAGTCGTTGTTTTGTAGCATCTTTAGTTGATCGAATGTCACCATTTACACATCTCCTCAAGAAAGATGCACACTTTGGTTGGAACAAGGATTGTATATAGTTTTTTGAGAGTTTAAAGGATTACCTTGCAATTCCACTTTTTTACAACCTGCTATGCAAAAAAAAAAATCATACTTTACACAACTGCATCAACCCATGCTCTTGCAACATTGTTGGCTCAACAAGACGAAAATGGTAAAGAGCATATTGTTTATTACATTAGCCGAACTTTGATTGATTATGAGAAATGATACACAATAATAGAAAAACAATGTTTTTCTCTTGTATTCACTACAAGTAAACTGAGACATTACTTACTGAATGCGGAAATACATGTGATGACGAAATTTGATCCTCTAAAACATCTTTTCAATAAAATAGATTTATCAGGACACTTGGCTAAATGGGTTATGTTGTTAATGAAGTTTGACCTTAAGTTTGTTTCACAAAAAGCAATTAAAGGAAAACCCTCAACAGACCACTTAGTAGACTCTCCCTCACCCCTAGCATTACCTAATGTAGAAATGTTCACTGATGAGAATGTGTGGACTATTCAGAAAGATGACGAAGCATGGGAATTATACTTTGATGGATCTAAGTGTAGAACAAGCTCTGGTGTCGGGGCTATAATAGTTCTACCCGTAAGAAAGCATATTCCCTTATCATACTACTTAAACTTCCTATGCACCAACAACAGCGGAATATGAAGCATTAATTGTTGGTTTGAATGCTATTTTAGCTTTAGGAGTTTGAAATATCAAGATATTCGGTGATTCACAATTATTCATTAAACAAATAAATGGGACATATCAAGCAAAGCATGACAAATTATCGAAATACAAGGATCTCACAATGAATTTGTTAGAGAAATTTGAATCATTTACCATTGACAACATCCCACGAAAGGATAATCGACATGCAAATGCAATGGCAAGTGCAGCTTCTCTTATATCACCTCAAGATCATTCAAAGGATTTCACATTTACTATTCATCCAATCATGAAACCATTAATTGAGTCCAAAGCTGAAGAAGTATTAACAACAACTATGGAAGGGTCTAGTGAATGGTATTCCCCGATATTTAAGTATTTAAAAGAAGGTACCTTTCCTAAGTTGAAAACTAAAAATACTCAAGATCATCTTCGCAAACTTGCAACTAAGTACATAATTCTCACCGACGTATTATATAGAAGATCCTTTAACGACTTTTCACTTAGATGCCTTAAAGAATATGAAATCCCCATAGCACTTGAAGAAGCTCATGCAAGTGCCTGTGGAGGTCATTTTGGAGGAAGATCATTAGTTCAAAAACTTGTTCGCATGGGATACTACTAGAGACATATGGAAAAAGATTGCTCTGAATATTTTAAGAGATTTCACAAATGTCAGGAACATAGAAATTTGATTCATGCTCCTGCTTTTGAGCTTCAGGCCCAAATTCCTATTTGGCCATTCTCAGTATGGGGATTGGATCTTATTGGAAAATCTCACTACCTTCCTCTACTAGACATACTTTTATAATCACTGTGAAAGATTATTTCACAAAATGGGTAGAATCTATTCCTCTTCACTCAACAACTGTTGATGTAATATGTAGTTTCATATTGGAACACATTATTGCTCCCTTTGGACTTCCTTCCGCGTTGATTTCAGACAATGGTACACCATTTAAGAATAATGACGTGAAGAAATTCCTAGAAACATTCAACATCCAACATCGTTTTTCAACACCCTACTACCCACAATCTAATGGTCAAGTTGAATCAACTAATAAGAATCTCGAACACATCTTAAGGAAGACAGTAAACAAACACAATAAGGATTGGCACACACAATTGACATATGCATTATGGGCCTACCATACTAGTATCAGAAAATCCACTGGGACTACTCCCTATAACCTTGTCTATGGTACTAAGGCCATTATGCTCCTAGAGTTAGAAATCCCTACGTTAAGGGTTGCTCTTTAAGGGCTTATTGATGACAACACTTATAAAGAAAAATGATTGCACCAACTTGAGATGCTTCATTAACAGTGCATTAAAGCTCTTCAGCATCTCCAAGCTTATGCTAGAAAATTACAATGTAGTTATAGTGATCATGTCATCCCTCATGTATTCAACAAAGGTGATTTGGTCTTAGTTGAAAATCAACGTAACATTAATGCTGACCCGATTGAAAAAGGAAAATTTAATTCTAATTGGTTAGGACCTTATATAATTAATGAAAGTTATGGGTTCAGTGCATACACGTTAACAAAAATGGATGGCATTTCTCTCAAAGAACCTATTAATGTTGCACATTTACGTCAGTATTATGTCTAATCATCTTCAATAGTGTGAATTATAAAGCAGTGGTGTTAGAGTTAGTCTATGTGCTCTCACATTGCTTCATTGTTGACGAATAGTTATTGGTTTTTCTTGAATACTAAAGTGATTATTTAATTAATTTTAAAATGATTACTTTAGGTTTCATCCTATTCAAGTTCATCCTATGTGTTATGTTAAATTAGATCCTTATATGCATTTAATGTTCTTTACTTAGACCATAGGTGCATTTAATTTAGCATAATATAATCACAATGCTGCATCTAAGAGAAACTAGAATAAGTTTTAATTAGATCACATAAAGCATGTTAAATCATGGATAAATTAATGAAATAGTAGATTATAAAGATGATTTAATCAATCACATTTCCATTTAACATTAAACACATAAACACAAATCATTAAACATCAAATACTTATATATATCAAATTTTTGAATACATGTCATCAATATATACAATGCTAATGAGGTTTGTGACTGCTAGATCCCTCGGGATTTGGTGCTCGTATCTATCTAGTGGTGATTTGTCGAGAGATGGTGGTATGCGATCATGATCGTGACCCACCGAGTGTACTAAGAGAAAACTATAAAACCCACACCTATCCAAGAGCCTCATGACGCTCCCCTGCTATCTGATCTCTCTCCACTTGTAGTCTAGCTAGCTTTGACTATAGTATCTCAAACTCTCCTGGAGTTTGAGATGACTATGCATCTATGGAAGCCTTAGCTCGATGGACACGCCTCCTAAGACTCTCATACATTTCCCATAGTCTGACGTACAACCCAAACAACTCTAGATCCTACTACACAATGGGTGGGGGCACATAGTCTGTATCAATGGCCTCCTCATAGACTGACGGTGGCACTATCTTGGAAGCCACTGACGATAGAGATCCTGAAGGTCTCGCATGACTCCTACGAGATAGAAATCATAAACATAATCAATACATAACATGATACATATGTGAACATAAAATCAAAACATAAGCATAAAGCATGACTATAAATAAAATATCATCACCTATCTCTTCGGCTGGCTGTGTGAAGACAACCTCATCATGTGTAGGGGGCATGAAGGTTGTGCTAGCCTCTCCATGGCTATGGGTGCTAGTGCCTACTGCAACTTTTGATCATGATCTAGTAACACGAATGGGAGATAAATCTCCCCACTTGTGGCCCACTGGATCATCATCTGCTACCTCACCACCCTCACTCATCTGCCACTCCTCCTCCTTGTTCTAATCCTCCTCATCATCACCCTCATGGCCATCATAGTCTATTTCTGCAATCTCGTCATACTCCTTATCTATCACATTTGTAAATATGTTTGCAACCTTGTAGCATGTATCCTCAGCCCTGTCCTCCCCCTTGTCTCCCTCATCTGGGAGTGGCCCTGCATCATCTATCAACTCATCCATCAAAAATAGGGAGTTAATCATGATACTGTCCACCACTCCTCATAGGCATCTCTGGTACTGACATCATCAACATCAGAGACTGGAGGAATATCATGATCTAAGAACTCAGAGTCACTGTAGACAACATCCTCGGCAGTGAACCATCTATAATCATTGGGTCTCTAGGAAGTCCATACTGATCTCCTAAAAAAGGGTCATGCCCTGGGTGCTATCAGAACCTATCCAAACTATCACATGACGCAATCATAGTAGAAAGGTCATACTATGTAATCGTGTTTGCCTATCAAGAACCTGTCCATTTGTAATCTCCTCATCTTCTGAGTCTCATCCAACCATTGTAGCACAAGTTGGTAGGGTCTCTATAGAATCTCATCCTCATCCAGTTGGTCAAATTGAACTGTCCAAAAATGCAAGTCACCATACTACCAAAACTACTGCAAAGGATAGTTGAAAGCTCGAGGATACTCTAGGGTTTGTCATGCATGGAAACCCTATTGGTCTGGTACATGTGATATGCTCTAAGCACCACACTTGCAATAGCGTACAATGTACCATGCTATCGACCTCCCAAAATTCAAACCATCCAAGATCATAATACAGATGTGCTAGGATGTTGCGCCCCTAGGCGTACACGGTCCTATGCTCTACCATCCCTGAAATCATGTGTATAGTCCTCCCTTTAAGTGTGCTCCCTGATCGTTAGGGATGAGTACTAGTGCTACTGTTAATATCATAATCCATACAACTAGTGAGGCCCGTGAGTAGCAACATTGCTAGATCGATCTAAGGCTTCACCATACCATCATGCACTAAACCTCTGAGGAAGTACTGCATGTCGTATTTCATCTCTTGAAATGACCGCTCCACTAGGAAATGTACTCTCTCACTCCGAATTGAAACTTGGAGTATGCAATGTACGTCCTCTAGCGTACTGGTCATCTCACCGGTAGGAAGATGAAAAGTGCATGTATCAGCGTTCCATCGCTCTACTAATCCCATCAACATAGGATCATGGTACCTCATTGGGGGCATGAGATACGCCCAGTATAATCCCATAGTCTACATGATCTTTGTCTCCTCTACTAAAAGAGTGGGGACTAGGTCTTGGAGGTGGTTGATCTGTCTACCACCTAGATGCTACCGTGAATGAGTAGGAATCTAACAAAAAAAGAAAAAACATGTCCTAGATAAGCATTCTAAACTCTTAAATCTTTACATCAACAACCCAAAAAGTGTACTAAAGTTGTTCTAGTGTACTCTCCTAAAGGTCCTAGACACTTTAGACCCCTTTTGGGACATTTTGCAAACAAAAGGGACACTTTGCGAAAAAAGGGAAGCTTTGCAAACTTTTCTTCCAAGGCCCTAAATTAAGCTACAAATGTGTATAAATCATAAAATAAATGTATAAGGACAAAGCTAAGGTAGAAAAATCAACTCACCTAATGATAATGCTTATTGTGGGCCATCTGATCTCGTAGGATGTCCAATCTCCTAGGCTTGTAGTCTCATCAGCTCAACATCCTCACTCACTCTTCAATCACTCTCAAGCTACAAAAAGGTAAATGAAAAAATGGTTAGAATTTACTTCACTTTTTACTCTTATATAAGTTAAAATTAGGGTTTTTACTATATTAGGGTTAAAAAGTTCCTTTCATTCAAATTAACATAACAGGTGTTAGAGAGCTCCATTTTCAACGCCGTTTGTTTCATTGGAATCATGATTCCACTCCCGTCCTCATCAAATTTCTATCATTATATGGTATGGTACTTGGAAATACCCTATGATACGACTTACCTTATTTGATGTAGCTAGAATGCTACCTTGATTCCACCTTCGTAAAGCAAGCAAAATCGAGGGGGGCATACATCTATCCTCGAATTGAATTTCTAGAAGAAGTTCTAGATAAGAGGATTTTTGGACAACTAACAAATATATGTTGCAGGATGCAGTTCCTAACATTGTGGGTTTGTAGATAGCTATAGTGGGGGTTTCATTTTCCCGTATTATGATTATGTGTATCCTTTTATGAAACAAAGGTTATTATTGGAGTCCTTTAGCTTGCATATGCACATAGATTCATATGGGTGCTAAAGTGGGGGCTAAATGTAGTGAAGAAAATTGTACACTCTTGAAAGTGAGGCAATTTCACACTTAATTTGGACCTATTTTGGCACCCTTGCATTAATTACCCTTTAAAATCATCATTAGTAGGCCCCTAAGACCCATTATTTCGGATCTCGGGGCTTATTTCAATTAAAAACTTGACAAAATCATTTAAAACATCAAAAATATTGAAAAACCACCTCAAAAAGCTAGGGTGGGACTCATTCGCCGCCTTGGGAAAATGAGTCCCCCTAGGTGGGATCCATTCGCCACCTTAGGCAAATGAGTCCCATTTGGGGTATTTTTGAGTTTTGAGCGGGAAAAACACCTTTTTAATTCAAATTTTTTATGGATGTTAGCCTTTGAGGTCTAAATAATGGTAAATTAGGTGTTAATGCCTATATAAGCAAGTTTCTAAGTCATTTTTATCATCTAAGCAATCTAAGCAAGAATTTTCAAGAGCAATTTCAAGAGAAAAGCATCAAGAATCTTTAAGTATTCTTTCACAAGAGCATTCAAGTTTCAAAAGCAATCAAAGTTGAAGTCTTGGAGCAACAATAAAGTGTTTTTTTAAGTATTCAAGCTCACTTTCATCCAAGATCTAGCATTGTCAAAGGTTGATCATGGTTGTCTATGGTGAATCATGATGGATTCTAGGTTGGGGAGATGCAACTAGCCATCAAGCCAAACCTAAAGATTTGTTTCCTAAGTGATTCCATCCTCCATTATCACTCTACATTCAGCCTAAGGAAGGTACAAACATCATTAGGGCTCATTTGGGTGATTAGAGATCTTTCAAATTGAGTCATCCATCTTCACGTTTCCATTCATGCATCATATTCTTACACATTAAAATAGGATTGCATTATGTTTTAGATTTCCTAGTCTTAGACACATTTAAGGCTAGGGTTTACATTCCTATTTACATGCATGTTTCAATATTTCTATCAAGGTTTAATTATCAAACTAGGGGTTTGACCAAGGAAAACCCCCATAAGCAAATCAACTCTATATTCTATTATGTAGGTATTTTCTCATATTCAGAGCCAGAAATCAGTTTAGAAGGGAAGGATAGAGATTGGAGTATAGATTAGAGCTTTGAATTTTTGAAAAAGCAAACCAAGAGTGGCAAATGAGTCCCACTACAGGTTTTTTTCAAAACTTTTTGTAGATTCAAATACCCTTTTTCTTGAAACTGGTTCCTATGTAGAAATCTAGATCTGGGACTAATTCACCCAGATTGGAAAATGAGTCCCAGTAGGTCAAAAAGTTAGAAATTCTAGTGTTTCAAAGCTCCACTCAACCATCTCCAGATTTCCAGTTGCACATATTCCTTTATGTAGTTTTTTGTGTTGTTTCATTTGCATTTCTAGGTCATTTAGTTGAAGTTTGGATTGAACTAGGGTTTTACATTTCATCTTCCATTATACTTTGCATTGAATTGGTCTTTCCAAGTCTTACTTGGTGGTGAACCCCCTTATTAGTTTCTATTCAACCCCTAGAACAACCCTCTTGCAAGATATTTTTCTCCTTTGCATTGAGATCTCAAGGGTTTGTTCTTGAATGAAAGTGAATGAAGATTGTCATTCTAGGTCCTAAACCCTAGAAGAAAGGAAACAATTTTCCATCTTTCAACATGAAAATCTAACAATCTAATATTGATGTTAACCATAATGTTAGTATTAATAATATTCCTATTAGCTAAGT
This sequence comes from Sequoia sempervirens, assembly GCA_007258455.2. Lineage (NCBI taxonomy): Eukaryota > Viridiplantae > Streptophyta > Pinopsida > Cupressales > Cupressaceae > Sequoia > Sequoia sempervirens. Next base: position 165,937,459 of record VDFB02168118.1, read on the forward strand.
TTCTAACTAAAGAGGATATTATTGTGATAGAAAATCACAACAATAATATCATCAGTGGACAAGGTGTTCATTACTCCCTTGGACATCTTCTTAATTCATAGTATTAAAAATTGTCAACCACACATGAACATAACAACATACTAATGTGGAGATGAACATTAAATATCCCTATCACAATGATTTAAATAACATTTATAATAGTATCATGATTACCATTATCCTTTAGCATCCCCTTCTAATATTTATATCCACTAACTATTTACTAATTCATTAATAATATTATTCTTGAAGTCAAACTCATCCAATAAACCAATTTCACTCTAAAAGTTGGAGTATTGTTATACTTAAATGCATTATGCTTTGTAGCACAACTCCAATTAATTTCGACTTAATTGATTACCATTATATCTAAAATTTAGGTTATATAATAAGGCTAAAGTTTATCGAGGCTTTTAAAACAAATTGTCCAATAGTTCTAAAACTAATTGAACTTATAAGTAACTCTTTATTCCAAGGATTTTAATGCAAGTCTAAAATCACTCACTAATTGATTCAAGCAATGATAGAAAAAAATTCTCTATATTATCATCTAACTATTTAATTATAAATCTAACATGACTTCTAAATATGAAATCAACTATTTAGTTATATTATAGAGTATTAGGAACAAGAGTACGTCCAAGAGTTCTTTTCATGAAATAGCAATTATAAATCTAATTTTAACTCTTTCATCATGTCTATAGAAAACATTACTATATCATCAATACTCGTACTATAGTATTACTCAATTTTTATCAAATAAATTAAATCACTAAATTACTAGTTTTAGCCTCTTCTAATTTCAATACTATTCGATTAAATCAACAACATAGTAGTATTAAGTTTAATCATAATTATTAAATAATTAGATGGATTAATTATTTTTATTTAGATTCATAACTTACAACAAATAATACCCACACACGTAATAGTTTTCATCTTATAATGATTTAACTCAAGTGTTCGTGTAAATTTAAAAGTACCTATTAAGTATTTTATTTACTATCAATAAAAGGTTAAGCTTTACATATTAAATATCATATATTATTTTTTAACTACCACTGATTTATTGTATTTACTATCAATAAAAGGTTAAGCTTTAATTTTTTTTAATTTTGTGTTGAGTTGCATTAACTACTAGTTAACAATTAACCAAATTGGAAACTACTATCTTGAATTTCTTAGGAGAATATTTTTCAATTAATATCATTATCTTTCTTACAACTAATTTAGAAACATCAAATTTCCATTTTAAATATTTTTAATTCAATTAATAAACCCAATATTTAACTAAACATTATTTCAACTTTAATTTGTTTAAATTTCATAAGATAATTAGTACCCTAATTGCAACCAGCTTGCAACTACATTTTTTTTGTATTAATCAAAGCTTAAAAATTACAAAGGAATAAATAACAATAGTTCAACAAAGAACTCATAGAAAAAAGAAAGGAATAATTACATATCTTTTGCAGTTGCATGATGGAGATATTTGTTGCTCTAGACAAATTCAAGGGCTTTTCAAATTTAGACTTTAATTGTCCTTTCGATTCAAGGAGGTTGTCATGTGTTTTGGTAACTGTTGTAGCTATGATCTTGGATGGAAAGTAGTTGTGCTTGTTAACTTGCAACTATTTGACCAACCATGAATTACCATACTTCTTGCTTTTCAAAAGGATTTGTTTTGTTTCTTTTTTTAAAAAAAAATTGATTTGATTTGATTTACTTTTCAATGTACGGCCGGTTCAAATTTATTCCATTTAGCTTTTGAAGTTGTAAGATTAGATGTGAAGGTGGAAATATTTCAGATTTTTTTGACATGCAATCAAAAAAACATCTCATTCTTCATATAGATTACAACTCTCTCTCTCTCTCTCACACACACACACACATGAACCATGAATCTGATCAAACATAAAGCTGAAACATATCATGTACAGGAACAAAATAAAACAGATTTAAATCTCCTTCATTTTGCAGATTTTACCCTATACTATGCATAAGGAGTTGTGTTGTTTCATTTCATTACACCGAGAGGCATATTACAATGGCATCCACCAAAAAGCAATGTGTAAGGAAAAACTCCTCGGCTAGAAATTGATGTTCAAATGACATGCAAATCCTTATCCACTCTTAAATCTTATCTTCTTATCTTTTGAAAAAATAAAAGCAGTCATTATTGTTAAGAGATTTAAATAAAAAACTTTCCTATGTAAATGATTTTATAATTTTTTTAAATGCATTTTTAAGTATCATTTTAGAAAATGAAATGATTTATATGCAAAAAGAGGAAAAAATAAAATAGAAAAATTGTTTTTATATCTAAATTTAAAATGAATATGAAATTTTATTTAATTCATTTTTATAGATAATCACTACAAGAAAAAATAAAATAGAATGATTGTTTTTATATCTAAATTTAAAATGAATATGAAATTTTATTTAATTCATTTGTATAGATAATCACTGCAATTTAATTAATTATTTAAAAACTAAATAATATATTTTTTATAAATTGTAGAAATTAGAATTTAATTTAATTTTACAATAAAATTTAAGTTTTCAAAATATTGTGGTGATTTCTCTTGTAAACATATTAAAAGATTTAAATCAAAAACTTCCCTATGTAAATTTTTTATGATTTTTTTAAATGCATTTTTTAAATATAATTAGAAATTCCTTAGTACATTTTTATTCTTTACATTTATTTTGACGTTAAAATGATGGTCAATAGGTAATGCATAAATAAGTTTTAAAATTAAAAGGAAAATTGATTAAAATTAGATTAGGAAATTGTAAATAAACTCAACAAATTGGAGATTTGCATGAATTCATGGAAATCATGGAAATATGAGTTTTTTCTTTTTTAAAGCCAGCTTTAAAACTAGAACCGATTGTTAAAAATGGTAAGACTATTTCAAACTATTCCTTAATAATTAAAAAATAACTGTCAGATGTGGAGTTTAGAAGGGAAACTTAAAAAACACTGAAATCTTAATTGTCCAATAATGAATGAAAAATAGAAAGAAAAGGAGAGTTGTGTGATTAAAAGAGGGGAGATTTTCTTAGTTGAACACAAAAATACTTATAAAAGGAAAATTGGCCACTGAAATTGAGAAGAAGAAACATTTCGGTGAGGAGGGAGCTCCAGGTAGGAGATCCAGGAGGAAGGAAAAGACGTCATATTGGGAAGAGTTGTTAGAAGGGACGTAGTTGAGGTTTGTGTAGGAATTCTCACACTCAGAAGGAATCCAACTCTGAAGATGCCAAGAACCAGTAAGTGCATTTTCTCCATGTTGTTGTGTGTAAAGTAATTTCATTTGGAAAAATTGTGTAAGATTCTTGAACTCTTATATGTGAATTATGAATAAAGAAAATAAAATTTTAATCCTATGGCATGCAACCATGAATATTGCTGCCCTAGATTTTAAATCATTTATCCTTATTTCTATCAACAAACTTGACTGCCCTTCGGAACCATAGTGCAATGCCTGACCTATGCTATTTGAAATTTAAATTCATATGGGTTTCATTTAATATATTACTTCCATTTAATATATGTCACACCCTTGTAAAGTTGATCGACCAGATGTGGCCGCCACCACCACATTAGTAATTTAGAGTTAAGTTTTTCCAATTAAAAATGCAACTTTCTACCAATTATGGGTTTTTGATCAAGAGGATTAAAACACGGGTTTTTACAATTGACATTTTCATAAAAAAAATATACAATTTTTAGTCTCTGCCTTTACAAGCATGGGTTCAGAAAGTTAGAGGTTCTTTTTTTTCTTTTCTTGGGTTTGGTACGTTTAGATTTCCTTGTTTTAGTTTATGTTTTTAGTTTTAGCTTTTAAAACATTTTAATGCTGCAGTTTGTATACTGCGATAGTTTCCTTAATTTAGCTTTGTTTTAAAGTTTTGTTTACCTTGCATCATAAAACATGCTTTATTTTTTAAGTTTTTTTGGATCACAACTTTGATGTGCTACTTTGAAACTCTTTATATAGAGTCATACTGTAGCTAATTATACACAGTTTTGAATATACAAAAAATTATTCTCAACGCTGCAATTTTTCAGTTTTAGTAGTTGAATAATATTGCAGTGTTAATCTTTTTCAGTTTGCTATTTAGTTTTCCAATCTATGTTAAACTAAAAAAGAATGTGTGATTTCTTCAACAAACATTTTGGATTCTTCTTCACCAAGGCATTCTTCAATCAACTTCATCCTTGATTTAGAAGACATAGATAAGGTAATTTTTTGGGTGCTAAAGACTTTGCAAGGCTTTGCATTTGAAACATTGGGAGGGTACACAATAATGGATTCCATGCAAAACTATTCATGTTTAGTTGCAAAGAGTTGTAAGTAAATCTAATTATTGTACATCTCATTCCTTTTTTTCTTTTAAACAAAAAATTACAATATTGATTGAATGTTTGTTGTACAAGTGATGTCAATAATACTGCTAATACATATGAAATTCATAATGATGTTGTAGACAACACCAGATTTTATTTTTCTCTATTACATGCTCTTTAGAATATCGGTAGCTTTCAATTTGATGAGATGCTTAGACAAGGTTTGCTAGATTATTTTCTCTTTGATGTGTGATGCCAAGCAAGGAGAGTTCGTGATAAGCTTGACCAAGCCTATGATGCAGATGATGAGGATGGAGTAGAATGTCGACATAAACATCCTCGAATCACTGCACAATTAGAAGCGTATGATGTAGATGATGAGAATGAAGTAGAACGTTGACATAAATGTCTTCATCTCATTGCACAAGCATACATAGCTCATCTAAAAACCTCATTTCATCTTAAATAAGATGTGCATTTTGAGAAGGATAACTCTCAACGTATTTTATATATGTGAAGCATTTTTTCCTTAATCATTTTGACTTTTGACTTTTATATGTTTTTGGCTTCGGATGTGTCCGCGCTCAAAGTAAGTTTTTTGGAAAGGTGTGCAACGCGCCATGTGGTGGCTGCGTGACTTTCATTTATCGCCTTCCTATCAGAGAGGAGCCAGGACATGTGTCAACTCAGCGGAGGTTTTCTCAAGGATGATTTTCATAAGTCTGAGAATACCCGCCCGCTTGACATGTCATCTCTTTGATGCGGGTCGTTTGCTTTTATGAAGCGATCTCTTTTGGAGTGTGTCAGAGCTTGTTGGTTTCTTTTTGGTTTTCAGGATGGAAGGTTTGAGTTGGTGCTGTCGAGTCATGTGATTGGTCAAGTAGACTTTTTCCAAGCTATTTTCTAGGATCTAATCGTTTTCAGATAACAATCTTTGCTAAATATTTAAAGGGAATTAATGCGGTAGTTGAGAATTGATGAGCAAAGATTGTCATGACCTAATTTAAGATCAATGATTAGATCACGAGCTATCAAATGCCAACATCTGGCAGTGATTACTTCTAGAATGTGGCAGCAATCTTCTCTTTTTCTAGCTATAAATGTGAGGTGACAATAGAAAAGAAGTTTTTTCCAAAAAAAGTTCCAAGTTTTAGTTTCTTGTTCTCAAGAAAAGTTTCTTTAGTTTTCTAAAGTTATAGAACTATTTTCAGAAGTAGAATTTGTAAAACTGCTTTTCTCCGGCATGTTATATTGTTTATGTTCAAACTATTATCGGATTGGCATCCGACCTTTGTTTTAAAGTTCATTTTATATTCAAGCACGAACCATTTGGAAGAAATCTTTGAGACTATGCATGATATGGCCTTTATCAAGTTCTTTCTTTATGTTTTCATTCAAAATGAAACACTATGTTAAGTTGAATTCACGTAGTTTGAACAGTTAATTTCCATGTTGTAGGGTTATATGGTAGGACAATAACCTATGAAAATTGGACTATGTCTGTGAAATTCTCTATTTTTCTAAAGGGTTGTTGTTTTATTATATTATGTTGTAAGAAGAGAGAGGGTTTATATAATTTCTGAATGTTTTTCTGTTAACCTTGGAAATCTTTATGCTTGATTAGACCTTAATGAACACTGCCTACGGGGAGATTTGAAAGACTGCACTGTGCTTGTAGTTAGCCTTTGTTGTTTGTTCTCTTCCCAACAATGAAGGGTTGTGGCGTTATGTATCCAAAATATCATTCATAGGAAATATTGGGTTTAAAATGTTGTAAAACCTTTGGCACATCGCTATTTTTATGTTTTATGTTCACATTTTCTTCTACCCTTTTCTCCAAAACTCAAAGAAGAGCTAACTTTCTATAAAAACCCTGGAGGTATTCAGTGAGGCGCAAATCAATCCCCCACTCACTGAATTTCCCATAAGGTTGTTAGAGAGGCGCAAGCTTTGATGATCAACAACATATATTAATATAATTTAATATATGTATGCTAGTTTAATTATCATTTTAAACTCTCCATAAAATCATTAAATAATGCCCCTTTTTCCATTATTCATGGGCGACATTTTTCTTTTGGAAAAAACTCTTTATCATTTTCTGAAATATGGTCTTAGATTATATTGACCATGTTGTCCCTTTTTAACATATAAATTATATAATGCAAAAACTTGAGAACTCTTTAATTAGATAAATAAACATGAATATATATTTAATATAATTTTTCAATCATTATATATATATATTAATTTGGGCACAAAGGATATATTAAAATCTTATTGGTAAACAATAGTTTTATTATATATATATTTTTTTCTTATTATTATATTTAGGATAATACGATACATATATAATCTTAAGTGCTATTTTTATAATTTAGTTTTATATACTACATATTATACATATAAATATACTCTTTTTCTTGAAGATTAAATATAAGACGCAATTAATTATTTTACAAATGTAACTCAATATAAGGGAAGAAGACCATGTATTTAGACTTCCATGGATTTATTTATTTATGCTCAAACAAATTAGGAAAAGTTAATACCTAAGACTCTAATCTTTTATTTCCTTAAGAATTTAGACAAATAGCTATCAAGAATGCATTTATGAAGTTTACATTTACCCAACATTAGTTTCTTTATAATCATGAATATAAACTTACCTAAAGTCTTGTTTGAAATTTCACATCTAGTTGAAAACATAAACACATGTCCAAATTTGAACTATTACTCATGTACACAACAAACACATTTATCATAATTCTACTCTTGATTTTTTTTTAAATTCATAAGACCCATCTCTATTTTTTGAATCCCGGATTTGATAGACTTCACGTTGTTTTCCATATTTAATATATGACCTAAAAGAAGAAGACAACAAAAAAAACAATATGGCCACAAACTCTCCTCCCAACCATATGATTGATAATCAATCCACCCCCAAGCTCTAAGGGTCACATAGCTTTTTCTTATGCACACAACACCACCACTATTCACAAGGGTTCCTTAAATAAAAATTCACAATACACTATGCACAATGCCAACACACATATTATAATACATCAACCTACCCATTAAATAACTATTCACATAAAGAGATATTGAAACAAGATGAAACTCCAACAAGACTAAACACATAATTTCAACAAATACCTCAAAAGGATCTTACAATAAGTTGCACATACAATTCAAAACATAAAAAATATTTCATGCATCATAACCAAAGATCTACAAAGGGGAAGACCTTACCAAAGTAAGTGTGAATCCAAAACCTTGGTGATAACCTCTTCTTCTCAAAGCCCTATTCTTCCATCCTTGCTCTCCCATCCTCTCCTCTATCTCCACCAAGAATTCTCCTTCCTAAAAGGAGAAAGCATCCCAAGACAAAGCATAACCAAAGCAAAAAGAGAGAAACCAAGCATAAGAGAGAAGCTCGTCCTTTCAAAGAGAAGGAATATATAGAAGGAAAAAGGTAACCAACTCCCCTTAACTTCCCAACCACCCAACCAACTCCAATTTTCACCACTTTTCATAAGTGGGAATTTAGAGTGGGTTTTAGAATTTATTTAAGGGGTTTTATAAAATAAAAAGACCCCTAACCTATAGACCTACCACCTATGACACTTTTTAAACAATTAAAACCATATAAAGACTTTATAAAACACATTTAAATAAGATAAAATTAAAAAGGTGACCCAAGGGTCTAATAAAACAACCTTTCACATATGTACAATCCTTACAAAGTAATGTAAAAACATATATCCTTGTCAAGAATAGGAAATTTCACAAGAATAGCATAAGGTAAGTAGCTATGTGACCCCTTCATCAACATTGGCCAATTTTAACTTGTTTACTTGACCATAAAAAAGGTGTTAGTATTTCTTATAACTAATAGTAATTGAAACAAGTAGTGTATGGAAAATAACCTTCTAATAATAATCGACTAAGGAATTAAATCTACATAAGTAACATACAATTTAATTCTTCCTTCTTGCACAATACCCTTTTAGAGACAAGCAATAATTGATCATGTTATTTAATATCAAAATATTACCACTTATCAATAATCTATTTTACCTATATTGAATACTACTACAACCAAATATTGAATATCAATCATTACCTTTATATTCACCCACTCATAATGTAAAATCACCTAGCATGATGAAATCCATTAATATACATAATAATATTATGGTCAATAATAAAACATCTCAATCATTACATACTTATGTAGATAGGGAATAAACCTCATCTGGCTATCACATGAAATCACAACAACCACTTGTTAGTTAGTTAACAAATATAGAAAACTTGATGTATAGGAACATTAATCACTAATGTATATTGTCCAACATAAAAGAACATAAAATATAGGACATAAACCATTGATGACTAATAGGATCAACAAGGCCACAAGGGGCGGGGTCTTACATGAGGAGCTAGGATCCTCTTGGAAATTTAATCCCACAATTAGCTAGCTGATTAGACTTATCCTTCACTTCATGAACATGTAGCTTCAAAAATTGGTAGAGGCCTAAACTTGTTTGGCCTCCCAATGGTTCCATTGAATCTTCATCATTTGTAACCTACACTTGACTAGTTGTTTCCTCCACATCATCACCTAATTGATCAGCTTGACTTTCTCCCTACTCAACATAAAAATGCACTAAGGTATTTGGGCCCATGCTATGTGGTGGAGAAGGAATTGTTAGACTTTGTTCTAAGTTCACATGTAAATAAATTCTAAGATTTGCAACCCCCTCTAACAACCACGATTGCTCCTTTGGTGCACTTGGTAGAGAAAGAGAGATGTATGCATACATATTTTGATATCACAGAATTATTGTTGATGGTGAACTATGTTGGCCACCCAAACCTGGTGTTCCACTTGGTGATTGGTGGTCTAAGAAACTAGATGTTTGCAGTAGACTTTGTTGGTCTACACATTTAGTTGTTTGAAGTGGAATATGTTGACCTCTACAAATTTTGTTGTTCCAATTATACATTCAACCTCAGTTTGTGGAAAACCATCAATGGATAGATTGAGAATGTTTTCTACAGTAGATGCTTCCTTGAGGGAAACAAACTGGAATGTCTCACTAGGCCTCATGTCATCCACCAATGCATCTGGATTTAGAGGCCAAATACCTGTTCTTTTGAACCCCACTTTTATGTTCTCAACTATCAATGCTTTCTCAAAAGCAACACTACCAAGTGTTGCCAATTTTATCCTTCTAATCTCCAAATTTGAATATTTTGTAGTCCATGTTGCTCTTTCCCTTTTAAAATGTGATTTGAAAGAGGCAAATACACTCACATCAAGTGGCTACAACCTATGTGATGTGTGGGCTGGTAGGGTACAAGCAAGTCAATGCCTAGTTCCCTCACTTCAGTAATGGTAGAAAAAGTAACGTGGCTACCCTGACCATAAAAAATGAGGAGGTGTCTATGACTGGGCGAGACACCCCCAGGTACTTGTCGAGAAAAATGGTTCAACCATCTTAGAAATAGCTCTTTCTTCATCCATGCATGAGGCTGAACAACCATACATGCTCTTGGCTCATAGTTGATTATGTAGTTGTGGAGGTGTTTTTTGCTTTTAAACAAGTAAAAGACAAGAATCTTCTATCCGAAAGCATTTGCACAGCAAAAAATAGTGATCCACTCTTGGCTCTTGGGGATAATATAGGACACACTTTTGTTTCCCTTTTTGGCAAGTACTCTCATTGCATTGTTTCGTCCAGCTTGCAGGTGAGTCTTATCATAGTTCCAAATCCTTAGTCCATACCATAACTTTTGGTTTTGCATGCCTTCTCCAACATTTCACAAAATGCAACAATAGTTGTAGGCTTGAGATTGATAACACGGTCTCTATCTTGCCCTTGGGTTGTCCTTAAACACAGATCAAGATGCCTTTTTGAAGCTTGTCCACCAAGACTTACCAGGAAGTCCATCTTTGAATGGATTAGGCCTCATCTGGTAGATTTGGACCACATTAGATTTTAGATTCACAATCTCCAAACCATGGCCAACAACAACCATCTCCAAGTTGCACCATTCAATGACCTTTTCCTCTTCATCATCGTTTAAGACTATTGGGACCCTTTCTTTTTGGTAGAGGTAACACCACTCAACTAATTAGACAATGTGGTAGTTGGAAGACCCTACATTTTTTTTCGCCCCTCTTGTTGACATGTCATTGTCTTCAACATTTTCCATGGAAGATTCCATGTCAGTCGTGGTCTATTCCCATTGCACTACAACCTTTTTAGTTGTAATAGTTGGATTGACTTCGACTATAGGTTCAAATGACTACAAAATGGGAATTACTTTGTCTTCATCATTGTGTGGCATCCTAATAGGTTCGATCAACTACTGAATGAGAATTACTTCATCTTCATCACTGTGTGGCAACCTCACACCTCTCCTCTATGCAGACAAAGTTGTCCAAGCTCACTTGGTTATAGCTCACGCGGTTCTTGCTAGCGCGTTGTTCCTCATCTATGTTGAGCCAAGTGTAAGATTAGTAAACAACATACAGATACACAAAAACATTCAAAGGAGAGGGTTTGATGGTGGTGAGTGCTATGTTGTGCGAGGGGTCCATGTCAACAGATCAAAAAAATGCAAAAAAGTAGAATTACATACAATTGATCATATCACCAATTCTAACTCTTATAACCCTTAGGTGATCATGTTAACATATTACTATATATATAATCAATTAAGGGGTTATATATAAATTGAAACAATAGTATGATACAAATATGTAAAACCCTTCCTGAAACAACATAATGATATTTCTATATAATTGTAAACAACATTACGGTGGAAACATTTTTAAGCATTTGTGAAACAACATTATGATATTTATATATAACTTGAAAGAGCATTATGATATTTGTACATACATACAAAACAACATTATGATGCAATTATTTATAAGCATTTCTAAAACAACATTATGAAATTTATATATATCTTGAAACAATAGTGTGATACAAATATTTAGAACCCTTTTATGAGACAACATACATGGTTACCATACATGCTAGACTCATTGTAATTGAAGAACAAACAAACCATACATATAATTAAGTTAAATGCTAAATGAAGAAGGCTATCAAAAACATGTCTATCTATATATATCATATAGAGCTCTATCACACAGGGTTACAAATATTTGTATCATACAGTTGGGCACTGATTGTTAGATTGCAAACACTTTTGTTTTGACTATTTTGAAGGTTTCTAACTTGAAACAACAATATGATATAAATATAAACAACATATTTGTACATGTTAGAGTAACTGCAATTGAAGAAAAAACCATACATCTAATTAAGTTGAATGTAAATGAAGACGGTTATAGGAAACTTATGTATCTATCTCTACAATATATATTTGTACCATACTACTATTTCAAGTTATATATAAATTTCATAAAGTTGTCTCAGAAAGGCTTATAATAGTAGGAGTTTGGCATTATCACAATTAGCTATAAGGGAGAGGGGTCGATATTGGGTTGGGGTTGTGTTGTGGGTATATTGGGTGACAAATGTAGGTGAAATGATACATATGTAGGCAATTGGTTTTGAAGAAAATCATGATCTGTATGAACACGAAGCAAATCATGATACATATGAACATGAAGCTTTTCTCAAAAACCTGTAAATGTAATTAATTTGAATCTAAATGAACAAGGCATATGAAACATCAATTTCTATATCACTGCATAAAAAAATTGAAGCAAGTTTCAAAACAAGATATCGTGGAAGATGAAGTACGTGTTTGTAGAAGTTTGGAGGAGCTCCCTTGCTTGACTCTCGAACAAGTGTCTCCAACAAAAACTCAAAATTTTGAAATGCTGAAAAGTTAGCTTGCATTGCACAATTCCGGTATGTTGTATAAATAATTAAGTTGTATAAATTTGAATAGGTAGGTGCAATTGGAGATATTTGAATTCTAGGAGGGAATTTGAGGTTGCATTGAAGGATGGTAGAAGTGATATAAAATGGGTATGTAGAAATTTTGGTTGGTGATTTTAGAAAAAATGAAATTGTTGATTATTTTAATATTTTGTTATGATTAATTTAATATCATGTATAATTGTGAATTATGGTTGATATAATTAGTCGTCTTTTATTGTAAAATTGTATTGCATAGTGAGCCTGAGAATTCATTTTTTGCATTGTTGCAAGTAAATTACAAAAAATATTGGTGTAGATGGACATGGTGAAACTAGTAGTTTGCTAATAAGGGATGAATAATGAAACATGTTTTATTGTAATATGTTAAAATGTATTTCCAACTTGCTTAGTTGACAATGGGTTTTGTGCATGTCAACTCACTTTTAATGCAATAAAACATATATTATGGAAATATATATATCTATTTGCATTAACCTATTTTTTGGGAAGGTGGCAAACAATATTTATATTGTGGAAATAAATATATCTATTTGCATTCACCTAATTTTGGGAAGGTGGCAAATATTTACTCTACCTATGATAGGACATAATTATGATTTAACATGAGCATGTCGTATCATATTGATAGAAATGTGGCAAATATTTACTCTACCCATGATAGGACATAATTATGAAACATGAACTTGTCCTATCATACTAATAGAAAGATTTGAAATTTTTTTTGGGTCTTTTATTATTTTATTTTTTTATGTAGCAGGGGCGTCCCTGCGGCTCAGCCCAACGACCCATACCTTGGGTACTTGGGGCAAGACTAGCCCCCTGTGGGTGGATGCCATAGCGTGCATACAAACCCATCGGTCAATCGTGAGAGCGGGGGCTTGAACTCGAGACCTATGGGGAGCATACCCACAACCCAAGCCAACTCCGCTATCCAGACAGGCTAAAAATTTATCTAACCTCAATGAAGTTAGGGGCAAAGTCCATTACTATACACTGGGTCAGCAGTGCAGGAATGGGTCTTTTATTGTTATTAAGTGAGGCCCAATCTCTCACCTACTATACCCACGACACAATCCCCACCCACAATCGACCCTTCTCCCTTACTACAAACAAAAATAACCTTTCCATCAAAATCACCAAATCTTCTTTTAAATTTATATACCAACCACAAACTATCTAATAACTAAACTAGTACAAATAAAAAGACTAATCCATCATAATCACCAAAATCTTCTTTTAAAATTATATACAAATACAAGATTAATATAAAAAATATTAATTCCAATTATTAATTTAATGCAAAAATTAACAAAGCTTTTGCAAACGAATCATTTGGCAGTTGGCAGATTCTTCAATCTTTGTATAAAAAAGCTCTCAGATTTTTAAATAAATTAAATAGAGTTTACATTTCTTTAAAAAATTAAATATTTTTCATTGAACAAACGCACTCGACATTAGACCGTAAACCTGTAGCCTTGGATATAAAATATAGGCCTAGAGCCTCGTTAAGGTTTAAATGAGAGATTAAATAAAAATCCACGATATATATAATATATACATATATATTCTATATCAGATTCTCGATCTCATACCTAAAAAATGTGTCCGCTTTTGGAATATACGCATTGTATATACGGTATGGCCCAGGTAGAAGGGGCCCACCACATCAACTCCCGGGCCCGGGGCTTTGCTTCGCAGCAACTGGGCTAGTGCGTTGTGGGTGGGAAAGTGGGGGCCACAGTAAAAAAATTTACTATTGTAAAATACGCGGAGACCCGAGTCTGAAATGTTTTAAAAGGAAATGGGAGAGATTTCAGTCTGAACGTCGAAGTGCGAGCAGGTCCAAAGTTCGAAACCATGGAAGCACTGCTCAATTCAAATCTCAACGCGGCAGCGCCATTAAGTATCAGCAGGTATTCTAATGGCACTCCCAAGGCGTTGCCGGTTCGAGTCTCGTGCAAGCAGACGCCATTCCCGGCGAGCCCTTTCGCCCCCGGGAAGCTCGCCCTGAGCAGCAGATCGCTAAAGAGCGATTTCCTGACGCTTCGCGTGTTGGAGAAGCTGACGTTAGGGATCAGCTCCGAGATCTCGGGAGCAGCGGCAGAGACGTCGATTCGGGGGCTGGATGTGAGGCCTACAGTTCTTGTCGCAGAAAAGCTGGGCGAAGCGGGGCTTGAGGTGCTTCGAAGCTTGGCCAATGTTGACTGTTCGTACGGCCTCACGCCTCAGGAGCTGTGTTCGAAGATCTCGCTTTGCGATGCTATTATTGTGCGCAGCGGAACAAAGGTGACACGAGAGGTGTTCGAATCCTCGCGCGGACGCCTCAAGGTTGTTGGAAGAGCCGTCATTTAATAAAGTTTTATATTTATATAAATAATTAATGACAATTATTTTTATTATATAATAAATTTTATAAAATAATATTATAGAAATAAGGTTTTAATAATATGTTTATTTGTCTAGATGTAAATGTTTCCTTGCAATATTTTTGTAGTAATTTTGCTTGAATGGTCTTTTGCAATAAAATATTTTTAAAAAATTCCCTTTATTCTCATGAAATTAGAGATTTTTAACTAAAATATTTGGCTCCGTCTCTGCAAGGTTTAAACATAGATTTTTTTTAGTTTTATTAGAATGATTGATTTGAATTGAATGTCTTTAGAGGGAATCAAAGTGTGAATTCAGTCCTTAGATTCTAACCTGGGCCATTTGGTAAATTCCCTTAACCTACGTTAGATCTGCATTTCGAATTAGAAATACCTAACTACTTTCCCACGGCGAAAGCATTTTAACTGTAAATCTACACTTTTCCCAATATTTTCTTTTACTTTAGTTGTGTGTAAATCTTTGAATAATCTGTTTCAATCCCTTTTCGCCCCTGGAAATTCCAGTGATTTGTTGAGCTTCAAAATCTTTTATTGTTGTCCAGGTTTGCTTGTGTAGGTAACAAGTAATCGACAGGAGTAATCTTGTCATGCCACTGAATTTTATTGTCTTATGGAGAGTACATGTCAAGCTTTAGTACGTATCTAGGAGTACGTGCTCCCATGAAACTTAGTCCCTGTACATTGTGTCTGTTATCCATTATCAATGTTCATCATGTATTTCTGTAACATAGACATGTATTTATGTTCAGTTGATTGAATTGCCAGAACTTCTATTTGCAAATGGTGTTTTTGCATTGATATTAAATAAAGCAAGCGTGAGAAGAAAACAATCTCAACCAATGGAGAGGCAAAAATGAAATTGCCCTGTTTTACCACCTAGTTATAGTGTACCGTGGGTTCTTATGGGTTCGTAGAGATCATCGTCTTGGAACCACTGGCCAAAATTAAGGGCACATTTTCTTATTAAGAATTTTAAAAACAGTCAACATACTCTCTCCACCTGTTTTGCTTGAACTTAGGCCTAGATGGCTGTCTGTTCGAATGACACTCAGTAAAGCAGAGCACAGAGACCATTAGTAACTATATTATGAATATACAGTACTCTATTTTAGCTCTTGTTCTCCATTACCCTGGACATGTTGAATGAGGTTTCAAACAACATTTTGAATAATTTAGTGATTTATGAGTCTAAACATTTGCTAGATTTCCGGCTGCAAATGTTTATGTTAATTACATGGTTACACCTTTATTGGGTTCCATTGGATCAATTCTTTGCAAAAATATCTTCCAGGTCATTGAGACTATTCAGGTCATTGCCAAAAGTTTGTTGCATGCATTGAGCTCGTTTTAATATAAAACTTACCATATTTACCATCGCATGTATCTGATTATCTGTTATGGTCATGGTTATCTCAACTCTTAGGATCAGGTATTCAAAATAAATGTCACAATATCTCTCTTTCCTCTCTACTTTGCTTGTATAGTTGGGTTTTCTTATAGGCCATCCTCATGGGAAACATAGATGCACTCGTTTCATGTTCCATCAGAGGGTATCTAGAAGTAACGTCTCTGTTTTATAGAATAAATGCTTATATATGCTTGTTGAGAAAAGTTTCGTGTTAAAAATACATCATCTTGATGAACCTCCAGAGTGATTATTATTCAGTGCTTATATTTTCTGTTACCTTGTTTTTGGAATTATTTTGTAATAGCATCACATAATCTTAACTGTCCATGATTGAAACTTGTTGCTCTTACAGGTAAGTGGCAGAGGAATAAGTATGTGGGTGTGTCTCTAGTGGGAAAGACTCTTGCAGTCATGGGCTTTGGGAAGGTTGGATCAGAAGTTGCTAGGCGTGCAAAAGGACTGGGGATGCATGTTGTTGCACACGATCCATATGCCGCTGCTGACCGGGCACATGCCATTGGCGTGGATTTAGTATCATTCGATAAGGCTATCTCTGTTGCCGATTTCATTTCACTCCATATGCCCCTGACTCCTAATACAAACAAGGTTTTCAATGATGAAAGTTTTGGTAAGATGAAGAAGGGAGTGCGCATTGTGAATGTTGCTAGAGGTGGTGTTATAGATGAGGATGCTCTGGTGCGGGCACTTGACAATGGGGTTGTTGCTCAGGTATGTCAATTTAAATTTCCGGTGCCTCTGTGTCTGCGCTATGTCAGAACTGCTTGAAGAGGGCGCTTCTTGGATTTCCTTTCTCAACGACAGGAGTGATTGGCTTATGTGGCTTAATTTGTATGCTTTTTTATTTTGAAAGTTCTGAATATGCAGTGAGATGTGTCTTAGTTTATTATTGTGCACTATTTATTAGTATTGAATCAAATATGTAATAAGTCCATGGCCAATAGGAGGAAGAAAGCAAGTGAAGCAATTGATATAATATTTTCTAGCCCAAGTAAATTATGCCATGTCCTATATTTCTAATATTATATAACAACTTCCGAAATGAATCTTAAAAGGGAAAATAAATATTTGTATTTGCATGTACTACGACAGGTGAAGAAAAGAAATGAGCCATTAATCTCATTTATATATATATTCTTCAAGTTATTGGTGTTCAATTGCTAAGGATGCTAACAGAACCTTGTATAACTATAAATAACAGGCTGCACTAGATGTATTTACGCAAGAACCTCCAGCTAAAGACAACAAGTTAGTGCAGCATGAAAAGGTCATTGTGACACCTCATTTGGGTGCAAGTACAGTAGAAGCACAGGTACATATTTTATGAAAAAAAAACATCTACGATTGATAATCAATTCAGAGCGTTATTCATATTTTGCACGCATTTTGGCATTATAAGGACATGCCCATTTCATGCTTCGAGAGTAGTAATCAAAACCAAATTTTTGCAGGAAGGTGTAGCCATAGAAATAGCTGAAGCTGTTGCTGGGGCCCTGAAAGGTGAGCTGTCCGCAACAGCTGTCAATGCACCTATGGTTCCCGCTCAGGTACTCTCCATATCGAAAATATTCATAGCTTGTTCATTTCATTCTTTTGAATTCTGATGGCCGTTGCTGCCTTTTTGTCTGTGGGAATCATAACGTGTTTTTTAGCTATTTTTGCCTCGTTAAGATGTATATCCACAAATGCAAAGTTATGAGTTCTGGTTTCACAGAAATTATTGCACCATAGCGAATCTTCGACAGGTTAATGGGTGCATATGTGAACGAATTGTAAGGACGAGAGTTTTAATTTATAATAAATCCCATCATAGGATTATGCCCCCATAAACAGCTTGTATGTATATGGGCTAGTTTTGAGTTCTTTTCGTAACAGTGGTGTTACACATTTTGTTATTTAATTGTTCGTACCTGTCCTATCACGAAGGTTTATCGTATAATCCGTGCATATGTGGCATTTATCTTTATCAGGCATCAGTTTGATAGAATTATCTGATTGTTTTGCCTTTAGGTGCTCTCCGAACTTTCTCCCTACGTAATGTTAGCAGAAAAGCTGGGAAGGCTTGCTGTACAGTTAGTAGCAGGAGTTAGTGGTGTGAAAGCAGTGAAGGTGACCTATACCTCTGCTAGGGCTGCTGATGAATTGGACACAAGGTTGCTTCGTGCCATGATCACCAAAGGAATAATTGAACCTGTATCAGATTCATTTGTGAACCTTGTCAATGCTGATTTTGTAGCAAAGCAAAGGGGTCTGAGAATAACTGAGGAAAAAGTACCTGGTGATGGGTCACCTGCAACACCGTTGGAGTCAATCCAAGTACAACTTGCACATGTGGAGTCCAAATTTGACAGTTCATTGTCTGAAGGTGGAGACATCACAGTTGAAGGGAAGGTTAAGGATGGAATTCCACGTCTTATTAAGATTGGGAACTTCGATGTGGATGTCAGTCTTGAGGGAAGTCTCATACTTTGCAGGCAAGTTGATCAACCTGGCATAATTGGAAAAGTGGGAAGCATTCTTGGATCTGAAAATGTCAATGTAAACTTCATGAGTGTTGGGAGAACTGCTCCTAGGGGGAAGGCTATCATGGCGATAGGGGTAGATGATGAAACTCCAAAGGAAACTTTAAAGAAGATTCATGAAGTTCCGGCAGTTGAAGAATCTGTATTCCTGAAGTTGTAGCCAGATAATTCTGCTGGAGGCAGCAGAGCCAACCAACTTAACAACATGGTCTTTATGCTTTATGGAGTTGGCATTAGCAGCAAAGCTAAATTATATGGTACAAACGGCATTATTTTGGTATTTCTACATCATGTGATCCGAGATAAAATCCGAATTTTAATCTTCAGGGTAAGGTATAATATCATTCATTCAAATGTGAGTATTAACAATAATCTCTCATTGCCGCAGCTGGGGGAGGACATATGATATAACCAGCTCTTCAGGTCCTCTTCTTCCTTGTATTCTATTGTTTGTTTTGAGTTCCACTTTATACTGTTTGCAGCAAATAATAAATGGACACCAGACCTTCTGGAGGTTGTATTTGTTTCCCTGGCACTGATATTATATTCCGTGTGCTACTTCATGGAAAAGGACATGTTATGAAATTGCAAGTTGCAAGTTGCAAGCATGACTATTATAACCATGTCAGTACCAGCAAATATGTATATTTGCTTATCCTGAACGATTGTGTCGCGATTGTTAGATGCCATACACAAGGACAGTGGAGTGAAAGCTTCATGTGCATACTTGAACATGTTCGGCATTCCATATTATGTAATCTGTATTTCTATTGTGCTTTGATGATCTCAGCGTTTATATTAAAATCAGCTGCCCCACTGTGTTCATTGAGCTGTAACCTTGTAAAATGAGTTTGACCAGGTATGGATAATTGGTGAGACATCATGTAAGTATGTGGGAAATTGTTAGCAGAGGTATGAAGAATACGATGATAAAATAATTAACAGAAAATAATTTAAACAGAAGGACAATGAGGATGTACTAAGTCGATCAATCTTTCTTAAAATAAGTGGTACTATACAGTTTTTTATAAATGCATTTCAAGGTGTTCATACAACTAAATTACAAATAGTAAGAGTTTTGAAAATGTATAATGAATTCAAATGAATCAGTCAATGAATTTCTTATAGAAGTTGAAGGAATGACAAATCAAATGAGAATTTTAAGAGATAATTTGAGTAATCAACATCTGATCGGTTTTTTAAAAGAAGTTTGCCTCCAAAATTTGACAATGTTGTTATTGCAATAGGTATCTTAAAAGATCTCACAACTATGAAAATTGTTGAATTAAATGACAATCTATTAACTATAGAAGAACAAACAAAAAATAGTGAAGAAACTTTAGCAAGCATTTGTTGGAGATTTTTGCAATGTTGTCATTGATGTCAACAAGGAGATAGTTGCACTATGTTGTCATTAGTGCTGTCATTGATGTCATCATTAGTTGGTTAGATACTTGAACATAATTATCAAGTTATTTTTGATAGGAATGAATGCACAATTAAAGACAAGTCATAGAGACATGTAGTAGTTGGCGCATGAGCGTGGATGAAAAGTGATCACATTTTTATCCTTTTCTTTTCTTCAAGCAATCAAGTTTTAAGTACTGTACAAAATACATGATAGTCTCCTATGGCATCAAAGGTATGGACATTTCAATTTTGTTGGTTTAATTTTTTTTTGGAAGAAGCATATGGTTGGAGGTTTATCATTTATTAAGAATAAGCATAAAGTTTGTAAAGAATGCTTGTTTGGAAAACAACACAAAACTACTTTTTTGATTGATTTTTTTAGAAGGGTTAGAAAACATCTTAAAGTTATTCATATTGATTTGTGTGATTCTATGCCAACTCTCTCTAATAAATCCAATTGTTTTCTCATTTTTATTGATGTGTTTTTTTTTAAATTTGGATCTATTATCTAGTTGATAAATAATAATTTTTGATAAGTATGTTAAGTTCAAAGTTAGTTGAAAAATAAAGTGGTCAATACATTAAGGTCATTAGATCAAATAATGGAGGCATGCATAGGTCAAATGCATTTTTTTGGATTTTTTTAGACAACTTGAGATTTAGAGAGAGTTTACAACTTCCTACACTCCAGAACAAAATATCATTGTTGAGAGGAAAAATATGACTATTATTAAAATGGCTAGAAGCATGATGCAAGAAAATAACCTAGATAAAAGTTTTGGGGTAAAGAAAAGTCACTATTGTAGTCTATTATTGATTTTTCTAGAAGGGTTAGAAGACCTCTTAAAGTTATTCATATTGATTTATGCGATCCTATGACAACTCTCTCTAAATAAATCCAAGTGTTTTCTCATTTTTATTGATGTTTTTAATACAAAACTTGGATCTATTGTTTGGTTGATAAATTATAATTTTTTGATAAGTATGTTGAGTAAATAAAGTGTTCATATATTAAGGTCATCAGATCAGATAATGGTGGAAATTATAGGTTAAACATATTTTTGAATTTTTTAGATGAAATTTAGAGTGTACAACTTCCTACGTTCCACAAAAAAATATAATTGTAGAGGAAAAATATGACTATTGTTGAAATGACTAGAAGCATGATGCAAGAAAAGAACATAGATACAAGTTTTTGGGTAAAGGCAATCACTATTGTAGTCTATTATTGAATAGTATCCCCACAAAAGTAGTTCATGAAATGACTCTTGAACAAGCTTGGTCTAGTTTTATGCCATTTGCTACTCATCTAAGGGTGTTTGGCTATTGCTTATGCATATATACCTAGAAAAAAACAAATTTACATGAAAAAAGCCTCAAATACATTTTTATTGGTTATGATTATGAAAACAAAGCTTCTAGATTATATTTGAGCATGCCAATAATAAATTAACATGTATGTAAAGATGTCATGTTTGATGAAAGAGCACATTATAATCTTGATGAAAATGATAAGAACATTGTGATTGATTTGAAACAATCTAAATCCCTTGTGAATGTTGGAGGTGAAGAAGACTCTCATCTACTTATATCTAATGAATTAGAAGCCATTGATAATGAGTAGCCTTCATCCTCAAATATGGAGACCAAGAGATATTAGAAATACCAAAGAAGAGTTGAAAGAAATCATCACCTATCACTCATGTTGAACACTAATTTTGACTAGATGACTATAAGGTCCCATACAAAAGTTAACTATGCTCTCATAACTCAAGTTATGTAAAATGATGAGTGAAAAGATTTTACAAAATATAATGGAAAAGAAGGGTGGGTTGTAGCCATGAAGAGTGAAATGAAATCCATTGAATGAAATGACACTTGGGAGTTGGTCGAATCACCCCCTAATAAGGATATATTATAGGTACATAATGAATCTATGAAACTACATATAAATATTATGGGAGCATTGCTAAACATAAGACTAGATTGGTTGCAAAAGGGTATATTGAACATGGAAGTATTGATTATATAGAATTTTTTTCTCTTGTATCCAGGATGGATATTGTTAGATTAGTCTTGTCTTAAGTTGCTTAAAATGAATGTTAAGAGAACATTTTTGAATGATTATATTGATGAATAAGTTTATCTTTCTCAACATCAAGGTTTTGAAGTACCTTCCAAAAAACACTTTGTTTATAGGTTGAAGAAGGCCTTGTATAGTTTGAAACATACACCCAGAGCATGGTATTCTAGAATTGACTCTTACCTTTAGCACAAAGGTTTTGTAAATAGTAAGTCCAATCCTAAGCTTTACTTTAGACATTCTAGTGAGAATATTCCCATTCTTGTTCTATATATAGATGATTTGCTATACATTGGGAATAATTCCTCTTTGTTTACAAAATTTAGAGCAACTATGTTTCAAAATTTGAAATGACTAATTTAGGACGAACATATTATTTTTTGGTCTTAAATTTTTGTAACATATATATGATATATTCTTGTCACAAAAAAATATGTTTAAGATATTTATATGTTTTGAATGCAGGATTGCAATCCTTTGGCCACACCTATGGAAGTTGGACTTAAGTTGTTCACTTTAGATTATTTTTCTTTTACGAGTCCCAATCTTTGTAGATAGTTGGTTGGTTGTTTACTCTATTTGACAAGATATCACATATGCCATAAGTTTGGTATCCAAGTTCATGTCATAACCTAAGGAGACACATTGGAGTGCTACTAAGAGGATTCTCAGGTATCTTCAAGGGACATGATAATTTAGACTAGGCATGTTCCATAGATGATTGAAAGTCTAATTCTAGTTGTACTTTTAGTCTTGGTTTTTTAGTCATTTCTTGGAAATCCAAGAAACAACCCATGTTTTATTCCTTTTTACTATAGAGGTTAAATAAAAAGCTACCACTGATGCTACTTGTCAAGTTGTTTGGTTGAGTAGAATGTTATAGGATCTATAGTAAATTTAGGATGGTCCCATAGTGTTGCTTTGTGATAATTAGAGTACTATTCAAATGAGTAAGAATCGAATGTTCTATAGCATAACTAATCACATTGACACCGAGCACCACTACATTTTGTGAGTTGTTTCAACAAGACTTGATTGAACTTGTATAGTTTCCTACTATGACACAACTTGTTGATCTCTTCATAAAGCCCCTTGCACATGATCATGATGCACGAGCATGCAGTGCCCTGTAAAGACAATCTTGCATCACCCAAAAAAATGTTTTTCCTTTTATTTCTAGGTTATTTCAGGTTTTTTAGATCCCATGATGATACTTAAGGGTGTAATACAGATAAAAGTCCAAAAAGGCTAAAAAACTCATCTGCTATTTTAGTAAGTTGGTCTATATGGGCATGTATGGACTTGAAATATATTATAATAGTAAATTGGACAGTTGAGTCAAAAGTTATGGCTTCGGGATGCTGTACTACTAAAAGTTGAATTTCAAATGAAATATCTTCCTGGGTGGGAAAATTAATGGCTAGATCTCTACATCAAAAAGAAAGGAGAGTTACACTTTCTATAACATTCTACCTAGGGTGATTATTGATGCCAAATAAATGGGATAACATAGGTTACAAAAGACTGCTCCACTAGTGCAGATTTGTCACATGACCTCTTTTGTTATTCTAATTATTGCTACTATTTGAAATTTCTATCTTATTCATGCACATCAAAATTTGAATTTTAGTAAACTAATATCATCAATTTGAAAATTAAATAAAAATAATAATTAACTCGACAATCAATTGAGTTATAATATAGCAAGTAATGGTAGTGATATTCATAAATTAGACACTTTTTCCCATGCCTCCCAAGTCATTTTCAATCAGATCATGAGCCACTTGTCATTAAATTGAAAACCTATCAAACTTAAAGCTCAGAAGTTTTAAAGTCAAAACATCCACCTACTCTGAACTGCTATGCATGAAGAAGAATGTAACATGTGCTGGCACACCAACCCTAGCCGCCTAGCGCCGAATTCGATCACCTCAACCCATCCATGTTATTCACATGGGTTATATTCCAACCACCCATAATAAATTATAGAGCTAACCCACATTCTACAGTTTACAAAAAAATTAATGCATTA
Organism: Sequoia sempervirens; assembly: GCA_007258455.2. Taxonomy (NCBI): domain Eukaryota; kingdom Viridiplantae; phylum Streptophyta; class Pinopsida; order Cupressales; family Cupressaceae; genus Sequoia; species Sequoia sempervirens. The sequence continues at coordinate 165,961,655 of VDFB02168118.1, forward strand.
TATCTATAAAATGAGTGGATGGGATTCTGTTTTAGAGCACCCCAATTCACCGTTCTGTGAGAAACTCTAGAGGAGTGTTTGATTTTAGAATTTAGGAAGGAGGAGAGTCAACTTGGGCTTATTGTTCACCTTGGATTAGCGCTATAGGTAGGTGGCTAGAGCAATTTTTTTGAATGACTATGTGACTGTAAACATATTGTCTACTCTTTTCTTCATTACAATAAGCATTCCAAGAAATGGGAGTTAGATATAGATTCACAATATTAAAGATGTATAGTTTCATAATTGGGAAAGGATCTCTGTGCTAAACTCCGAATCTATAGAATAATAGCGCTCCTACAACAGTCCCATATACTTAATTTAGATTGACTTGAAGTTGCGATCACCTATATATTTACAGTCATATCTAGCATATGGAACCTAAGAGTTATTTTGAAATCATTACATATACAATTTCTTGGTGAAATCTTGTAAGTTAGACATAAATACGTCATTCTCTGCAGCTAAGACTTAGTGCTGAAATCCCTTAATCTGTTTCAGAACTATACACAATTACAAGGATACTTGAGATCATTATATAGCATCTAAATTTTGTGGAAGGATAGGTTTGGTCGATTAAAGCCTATAGTTTCAGCCCGGATTAACTCTCTGGAAAACATAGGATATAAAATACATAAAGCTGCTCTATGAAATCTACAACCTCAAGAAGATATTGGCACCCTTCAATTAGTCATGGTGCATCCCCTTAAATCTCACATTCTACCATCCTCTAATTTAGTTATTAGTTGTTCAACTTTGTGTGCCATAATTATCAAGAAGATGAGCATAAGATTAGTATGGCGTAAGAAATATCTTTTGGTTTTGTGCAGATATAGGTTTCTGGAAGTCCTCATAACTTGGTGCCATATTCCTTAGTGAATGCATGCTAAAAAATTGCTACAAGCTGCTATGTATTACTGTTATTCTATCTCATGTACCTATTTCTTTATTTATATTGTCTCTTAAGCTATGTTAACAACTCCCTTCTAGCAACCAACCTCGTATTTGGATCATGGCCTGATTGACCTTTCATTGGTTGTATGTGATCATCAATTCGTTGCATTTCATTTTTTTCTTGACTAAGTTGCCATCGATTTCCATGAATGAATGATTGCCCTCTAATATCTTCATCTGAATCTAGTATATACTACATTGAATCTCATAGGGAACAATATATCATGTGAAATTTAGTGCTTAAAATATTCAAACAATTGGAGTATGTATTTTGAAAGATTAATGATTATTTGTTTATTTTGAGTTGACTTGTCAGACACTGAACAAGAAAATTTAGAAAAGATGCATTCTTGAGCCTTTAGATTATCTTTAGAATCAATATTGTGATGCAGAACAGGTTATCTGTATGAGATTAAAATATTGAACTTTTATTGTTAATTTCTGATTATTATTCAATGGAATAGAACATCTTGAAATGCATGTGTATTAGATAAGAATAAGTAATTTGGAACTTATAAAATAAAATGAGTTATATAAATAAATTTAAATAAAATTTTACTAAACATTTATTGACAATGTTCCTTGGTTGGCTTTATTGAAGCATACAAGTTCTTTATTTCAATTTTAGAAAATCTTCTATTAACACATATTTGGTCTAGGCTCTTCAATTTCAAATATAGATGAAATAAAACCTCTTCTTACCAAGAAGTAATCTTCTATATGAAATACACAACATAATAGTCCTAGTTAGTATTAAATAGACATTTCATCATATAGTCATTAAAATCTTCTTTTCCTAACGCTACATAAACTATCTAGACAATAGGGATAAGAGTTTAGAAATACAGGACCTTAAGCCTTGCAAAAATTCTTGAAGATATTTCTTGTATAAACTTGATAAGGGAAGTAGGGAACAATTTATGTTATGATTTTTTTTGAAGAATAATGCATTTGATTTAAGTAGTTAATTATGTTGCATGGGATTTCCTTTATGAGTGGATATGGTTTATATACTAAATAAAATGGTCAAATAATTCTTTTAATGTCTATGGCACTTAAACTTAGTATAAATTCTTGACCAATGCTCGTTGATTTATTTAGTCACCATGGGTTTCAATTTCCTAATGAATGTTGTACCATGCAATATGAGTTTTCTTTTCCTTATTAAGATTTGAGTATGTTAGAGACAACTTTGAAAACTAATCAAGAGAAGGAAAACAAAACCAACAGCGTTCGGTATTAATGGTGCCTCTGGCTCACGTTTATGGGTAATGTTGTCACATTTGAGCTACTGCATCTATAGCCTAACACAGTTGCAATAACAGCGTCTATGACATCGTCCCTATAAATCATTGGGGATAAATAAGGAACATGGGTTGATTAAAATCCAAAGGGAGGGAAATCCCCTTTGGATCGATAATCTAAAGAGATAAAATGAAAATGAATCAAATCCGCTACTTGACAACCTAGAAAATCAAAACTTAGGAATTTTCTATGGTGCAAATGTAATTCTAACTTGAAGATATAATCATGTGGATAATTTATTAGGAAATCATATAAACAGTTCAAAGGAGATGAACTTCATTAAGGAGAAGGGTTAGATGATTGTTATTAGATAAACAACCAATGGTCAAGAGGATCATTTATTAATGCTTCCCTTCATGGGTAGCAATCGTAAAAGAATTGTCTGGGGGAAATAAAAACCTAGAAAGGGTTGCATACCCGCTTTATAACAGTTCACATAAACATAGTCTAGAAAATAAAAGTACATATTTTACGTCTTGATCCTGTTTGGAAGTAGGGTATGTAGGCAGTTTGGGAAGCGAAGGATGCTCCCAATACTCAAGCATTCGGGAACGGGGTTTAGGGTTAGAGAGATCATAAAAATAGTTATAAGAGATAATAAATTAAAATATATAGAACTATACTCGGAAGAATACCGCATGGATTGCTTGATTCCCTGAGGCCTTTAGGCCAAATTTTGAGGCGGGTTTCAAGCCTAGAATTATAACTTATATACCCTTGAGGACGACGAACTCGATACAATTTCAGAAGGGAGTGTGGTCATCAGGGAAGCGACTTAGGATCATATGATCCTGATGAGTCCAAGACTCTAGCCAGAGCACATACCTATCGTATGATAGATGCTTGCCTCGTTTAGGTAGATTCCTATTCCAATTATATGAATAGATGTATTCCTATTCCATATGAATAGATGAAGTGAATTCCTGTTCCGTATGAACATATGCTATACATATCCTGTATGGATAGAAGTTCCTGAGTATACTTGTAAGTGAGTACTTGAACACAAACAAAAAAAATTAAAAAATAATACTAATATAGTGGTATTTGGGTTAGAATTAATTAGGTCCTTATAAGATTGTGGCTCTGAATTGTAAAGTTTTCTTAGAGAGTTGATGCTAGTGGATAATAAAGAGTTGAGAAACCAATAGTGTATGAAAATATTATGTAAATCCTTTTTATTTGTAATCTATCATCAATCAAAAACAAAATTGAAAAACCAACACAAATTATTGAAGATGAGATTAATTAGAGAGCATTGAAGTCCATGTGAAATATGTGTAGTACTAACACCAAAGAAAAGAGGTGAATGGAGAATGTGTATATACTAAAAGAAATAAATGAGACATAATTAATTATATATTATCATTTCTAGGGATGTATGATTTGATAAACTATTTGAGTGACAAACTATTTTACCAAGATAGATTTGAAAAGTGGTTATCACTAGATCATAATAAAGGGAGGGAGAGAGAGGGGGAAGGAAGGAGATAAGAAGTGGTAGGGTGGGAGGGATAGAGGGTGAGAGATGTTAGTGTAGTGTTAAGTTTTAACTTAGGTTAATTACTTGATTAGTTTTTCCCGTATCGGGTAGTTTCTCACCCGTCACATTTTTCATGCCTTTATAAGGCTTGTACAATGTGTAATATCTCATCTCATTTTTTGAATATCACTTTGATATTTGGCATAATAGTGTTTTGCTTCTCTCATGTATCTATGAGGGTGTTTGCTGTTACAGGTTGAGGATCATGGGAAGGAGTTGCCGTTCCTACATGGTATTAGAACTCTTCCTCTTGCTCACCTTCCTAGAGAGTTTATGCCGAGGAGTTCCGAGCATCTTTTTTCCTACTAAAGTTTTTTTTTGGCATTTAAAATTTATTAAATTTTAAAGTTTCCATTATTGTCATTTTTTCTCTACTAGAGAGGCATGGATTTCTAGATCACTTTCATAGGAATTCATCATCATTCTTTTGTTGTGTGACTTTTGTCCTTTGTCGAGTATTGTCGAGGCTATTGTAGGCCATTTTTCCATCAAGGGCTCTTGATTTTAATCGAAGGGCAGAAGTCTATGTTAATATGAGTTGGGCTGAAGGTTTGAGCAAGCTTTCTCTGGAAGTCTTATGTTAAAGAGGTGCAATTTTTGTGTTTTTGGTGTGGTTCCTTCATTGGAAGGTGCGATTAGTGGTCTGGGAGGTGACAATTTGAAAATTTAAGGCCATTACCTCTAATTTGGTCGCATCAATCTACACTAGGAAAGCTGCCATTTTGATCTGTAGTATGGGCACAAATTTCATCTGTAGCAAGTCATGGTTTTAAAGTGCAGGAGATACAATTTTCTTTTATTGCAAGTCGATTCATTCCTCCCAAGCATGATTTTTTGAATCTTAGGCCAATACTTGGTCGATTCAGTGAAGGAACGATCTATTTGATTGCAAGCAATTTTGCAAGTTTGAAATAGTTCACACTGAAACCTTTGTGCCCATATGAAAATGCTTTTACTATGTGTTTTTCATACTACTGAGTGTTGTGAGGATTCATATAGGCCATAGTGTTCACATGAAAGATAAATCGACCCTATTTTGACCAATCTGTGGTGCATTTTGCATCGTGGAAGGGAGAATTGCATTGAGGAGGGTGCACATTGCATTGGGGAGGCCGTGATTTTCCCATTGGAGTAGTAATGAATCCTTGAGATCGTGAGGTAGCAACCAAGCCCCTGAGAATCTTCCATCAACAAGCTGCAACAGATATATTTGGGGCTAGCTTTGGGGAAAGCCCTTTCATTTGCAGGTGGCGTGAATAATTTACTGGAGCATTAACCACATGATTTCTATGTTGTGGCCACAAATCCTCTCTCAGTTCTATGAGACTTGATTGAGTCATGAATCCTTTGTTTTAGGCACGAATCATCTCTGATGCAAGGATTAACCTTTGTTTTTTGGCATGATTTGTATTTGGAGGGTGTAATTTTGTGTTTGGTGGCTACAAATTTGAAGGAATCTCGATCCCATTGGAGGCATTTAAATAAAACTTTATATTTTATAAAGTTTCAATGAAAATATTCATTTAGGGCTTCTAATTGCTACACAATCGAAGAGGAAGTGGGCCAAAAGTTTTTTTTGAGGTTATTTTTGGGAACATTTATCCCACATTTGTTGCGAAGGTGTCGTTTTGGCCTCTATATGCTCCAACACTCACATTAGACATGTGAAGTGCTTTGTGTGGTGGCTTGTGTGCTTGGTGAGTTGATTTGGAGATTTGGCTTTGTGATTTGGTGCGAGAACCTACCACAAAACGCCCAGTAAGGTGTTTAATTTCTTACTCATTTTTTTTCAGATTCTCAGCCCTTTTTGCATTATTGCTTCTTGAAGTATTTTTGGAAGGCTTCATTTGTAGCGAGAGACACATTTGAGTTTCAATTGTTTAGCGGTTACCGTTCCTTGGTATTCTGACGGTCAGCACAAACAGCCTTTATTTCATCCGCCAGGATTTTGTGTAAGCGGGGAAACTATAAACAATGGTTGATCCGCACTTCCGAGCAATTTCATTTTTTGCCACATTTGTATAATCTTGTTCCCCCTCCTAGTACTGATAGTAAGAAATTTGTATGGAATTGCAAAAGTGAGCATGTCTTAGGAGTTATTGCAATGCATATTGATGATACCACTTTGAATGCTATTGATCATTTTGAGTGTCCTCATATTCTTTGGACTAAAATTTGGGAGATACATGGAGATCCTGATACTCCGCTATTCCTAGATGATCATATTTCATATTGTCTTATGCCTCTTCATTTTTCAAATATGATACCTATGATCATGCTACTATGCATGAGTTTGAAGTTTTAGAATACTTTGAATCTTCAGATGATGACGACGAGGGTTCTTCAGATGCTCCTTTCTTTCAATCGTGATAGTTAATGTAATTTTCAACGACAAGTGATCGGCTGTAGGAAGCCATTGATCGAGGTTCTACTATCTTTATTCAATAAGACTATTTTATCTTAAAGCGGATGATTCTGGCTTAAATACCGCCTGTTGATTTCCAGTTGCTGGCAACAAGTGATCTCAGTTTATTCTTGACGGGACTCTATTCACCAATCATCAGATCTTTGTTCAGGAGGGTAAGAGCAAGAAGATGGAGTCCATGAAATATGAAAGTTTTTGCCGTAGGGTAAAAGCGAATCACCTAAAAATGGATCTTTGTTTAGGTTCAGATCTTGAGTTTGTAATCGGTCCAAAGATCCCGCCAAGTTATCAAAAATGGAAAGTTTAAAAGATCCCTTAGTTAAAGTTTCATTTTCGGAAATTTTCAAAACGACCCCGCTTTTGAAAATTCTTAAAAATGGAAAATTTCACGGCAATTTTCAAACGGGATCCCAAAATAACTCGCTTTGAAAAATTTCTAAAAAATGGAAAATTTCCATTTTCTTGGCACTTTTCAAAACGGGATCCGCTTTTGTACGGATCCCATTTCAGAAAAGCATAAAACATATTTTGAAACGTGATCCTCGCTTTTAGAAAACCAGATACCGCTAAAAATATGGTTCCTTGCCGCCTTGTATTTGCCTTTTGCCCGAAAGCGCTCAGATTCCAAACCCATTCCTCGGACTTGGTTTGACCAAGAAGTCATTGGTCCCACCAATGTCACAAGAAAATAAAGTGACTTGGCATACGCCTAAAGACATTTTAAATCTTTGACGAAGTTCCATTATGAGGATGATGTAGATTCCACTATGCAAGTTTCTTAACAATTCGATTGACTTTTATTTTCATTTAATTTCTCTAGAAATAGTCCATAAACTTGAATTATCAGAGGGTTTTTTAGTATTTTAATAACTTTTTATTAACATAATTTTTTTACAAACGGATTGCACAAAAGCATACTTCAAACAATTCTTTTCAATTTTAAAAAATAAAAAAATGATAAGTTTAGGTCATCTTATGCGTGACATACACAACAATTTTTCAAAACACCAAATGTGGCCAATAAAAAATTAACAAAAAAAATATTCAATAAAAAATTACAGAAAAATATGGAAAGCATGCTTCAGTGAGTTACCAATCTTTTCCCAAAATGATTTAGAAAAATATGATTATTTAGGTCAAAACATGGATGACGTACACGTGCATGGTATGGTAAAAAAAATTGACTTTTAAACAACGGTTTTTAGAAAATCCTATTGAAAATCAATTTATATCATCTGAGTATTGAAATAAGTTAGATATTTGGAAACTAGACTCCGAGTACTACATTTTATGATCAGTGACTTTTTTCAAGATTCCATCTCTAAGTGCTTCAAATTTTAAGGTCAAATGTGTTGAATTTTGAAAATCATGGAAAACACTTCCACTAAATGGCCAAAAAGTGGACTCAAGTTCTTGCCAACACCCAAGTCTCACATTTCAAATTTGAGGACACATTTGAGGGGTTATCTCTCCTCTTTGATGACAACCATTACACAATTGTTGTCAAACCATCATGGTCTTTGGATATTGTTCAACATCAGTTTCTGCATAGTCTTGATTTGTCACCTTAATTGATTGGGCATGTACCTGATTTGATTGTGGCATCCTCATCTTCAACGACAAAGGAGACACATGATCAGATTTCAGAGACATCATCATACATCTTCATGCTTCTTTCTTTCAATTCCTATTTGGAATGGGAAGCATTCTTGCATTTGTACTTGTTTTTGTTTCTTCCAAAAGGAAGACAAGTTGTTTGTTGACATTGGATCATATTTTGTCTTCAGGCACTTACCATTTTTGCATGCGATTACACATTGTGGGGGGGCTACTTAGTCTCTCTCTTTCCCTCCTATGGGGGGCTATTGATTGTAATATATATGTGACAGATGGTGTACTTGGGGGTATCATGGAGTCCTCCATCCTTCCTCGCATGATTTTCTTTTGTTTGCTTTTTCTTTCTTTTGGAGAGGAGTTTTCTCCCACAAGGTTTTTCTCCTTTTCTCTGAGTGTGAGAGATTTCCTTTTCTTCAGTTGTGAGAGGGGCAAGGAAGGAGATAAGAAGTGGTAGGATGGGAGGGATAGAGGGAGGGAGAGAAAAAGGGAAGGAGGGAGATAGGGAGTGGTAGGGTGTGAGGGATAGGTAGAGAGAGAGTTAAGGAGGGAGGGAGGATTCAGTGGAGGTGGATATAAGTTGTGTGTGTGTGCAATATGTGCAATGTGAAAGTGTCAATGTAAAAGTGGATAATATCAAAAGGTTTTGTATTGCATATGAATTTATGCAAGAAAAGAAAGTAAGAGATGATGCTATAAGTGGAGTTGAACAAATGAAGTCAAATATTCTTGAACTTAAGAATTCCATGGAACAAATACAATTGGAAATAGATGATAAGAAAAAGGAAAAATCAGATCTAAGTGGAGAAAAAGAGAATTAGTTGGGTGGAGACATGAAAGTCTTATCTAAAAAGGTAGACAAGTCTTGTAAATAACTTGTTAAAAGAAAAATCTACATTCTCTAATCATGAAGGCACTCTCAAAGCTAAGAAAAAAGCGGCTACAAAGCTACATGAAAATTTTCAACACATTGAAAACTCTATCCAAGAAAGGGATGTTGTTGTCCTAAGGGTTGATGGGGCAACAATTGATCTAGAAAGCTTCAAGTAAAAGATATGAAAAAGAAGTTAAAAGGTCATGAAAATGAATAGAAGGGGGTGTTAATAGGTAAGAGCAGTGGGGATGAAGAAAAATGTGTTGATGATCAACTTGTAGATGCAAAAGCAATAGTTGAAAGAGTTGAAAATGTAGAAAAACAATAGAAGACTAAAATTAACCACTTAGGAAAGGAAGTAAAAGATAAGAAGAAGATTTTATCATCAAAAGAAAAGGATTTTAATTTTGAAGGTTCCTTCCATTACATTTGTACTCTCTAATTAAGAAAAGGTTTTCATTACTATAATTGCATGTTGGAAAACACTGGGTGCTATAAAACTTGCAACCCACATACTATTGCAAACCCTCTACATGTAACAACCCAATTGGTTAGTTAGCCCTCAGGTCAACTTGATTAGTTTTATGTATCCCCCACCTACAACTCCTTCCCAAGCTATCAACCCTTGAGCTTAGAACAAGAAAAATGAAATCACTCACAACCCATTGTGTTTTTCCAACTTGCAATTATTTTGTCCATTTATTTTTCTATCATATGAGGAAACTAAAACACAATTTTTACTCTAAGTAAATGTTGTGATAAATTTTGAAGGTACCTTTCACTACATTCATACTCTCTAATTAACAAAAGGTTTTCATTACAACAATTACATGCTGGAAAATGTGTTATGAAACCTACAACCCACATACTAGATTGTAAAACCCTCTGAATCATATGAAGAAACTGAAATACAATTTTCACTCTAAGAGTTGTAAATTTTCAAGGTGCCTTACATTATGTTACCCAGATTGTTGTGGGAGGGAGAAATAAGTGCTAGATCAATGGACACTATGTAAAACCCTCACATGTACATAACCTTTTTCATTTTGTGCAACTCAATGTCAACAACTGACATTTTCTCATTATGCAAGGGCGCATCACTAAATTTTCAAACATGAAGCCTCCTGAGATCTTGTCAATGCGAACTATCTAAGTAGTAGGTACTAGAACATGTATGGAATGAAAATGGAATATTCTTTAAAAACACTTGAAAAGAATCAGACCAAAGTGAATGAGATATATAATATATTAGTTGCAGGTCTCATTAACCATCTACTCAAAACCCATTGTGTTTTCCAACTTGCAATTATATTGTGCATTTATTTTCAAACATATGAAGAAATATTGAAACACAATTTTTACTCTTAACTAAGACTTGTTATAAATTTTGAAGGTGAATTTCATTACATTCCTACTATGTAAATAAAAAAAGGTATTTCATTACATCCTTACTATTTTGTAAATTTATAGGTTGAAAAGCATTAGGTGTTATGAAACCTACAAACCACGTACTGTTGTAAAACCCTCTACATGTAAATACCCCATTTTTTAGTCACCCCTCAACTCAATTTCACTAGTTTCAATTTCCTCACATGATGGAAAAATAAATACACAAAATAAGTGCAAGTTGGAAAAACATAGTGGGTTGTGAGTGATTTTTTTTTGCTTGTTCTAATCTCAAGGGTGGAGAGATCAAGGAGGAGTTGTAGGTGGGAGATACATAAAACTAATAAAATTGACCTGAGGGGTGACTAACCAATTGGGTTGCTACACGTAGAGAGTTTTACAACTATACATGGGTTGCAAGTTTCACAACATAGAGTGTTTTCCAACCTACAATTATTCTAATGAAAACCTTTTGTTATTTAGAGCTCATGGGAGATACATAAAACAAATAAAATTGACTTGAGGGGTGACTAACCAATTGGGTTCTACATGTAGAGGGTTTTACAACTATACATGGGTTGCAAGTTTCACAACGCCCAATGTTTTCCAACCTACAATTATTCTAATGAAAATCACCTTCAAAATTTACAACTGTTACTTAGAGTACAAATTGTATTTCAATTTCCTCGTATTATGGAAAAATAAATGCACAAAATAATCACGAGTTGGAAAACATAGTGGGTTGTGAGTGATTTCATTCTGCTTGTTCTAAGTTTAAGGGTGGAGAACTTGGGGAGGAGTTGCAAGTGGGGGATACATAAAACTAATCAAATTGACCTACTCAAAACCCATCGTGTTTTCCAAAGTGAATGAGATAGATAATGTATTGGTTGCACGTTTCGTAAACCATCTATTCAGAACCCACCATGTTTTCCAACCTACAATTATACTCCTTATTTATTTTTCGAACATATGAAGAAATTGAAACACAATTTTTACTCTAAGACTTGTTATAAATTTTGAAGGTGAATTTCATTACATTCCTACCGTGTAAATACAATTTTTTTTCATTACATTCTTACTATTTTGTAAAATTACAGATTAGAAAATACTAGGTGTTATGAAACCTACAACCCACATACCATTATAAAACCCTCTACACATAAATACCCTATTGATTAGTTACCCCTCAACTCAATTTTATTAGATTTTTGTATCCCCCACCTAAAAATCCTCCCCAACCTCTCTGCCCTTTAGCTTTGAAGAAGCACAATGAACTAACTAATAATTGACTTTGTATTTTCCAACCTCCAATTATATTATGCATTTATTTTTTGATCATATGAAGAAAATGAAATACTATTTTCACTCTAACTAATAGTTGTGGTAAATTTGGAAGGTGACTTCCATTGCATTTTTGTTGTCTAAATAGTTCAAAAGGTTTTCATTATAATCATATTGTCTATGCATAATATAGGTTGGAAAACACTAGGTGTTATGAAACCTGTAACCCACATATTGTTGTAAAAACCTCTACATGTAACAACCCAATTGGGTAGTCACCCCTCATGTCAATTTTGTTAGTTTTATGTATCCCCCACCTGTAACTCCTCCCTTAGCTCTCCACCCTTGAGATCAGAACAAGCAGAATGAAATCACTCACAACCCATTGTGTTTTTCCAACCTACACTTATTTTGTGCATTTACTTTTCCACCATATGAGGAAATTAAAACAATTTTTACTCTAATTGTCAGTTGTGGTAAATTTTGAAGGTGACTTTCATTACATTCGAACAAGCTCTAAATAACAAAAGGTTTTCATTACAATAATTGCAGGTTGGAAAACATTGGGTGTTATGATACCTACAATCCACATATAATTGTAAAATCCTCTACACACAACAATCCAATTGGTTAGTCACCCCTCAAGTCAATTTGATTCTATTTTATATATCCCCCACCTGCAACTCCTCCCCAAGCTATCCACCCTTGAGCTTAGAACAAGAAGAATGAAATCACTCACAACCCATTGTGTTTTCCAACCTGTGATTATTTTGTGCATTTATTTTTCCATCATATGAGGAAATTGAAATGCAATTTTTACCTTAAGTAAGAGTTGTGGTAAATTTTTAAGGTGAATTCCATTGCATCCATATGAGATCTAAATAACAAAGGGTTTTCATTACAATAATTATAGGTTAGAAAACACTATGTGTTATGAAACTTGCAACCCACATACAATTGTAAAACCCTCTCCACGTAACAACCCTCTCCACGTAACAACCCAATTGGTTAGTCACCCCTCAGGTCGATTTGATTAGTTTTATGTACCCGCAACTCCTTCTCGAGCTCTCTACCCTTGAGATTAGAACAAGCAAAATGAAATCACTCACAAGCCACTTTTTTTTTTCAACCTGCAATTATTTCAAGTGTATTTATTTTTTCAATTATATGAGGAAATCAAAACATAATTTTTAATCTACATAATAGTTGTGGTAAATTTTGAAGGTGTCTTTCGTTATATTCATACTCTCTAAATAACAAAAGGTTTTCATTACAATAATTACAGGTCAAAAAAACATTGGGTGTTATGAAACATGCAACCCACATATTGTTGCAAAACCCTCTACACGTAGCAAACTAATTGATTAGTCACCCCTCAGGTCAATTTTATTAGTTTTATGTATCCCCCACCTACAACTCCTCCCCGAGCTCTCCACCTTTCAACTTGGAAAAGGCAGAATGAAATCACTCTAATTTTATTTTTGAATGTTTTAGGTTTAATTTTTTTAGGATGTTGGATAGTTGTGAAATCTAACAAAGGGGGGAAATATGGATTAATGATTTCCATGTTGAACACCAAGTATGAATTCAAGTATTGAGGGAGGTCAAGAATAAAGGAATTTTCACTAGCATGTGGAGAATGGTTTACATAAGGATCATAGTGCAAAGGCTTAATATTTTTATGTGGTCCCTTATATTAAGGTCCTTTTAAGTATAAAACCAAATCATATATGAAACAATATCCAACAATCATATCACTCATTATTGTACATAATCACTAATTACTTCAACATCATTCTCGCATCTACTACTTTTTAACCTTTCACTATTAAATTTTAGTTTCAATATATTTGAAACTCCAACATATCATTCTTAATAATATTATGTTGTTCTTTGAAAAACTTTGAACATAAATGGTGATAAGAATATAGTGAATTCTAAGAAAAAGTTCTCTCTAATTTATTTATTGGGATTTATCATCTGTTTGATTCTTCATAAGCATTGTAACTCTTGTGCAACCTTTAGGTCTTCTACTAATACTCCATTTTCTTTGGAAACATTCAAATACTCTTTGTCCTTCTATTCCAAATCTAAAATAAGATCATATGAAGGATCTTTCACTACATCTACCATATCATCCTCCATCTATCTAATATTCATCTAATCTTTTATTCCATTATGAACTACTACTTCCTCTTTCTTCAATTTCGTCATTATAAGGTCTTTCAACACCATCTTGTTGTCTCTCTTTGTTATATTATTTTGTATCTATTCTACATTCTCAAATACTTTCTTCACTTCTCTTCTTCTTTTAATCTAAATTTATATACTTCTTTAATTGTCATTTGTCTTACCACAAGCACACTCAATTATTCTTGAATAGATCCTCTTAATCCACTTATCTATCTAGACACCTTTTCTTCTACTTCATTATGTCTAATCCCAATTATCATCTTATAGAATATTTAGTATATTTCCTTACATTCTTATTCTTTTATAACAAGTTTTGTAAAATTTAAAAGAATTCTAAGTGGTAATCAATTTTTATAAGTTTACTCCAACTTTAAAATTATTCATTTTATCATGTCTCTCTCTATATAATCCCCATCTCTCCATTCATTTCCATTTATACTTATTTCCACCATATTATAATAAATCATTTAAATTTAGTCTTAATAAACCTAACCCTCTTAGGATCTACACTTTCCTCATACACACGATATTTTTTAAGATAACTTCTCTAACCATTCAATTATTTCAAATTCAAACTACCAAAATAAGTAACAATATAAATTTTAGGTCCCTTATAATTTTTTGAAATAGATTTCAATGTCTTTAAAAAATTATATCTTCCTCTTCTTGTTCATCCATAGCTTGTTTGATAAATAGTGCATTCTCTAGATTGTTTATTCTTCTTTTAATTTCTTAATCACTTTAATCATATCTAAGTTCATTACCTCTTCTATCTTCTTTTATACATCCGACCAAACCACACATTCCTCATCATCTCAAACATTTCTTTTATCCTTATAGCAATATTAACTACATGTTGGACTGCTCACTCTTCATGGAGGCATCTTATCTATATATTACAATGCAAAATACCTCAGGTTCAATGATCTATTTACAAAGTCCCTTGTAAATTACCTCAAATTTGATGGTATATTTAAAGTATTCCTTTCCAAACTATCTTAGGTTCAACAATCTATTTACAAGAATAATTCTCTTAACATCTACGCAATTATAAATATAAGAAGATATAACGTAAAATATAATTCCAATGGTTGTCCTTCCTTGGGATTTAAAACCACTAGATACCATGTGATAGAATTATGACTAGAGGATCTAGTTAAGGATTATCCAACCATACAATCAATTACACAAACACTCACAATACAATTTGATGACATAATAAATTAACAAAAATATGAATTATTAATTCATATAGTTATATTTACTATCTTGCCCCAAGGTCTTACAACATGAGATGTCAACCTTTTATGGATCACATACACAACCATTGTATAGATTTTTAGGTGGAAACTAGGGTTTACCAAAATGAAATGAATCAAGATGATAAACCACTAGACTTTTCCATACTAAACACTACAATTCATACAATTATGAGGGCCAAAAGATGCAAATAATAATAATAAATTGACCCTAACTGTTATAGCAACTATGAGGGGAGTTTTTAGAGCTCAAAGAGGTGTGTACCTTACTGCAAGGATCCTATTTTTAGGGCACAAAGGACTCATTCGCCTTTAGTGGTGAATGGGTCCTTGTTAGGGTTTCTGAAACTGAGATCTGGGTTATTTTTCTTGATGTTTTCTCTCTTAGATTCCCGGTTGTCAGCTCCCAAAAAATTGTACTTAATTTTGTAGCTTCAATTCTTTGTTCTTGCACTTTAAAGGTCAATCTTGCAACTTGACAATTTTGACACTTTTGCTCTAAACTTGCTCTCCACTTGATCTTGAACCTATAAATTTGTAAACACACATTCAAGAGAGAAAAACTTGTTGATTGTTAGTGAATAGGGGTTTGCCTATTTCAAACCCATTATAGGTAATTAAACCAAATGATGAGATAATGAAATTGAAGCATGACATATGAAATGATGCAATGTTGATACCTTGGATGTTGTCTTGTAATGCAAATCTGCAATCTAATATGTAGTGGCCATGAAGAATGTAGATCTTGATCCTTGAATATGATGTGAACAATGCTTGCAAGATGGATCTTCAATGCTACATTAACTTTCTTAGCTCAACAACATGCATGAATTTATTAAACCCTTGACATGATGAAATGATCTTGAATTGTTGCAATAGACACTTGACAATCTGCCTTGAAATGCCTTTGAATTTCTCTTGAAGTGCTCTATAATGCTCTTGTAAAGTTGCTAGGACGTCTCATAAAAGTGCTAGGAGAAACATTGTGAATTAACCCCTTATTTATACTAAATTAAGAGATTAACCCTGAAATTCAAACAATTCAAGCCAACACCAGATCTAGAGATAAACATTATTAAATTCCCACCACAATGAAATTCAAAAAGGGGGTCCTCATTAAGGGAGGACCCATTCGCCACCTAGGGTGAGTGGGTCCTGGTACTATTTTCTAGGACCATTCCTTCGGGGAATGAAAGAACACTAAAAGCCCATTTATAATCAACTGATAAAGGGGGGTCCTATAGAGGGAGGACCCATTCACCACCTAGGGCGAATGGGTCCTGGTACTGTTTTCCAGGACCATTCCTTCAGGGAATGAAAGAACACTAAAAACCCATTTAGAATCAATTGATTAAGGGGGGTCCTATAGAGGGAGGACCCATTCGCCACCTAGGGTGAATGGGTCCTAGCACCAATTTCTAGGACCTTGATTTTGCCGAATTAAATGTTATGAAATTTGAATTGTAGGTGTCAAGAAAGGTTTAAATTTGAATTAAAGGGGCTAATTAACTCCAATTAACCACAATTAATTAAGAGGACCCTAGATAAATGTGAAAGTGTGTTACAACACTTTACAACACTTAAATAAGGTACACATTAAGTTTATTTTATTAAAAGAGGGCCCAAGATCAATGTGAATGTGTTACAACACATTACAACATTAAACCTAGGTAAAATTAGGTTAATTCAATGACAATTATTCCCAAATCAAGGGAAAAATGAAACTTTTTCCATTACTACAAGATTATAATCTTTTGAGTTGATATGTGATATAATACTCTTCACAATGTGCTACTAATATTCTCCCTTCCATCCATCGGAGAAGGGCATGTTGGGAAGCCCATCTTCTGAAAAAAATCCCATTCCTAAATAAGAGAAGAAAGAAGATCAGATTTAGACTACACTAAATAGTGTGAGTAGTAGCAATTTGAATCCAAATAATAAGATAAGAGCAAAATGGGCTTTTGATTGGAGTCATTTCTTTACCTTTAGCCAAGAGGGCACATTACTTCTATATCCAATCACAGTATCAAACTTCTCCTCTTGCCCATCTACAAATTTGGCTCCCAAAATGTGAAACTTTTTATTGCCAGCAGTACCTATAAAAATACAGATTTGTAAACCATTCCACTGCTCCATCTGCCACAACCATAAAAATATAGATTCGTAAACTATTCCTTTGCTCCTAACATAAAATCTCCTCTACATACAACAATGGCTGCCCAAAGATTATATGTAACAAATCAAGGCAAATTTTACAAATCTCAGAAACATTATCCAACTTTAGAGAGAGAAAGGGAGAAAGGAAGAGGAGGAAATTAAATTGTTCAGATTTAGTTACCTGTTGATTCTTGCACACAATGGCATAGATAGTTTATAGCCATTTTTTCAATCTAAGGAGAAAAGAAGAAGATGAAATTCAATTGTTTAGATTTAGTTACTTGTTGATTCTTGCACACAATGGCACATTTAGTTGATAGCTAGTTTTTCAATCCAATTGTCCTTCTACTCAGTTTTCTTCACTGTGGGTGCATTTATTGTCTTTTGAGAAGGGTTAGCCAATGCACAATACAACCTCCTTCTGGACTTGATTAAATTCATGGATTTCATGCTACTCTTGGATCCCATGAATTGTAAAGAAGCATCTATTGGTCCTAAGGAACACTTGTGTACTTTCAAAGGCTTCATTCTTGTACACTTGAGACTAAGAAAGCTAGCCTCCATGTGTATTGAACCCTCAAATCATTCAAACCCAAGCTTCAAATTTCCAATGAAGCTCATTTCTGCTTTAAGGATGCTCATTAAGGATAGAGAAGTATTCCTTCACAATAGACAAAAGGTTGGCTAGTCAGCTAGCACAACATCTTATTTTCCTATGCTCGATGGGTCTATTTTTTTTTTTGTTGGAGATACCCTCGAGGGGGTCCCTTTTAGCTTAGAGCCAAGGTGTGAGGGGTATCCATCCCACCAAAATCCACCCGGGGCATGATCCCGACCTCATCCTTTTTTAGGCGTCGGGGCTTTGCACTCAACAAGACTTGATCCCTAGTGGGCTCATTTCAAACCTTTCAACTTCACTAGTAGACCAAGGGCCCATTGACTGATGGGTCTATTTTCAATGCACATGGCAATTCAAAAAATTCAACATTTTTGACTTTGTCAATTAGGGGAGAGGGGCCTATAGTGGAGTGGGCTCCAATAGTTGGGATAGAAGTAGTCCTCAGTGGGCGTCATAGTGGAGCATCTTAATATCCAATTGCAAAACACTTTTTATCCATAAAGTACATAAACTGACAAATCATGTGATGCCACATTGGCGCACCAATAAAACATGACTTAGTGCACCACTATCGGTCTCACTTTTGTTTTTAACATTTTTTAATACCTTAACAAAAAGCATGTTGATGTGGCATCATATTTGATGATGTGACCCTAAAATTAAATTTTTTAATTAGATGAGTTGCCAAATAAACTGCTGGTACAAAATTGAGACTGATTTAAAATTCCATGTAGGATTTTGAGAAGTACTAAGTGAGGGTGCTCCACTATGGGCCCCTCTCCCCTACCATACTTCAAAACAGAATAATTTATTATATTACTTTTTCTCAAAAACAGAAAGCTTGCTGGAAAAGAAAACAGAGCATTTATCTTTTTTACTCTACCATTGGTAAATAAAACAAACTACAGACACAGGAAATAAAAATAAAGAAAGAAATTATTCCAGACGAGAACAAAGTGAAAGGTGATTTAGCTTTTACGGACTCCATGGAAAACATGTAAAGAGGCTTCAGAGACAAGCCTGAAGACATCTTATAAAGTGACAGAGTATGATGAGAGATTCAGTGACAGACTGATCAGCCTATCAGAGAGCGAGAAAGCTTGAAAAAAATCACTCGAGAAAGATGTATCCTGAAGCTTTCCTTGCTGCTAAAAATGGTGATCTCGAAGCTATTAAGAAAATGCACGGGCAAAAGCCTCGATAATTGAGAGAAGTTACTTTTGAAGGCAATACTGTTCTGCACATTGCTGCAAAGGAAGGCCATTTGGAGCTCCTTCAATGGATTCTTAACAATGTGAAAGACTGTTTGCTGGAGAATACAGGTACCCGCATTCTCCCCGGTGGCCACAATCAACACTGACTCCATCCCCGTGTTTTTTTCAGAGTCATCACTCTCTATAGCAGATGCAATTCGCGTTTAAAACTCCCGCTCAATTTTTTAAACTCTCCGCTTCAAACTCCGTCTCTACTCCAGAGAGGCACTCTCCTCTACTTTTCAATATGAGAGGGGTACCTTATTCTTGCTCCATAATAGTGTACATACCTTACCTGCAGGATTTAAATTTGTAACTTCCCCATTTTATCAAAAGATTAACTTCTCCCAGTTAAAAGTGCTATGCTAAAAAAAACTTACCCAAACAAGGTATGCCAATTTACCAATTTATTTATTAAGAGAGACTTTAATCCCACAGACAAGTATGGGGTAGAGGAGGACCCAGCTGCACGAATGTACAGATTTTAAAATAATATTAAAACATCTTGACCTAATTTCCTATCAGGCTTACCCAAAAGGGCGAAACTCTAAGATATCCAACGGTTCAACAGGGCAAGAGAAAATGAGGCGGCGCAGGAGGAATGCGTGCTGAGTGTTGGGAGAAACTGTTGAAGTGGGGCGGCTATAGATACAAAATATAGGAAGAAGGTACCTCGCCACCAATTTGTCTCTGTTAAATAATTTATTTGTCTTCTTTCCCTCTCTGTTTTATGATTGTTGCTGCTGAAAATTTTAAAACTCACCTTGCAGGATAAAATACTCACGCCTAGGTTAGAGTTCGGAAAGGAGTGGTAAAAAAAGACAAGGATATTTGTTTTGCTTTCTTATCTCATGTTTGAGCAGTCTGTGGGATCGACCCACATGGATCGCCATCTCCAAGAGAGGAGTCTGCGCTCTCAACAACTGGTTTCGAGCCCAACAGGGTCGCGACCCATACTCCAGCCCAAACGCTCTCTCCCAGCAATCTAATTTAAAATTATTGAAAATTGGTTTATTATCATTTATTGTTAAATGAATTAAATTCCTTCAAATCTGATCTTCAGAATTTCTTCCTCTGTTTTAATACTCTTGCATTCTATTTTATGTTTATTTATTTTTCTTTCTTCAGTTCTAACGAACAATACACTAAAATAGAAATGCAAACAAATAAATTTGTACAGAGACCCATATCTAATACTAGATCTAAAGACACAACTTCATTTATAATGTTACATATTTACTTTGTTGCCTATCCGCGGCTATTGAACAGAAACCAGAGAATTTATTCTTCACAGGCAGTCAAGGGCCTTACATATACAGGTAAACAACTGTATACAAATAACAATGTATGATGGTTATAGATCCTAGTCATAAAATATAACATGTAAAATGGTTTTGAGCAACACATAAATGATTATATGATTCAAACTCAGAACTAAAGCTTTAAATTGTATTGGCATTCAATTCTTTCTTTCTTTTTTTTCTGTTCTTTCAGAGAAGACTATCTAACGTATTGTAACAAAACTTTATGGCTTTGAGATACAGACTCTTGCTTACAAAAGTAATATTAATTCCTACTGAGTGCATAAATGACATAGCTGAGAATAAATACCAGGAGGAAGGGATTCCAGCTGCTTTTCAATAGATCAATGAGGGAGAATGCTTTCCACCCATGAAACTATTGGAGGAAGGGATTCCAGTTGCTTTTCAATAGACCAATGGGGAAGAATGCTCTCCACCCATGAAAGGTTCTAGTCAATTCCCGAGCTAAAAGGATCCCCCAAAACCTCAAGCAGATCAGATAATACATAGAGAGAAGAAAACATACCCAAATATTGTTACCCATATTTATGGTTGTATGACCCTACAAAACTCACACTACAAAGGAACACACAAGACCACAACGACTTAATATATTCTCATGTATACACAATTTCAGACAGTCAAAGTAAAAATATGAAAGAAAGGCTTACCTCCCAACAAAAACCGTTAAACAAAACGTTTAATTGGGTTGTATTCCTTCATTCTTCTCCTCTTCTCTACCCCAAAATCTCCAAAACAAAACCCCAAACTACCTTTTAACCTTTCCACTTGTTCCCCAACCCTAGACACTTGGATGAGGGTCCCCAAAATGACCTAATGACCTCCATTTTGACTTTTTGCACCTCTAAAAAATGGCTCATAAAGTAGCCTACGATTTACATTTCTACAACACATTTAGGATACCATGCAAACACCATAGCATCTCACTTCTAAATAATTTTTTATAACACTTATTTATATACTTGCACACTTTTTTCCATTGTTAATGCTTCATGATATGAATAACCAAAATGAGATATTTGAAACTACATTATTAATCTTGAAAATAGCCAAGTTACATACCTCAAACACTCTTTGGCATTGACCATTGGCTCACTCATAACTCGATCATGTAAATTTGAATACACAACCCTTTTCCACTCAACGTTAGTCAATTGCAATTCTATTAATTAAAATTGTAGCCTTCTTTACTTAAATTCAACATTTTTATATAACTTAATAATCACATTCAAAAGAAATGCAAGTATTTAATTTAATACTCTCCCTTTCCCATTGCCCTTTCATCCTTGGAAGGGGGCCAATTAGTAACATTCTTGAATGAAATCAAATTATTTACATCAATAAATTGCACACAATTCCTACAATTATTTCCTTGTTTTTGAATATCGTAACTATGCATACCATTTTCAAAATACATCTTCTTACATGGAGTAAAATAACGTCTAGTAACTAAATTTACACATGAATCTATAATTCTAGAGGAATCATCAATTAGCACAAGAGCATAGATAGTCATTCTCAAGGTACAAAATTAATAATTTCAAAAAATGTTTACTATGATAACATACCTAATATTTATACAATGTTAAACCTTTCATCGCACCGGTGAGAGAAACCTCATGGTGCCTTCTTATCAACAATAAATGGAAAGGAAAAGGCAACCCTCTTCCCACTCCCCCCTTCCCCCACACCACCTTTTTTGTTCAACTTAGTTATAAGAATAGGCAGCCATAACCAGACAATAATCATTTTAAATTAATATATATCTACGATATGTGTACAAAATCTCTATTGGCACTATCTTATATGATATAATGATATCATAAGTAACAAAACAATGAAACAAGAATACAAGGCTTGTTGACAAAACCTACAATTCTTTACTATCACCATGAACGATAAGGTCACAAGGTATAAGCTTATGCTAGTAGAATCTCATTACAACATCTTAATACATTACCTTCATATTAACACATTAATGAAGCATCGAAACTACATATGCTGCATGGTCTACCCTAGATAAAAAATGTAGAGTTTATCAATTTAACTTGGCTAACTATTGGTTATAGAATCCAACAACAACATATAAGAAATTATAACTATTTTGTGAAAGGAGGGGCCTTACATATACATATGTACATACATACATACACACATACCTACATACATATATGCACATATATACATATACATATACATACACACACACACAAATATGTGTTGTATATAAATTGGGTTATCTCACAACATTTAAATTACAAGAGTTGGTTATAGGACAACATAATCCAAGATAGAAGATTCAAGACATAAGACATTTGAAATCAAGACTAAAAACTATTGTGGAACACATAACAAATTGATTTTTTCAGCCCTCATGAATGACAAACAAGCCTACTTATATTGAAGTCTCTGAACATGATAGATGATAAATCATATCATTAAAAGAAGTTGAGATGAGTTATGATAAGATAATGTATCTCACAAACATTTGATAATACATTATTTATACATATCAAATGATAATTAAATGTGAATACTTCTTTAGAACACCACATCTCATCATACATAAATTTCAACAATTTATTGAAAAAAAAATTATATATAAAAATTATGATATGTCTAAATGATCTAAGAAAACTTATTTGATTTATTTTGACTACAAAATATCAAATCATAATATATATATATATTAACATAATTTAATTTCATCATACAAATGTTGAATAACTTGTTTTATTAGCACAGATTCAGATGCTAAAATAATATTGTCTTCATAACAAAATAGCATAATTTGATTTCATAATAAAAATGTTGAATAACTGGATTAATTACACAGGTTCATGTGCTAAAATAGTATTGTCTTCATAACAGAAAAGTTTGCATAAATAAATTTGAAGCATTATAACACGGTGAGAAAAGAAATCCTTAGCTATCAAGTGGTATAAATGCCAAGGCTATTCAAGTACGTGCCAGAACGTCCATGGAAGCCAACTATCTTTTTTTTGCCACTTGATTTAAAAGATTGTGATCCCAATTTAGAGCCATATGGACCATATCTTTTGTTATCACTGGTAATAAATGTCAAACATGTAATTATCCTATGACCATCCATTTGTGTAATTTTTCCTTCAATTCCCTTCAAGTTTTTGCCTGCCAAAGAAATCTGCAATTTTAACCACAAGCAAAATTTAATATACATACATGCTTGAATCTTGAGCTGAAACAATAAATAAATATATATTATAAAGCTGATAGCTTTTAATTTAAATATGTATATATATAAACATTTTAATTCCATCCATTACATGCATCTGTAAAGAATCTAAAATATAAAAGAATGAAAAGCATAGTTTCAAAGTGAATGATAAAAATGTAATAAAATATAATTATTTCAATATAATTTATGCATCAAATACCTTAGAGTCTTGGAATCCCTTGCCTCCATGTCGAGGTGCCATGATCGGCTGAAATTTGGTTTTACCTTTAAGAAGATACTCAACTTGAATGCCATGGAGAATATCTCCATGGTTCACTGTGATACTTTTGATATTAGAGTATGTTCCATCTGTCCAAAAAGATTCAGACTCACCACCCCACGGGCCCTCCATATTGTAAATCGAATTTGCCTAAGTATAGAAATAATAACAATTTAAGTACTATTTAAATATAGATACATGACTTCAATATAAGAGAATATACAGTGTTAATGGTATCAGGCAAATTCATGGCCAGCAATTCACCGGGGGAAAATTCACTGTCAACAATTCACTGCGGGAAAATTTACTACCCATGACAAATTCACCTCAAGGAAAGTTCACCGCCATGGAAAATTAATCACAAAATTTTAATGCGAAATTCCCTGGTGGTGAATTTTCCTCAAGGTGAATTTGTCATGACGGTGAATTTTCCTTTTCCCATGGTAAAGATGAATTTTCTGACAATGAATTGTTGACGCTGAATTTTCCTAGAATGATGTTAATGATATCAATCAAGAATAAAACAAGACATAAGAAAGGAAGCAACTAACCATTCTATACACCCGATATTTTCTTGGCTTTAAATTGTACAGTGACTTATTCTGGAAGCTATTCAAGGATATATATACCTTCACTGCAAAAGAAATATATTAAGAATATATTAGATCAAATATAAACTCCAAATTTTAATTCACTTTTCTAATATGTGATCGGCAAGTTAGAATAGAATTACCTGTTCCAATTACTGAAAACATCAAATACAATTCATCCAAAATAAAAAGAAATTAATTAATAAACATACTTGTTCATTTTTGTCTAAATAAAAATTGCAATCATATGAAAACATAAAAAAATCCTTCCGCACAGGTAAAAGATCGTTTTGAACTTCTCTAACAAAAACAAACAAAGAGACCTCAAACTCCTAAATCAAAACAAAACAAAATTTAAAATCACTAAATAAACCTAAAGTTCATCTTAAAGTTCAAAATATCTCCAATTGAAGAGATAAACAGGGATCTGTTGACAGTAGGTTTTCCAATATTATAATATATGGTAAAAGCCATAGATAAAACCACAGATCCGATTCCTTCATTTAACAGATAACAGCAGAATTACTTTAGAATGAAATAGAACACAGCAAAAAATGATCTAGGAAAAAAATCATTGAAAATCCATGGAAGTCACTTGCCTCGAGATTCTGCGCAAATTTTGTTGTGCCGATGAGAAAAAATAGGCAGAGTTTGCAGGAATAATTTTACAAAACCCTAGCAGAGTAGAATGTTTTAAGAAAAGAATTGTTGAAGCCACCTGGAATTAACGCTAGCTCGCCAGTTTCCACGTATTATCAAAGTCTGTATTAAAAAATAGTTATTGGAAAGCACATGGGAGATGTAGTGGAACTTCTCAGTAAAGGCTTTAGAGTGTTACAGAAAAGCATGTGGGACATGTTTTAGAAAAATATAGGAAAGCATGTGGGAGTAGGAGTGAAACTCTTTAGAAAGGGGTTTAAAAATTATAGGAAAGTACATAGAAGTAGGAGCAAAAAATTGTAGAAATGAACTTTAAAAAATTATAGGAAAGCCTGTAGGAGTGTATAGAGGTCATTTGTTTTCTCCTTGGTTTGGTCATTTGGTCATTGGTTTTCTCTTATGTGTTGCCAATCAAGGAATGACATGTGGCCACAAAAGGTCTCCGATATCAATAAGTTCACATTTGCTAGCATACTCTGAGCTTGTGTGAAAATTGAAGCTTTGGAACAATATATGGAATAGGTTCTATGTACATCCATCAAAGCATAGTGGCTAACCACTATGGTTGCTTCACATCCATTATTTTTTTGTGAAAATTTAGTTTCCTCCATTAACCATCAAGACCTCTTTAGCATACTCGTTGCACACTAAAATGTGATGCTAGTTGTTCTCACCATAAATAATTAAATTTATGTCACATTGAAGTTTACAATTATAAGAAGTGATTTGTTAATAAAAAATAAGATTCTATAATCATACTTGATCATGATTGGGTCTTTCACTACTTCATGAGTAATTTTAATCAATCAAACTTCATGAACATAGTTATTCTATATATATTGCATAGGCTATATAATATTCTTCCTAAATAAACATTAGGTAGTATATTGGCTTGTTAAATTTTTGTAATTCTTTGAAACCTTAATTATTCACCTTACTACAAGAACTCTTACAAAGTATAAATTTTTTTTTTTTTGGAAAAATGATTCACTAAGTCAGCCTTTTAGTGACTCTCATGCCATCTTTAGGTAGTTGATGATTAGACTACTCCTAGGTTATTACACTTAAAAGGGTGGAATATTTTCACATTGAAACTATTTTTATCTCTAAATCAAGAATCTCTAAATATTTCATGCTAGGAAAAGAGTGGTTTACACCTTGCATAAGAAAGAATTATTTTTATTATATAAAATAAATATTTATTTGTGGTGCATTCTTAGAGAAGTGTTTAGCCACATTAAATGTTTATTTGAGGCCACTTGTAAAGTTGTATGTGACATTGGTTAGATATTTTATGTGTGAGTTGCACATTGAAAAAATGTTTAATAATAGAGAAACTTACTACCAAAAAGTAAATGTTGGGATCATTGAATTTATGCAGTCATGGTTTTGAGACACATGGTTTTTTTAATACCACAAATTGTATTTGTGTGAGCTTCAATATATAAAGGCAAACACATGTTTAGTATTTGAGATTGGCTAATTGATTTTTTGACTTTGTTGTCATTTGTATTAATCTCTCTTTTAAAATGCATGTGTGAAGCATGGTATGTGATGCATGCTTGCATGGTTACCCATTATTCTTAGAATCATGGAAGATGCATTGAAGGAGTTTGGTGTTTTAGAAGTATTCACAAATATTGTATAAGTTTAGTATTTCATTGGATAATAATACATTGCATGTGGATACTTTTGGAGGCTAAGTTTGACCTCTTGAGGTTATTTCTAGGGTTTATCATGCAATCTTATGGTGTATCTTTGACATTTTCATTATGGTTATTTTATAAGCTTATATTCATGTTTTCCATTATAAGTTTATGTAATAAATGGTTTGATCAACATGGTAATTTTATAGCAAGTGGTATCAAAGCCATGGTTGTGGTTGAGGGGGGTGAGAGAACCTTGTTTTTGTTTAACCCTTGTTTGAGTAGATTAATGCAAACTTGAAGACATGGGAATGTTGGAGATATTTTTAAAAAATTAGGGTATGAGATGTGTTGTGTAGGTTGTAAGAAATAGATTTTGGGTTTGAGGTTTGTAGATTTATGGTTATTTTTTGTAGGTTAGAGGTTTAAAAAATATTTGGTAAAAAGAGTATTTTCTATGTGTTCACCAAGAGGGTTTTGTGGAAATCTTTTTACAAATGAACTTCTTAAATGAAACAAATTTCACCATTATATTTAAGAGGACCAAGAGATGGATATTGACATAAATTTGACTTATTTTGGCTATTGTCTTGTCCTAAGGAGAAAAATGCCCCCTTTCTTAGTTGTATGATTGTATGGTTATAGTTGTAGAAATTTTTTAAAAAATGATTTCAAAAGTCCCTATAATTTTTTTAAAAATAAAAATAATTTATTGAGGTAGGATATCATGGGGTCTATAAACCATTATACAACCTTATTGTTGGGATAATGTGTCTCAAACATGCAATTACATAAAGTATTGTTATTATGCCAGCGATGAGGGGTTGTAGGGGGGTTTCCCCCCAAGAGGGGTTCGGGGGAAATGCCGCTAAAAGAAAAAATATATTTATATTTTATTATTGTAAATCTAGACCATTCATCATTAGGTCTTAGATTTGATGGTCGATATTTTATTAGCTTGACTTACCTTAGAAGGAAACCCTATTTTATGAGGGCATTGTATTAAAACTATGTATTATGATGTATTTTGAGAGTCTGATAGTGGTCGTGTTATTTTTAGATCTCTAGTTGGTGATACTCCTATGAGAAGCTTGCTCTGCAAGTATACTGTAATCTTTGTGATTTTTGAATATATTGGGTGGATTTTGGAGTGTGGGGTTTTTTCTCCCAAAAGGGTTTTCCCTCACGTAAATCATTGTGTTGTGGTATGCATGATATTTATGTTTTTTTTTGTTTAAGTTTTTGTAACTGTTAAAGATCTATAAAAATTTTACATTATCCTCCTCTCAAGATTAGTGTAGGAAGTTGTTTCGCTACCTTAGCTTCCTTACAAGTGGTATCAAAGCTTGATCACCTTTGGCTTCAGTTATGGGTTGTTGGGCTTTTGAACTAATCCATATTTGAGTGGGAGCTTGTGTAGAAGATGCTTTGTGATCTTGTTGCAAGAATTTTCAGATGGAAAGTTCATTACAAAGAATAGAAGTGGATAAATTTTGAAATGTGGAAGCTAAAAATGAAGGATCTATTGATAGATCGATATCTATGGGATGCTATTGATGAGAATTTTTTAAGGCCCATAGATCCTACTTAGGCTACTCAATATGATGTTATGGACTGTAAAGCCAAGGGTTTAATCAAATTGTGCTTGGAAAACTCTATTTTAATCAATATCCATGAAGAGTCCTCTATACAAAAACTATGGGAGAAGTTTGGTGAGATGTATCAAGCCAAATATTTAGTGAAAAAGACTTTCTTGAGGAATAAATTGTATTCCTTGAGAATGGAAGAGGGTGGATGAATTATAGACTGCATGGAAGCATTCAATATGTTGGTGTCTCAATTGGCATCAGTTGGTGTCAAAATGGATGAGAAGGAGAAATGTCAGATCTCAGTTTGTTCTTTTCCTGATTCATGGGATTCTCTTGTTATGGCTATTGGGAGTACTTTTGTTATATTGAAGACTAAAGTTGTGGTGGGTTCTTTTCTTTCTAAAGAGATGAAGAGGAAGGTATCCATCAGTGCTAAGGAAGCCCTAAGTGTTCATGGAAGATCTAAGGAAAAGGAAAGAATAATGAGAAGCATGATAAATCAAATTCCAAGGGGAGATCCAAATCTCCTAGAAAGTCCAAAGTTACTTGTTGGAATTGTGGTAAGCCCAAACATATTTGTAAGGACTACAAAGAAGAAAAGAAGAAGAAAAAGAAGAAATTTGATTATGATTCTAAGTCTAAGAAGGAAGATGATGATGCATTCATTACAAATTTTACAAATTGTGTAGGTAATGATGCATGGTTAATTGAATTAGTTGCATCTTTCCATATGACCTTTAATAGAATGGTGTTTTGAATATTAAGAATTTGATGGAGGTAAGGTGTAATTGGGTGATGATTCTTATTTAAACATTGTTGGCCATGGTAAAATAAAATTAGGTTTCTTGATGGTAGAATAAAAAGGATTAATGGTGTGTTGCATATCCCTGGTTTAGCATGGAATTTTTTATCTATGAGAAAACCAATAGATGCAGGTGTGCAGATAGTATTTTCTAATGCAAGATGCAAGATGGTTAGAGGTACTATGGTGATTACTAGAGGTGTTAGATATTACACATTGTATAATCTTGATGCATGCACTATTGAGTGCAATAGTACTTCTATAAAAAGAAAGTATGTGGAATAAGTTAGGGTTTCACCTTCAACAGATGGTCATGGATTTTAGGTACCGAAAGGTGTTCTTTCTTTTGAATCAAAGTTACATGTAGAGAAAACTATGCTATGGTACCAAAGACTTGCCCACATCGAAGAAAAGGGTCTAAGGACCTTGAAAAATAAGAACCTCATTGAAGGTCTGTCTAATTGTAATCTTGAATTTGATTTATGTGAGCATTACATTTATGGAAAAAAAACTGCATTCAATTGTATTCAAGTTCTCATAAATTTTGTGGTGTATTGGATATTATTCATTCTAATATGTTTGGTCCTGTAGATGTTCCTTCAATTGGAAAATCCACATATTATGTTTCATTTATTGATGATTATAGTAGAAGGACATGGGAATATTTTCCAAAGAGTAAATCTAAAGTTTTTCAGTTGATTTAAAGAATTTAAAGCAATGCAAGAGTTGTATACTAGAAAGAAAATAAAATATTTGAGGACTAATAATGGTGGTAAATTTTTCTCTAATGATTTTGATAAATTTTATAAAGATTGTGGTATTCATAGACAAAAGACAACTCCGTATTCTACACAGTAGAATGGAGATGCAAAAAGAATAAACAAGACACTGATGGAGAAGGCTAGGAGTATGTTGAGTGGTGTTGGTATAAAACAAAGGTTTTGGGCTTGTCATTGCTTGTTACTTGATTAACATGTCTCCTACATCAAACCTTGTTTATAAGATTCCTATAGAGGCATGGTTAGGTTACAATCCTTCATTAAGACATCTCAGAGTTTTTGGTTGTGAGGCATATGCACATGTACCAAAGGAGAAGTGAAAAAAGTTGGAGAACAAGGCTGTGAAATGTATCTTCATAGGATACAATTATGGCAAAAGATACAAGCTTTGGGATCCTATTGTACAAATTGTAATACATAGTAGAAGTGTTATTTTTAGAGAATTTGAGAATTCTTTTGTTACATTGCAGCCAGAATAAAGTAAACAGGAAGATGTGATTCAATTTCCTTCTACACCTGAGAAAATTGAATCAAGGCCCATGGATAGATAAGAAGTTGAGGAGAGCTCATATAGCTCCAAATATTTATAAGAGGAGGAATAACCTTCAATTCAAGTTGTTCATAGGTCTAAAAGGCATAGACAATCACCTGAAAGGTATTCACTAGATGATTGGAGATGTATTTTTCTTTAAATGCTAACATGGATGAACACAGATCCGTACAAGAGGTATTAGGTATGAATGATGCAAAATCTTGGAAGTTTATTATGGATGAAGAAATGAAAGATTTGAAAAAGAGTGATACATAGGATATTGTACTATTTCCTAAAGGGTGAAAACCAATTGGTTGCAAATGGGTGTTCAAGAAAAAGATTAGTTCTAATGGAAGTATTAAGAAATACAAAGTAAGGTTGGTTGCAAAAGGTTACTCTCAAGTTGAGGGTGTTGATTATGGTGAGATATTTTCTCCTATTGCAAAAATGACATCAATTAGATTTTTGCTTTCTATTGTTGTTGCTTATGATTTAGAGGTTGGGAAAATTGATGTGAAAACTTCTTTCCTTCATGGTGACTTGGAGGAGGATATTTATATGAAATAGCTAGACCACTATGTGGTGAAAGGTAAAAGTAAATTGTTTTGTAAATTAAAGATATATCTATATGGCTTAAAATAGAGTCCAAGGATATGGTATAGAAATTTGATAGATATGTGTTGTGTTTGAGATTTGTGCATTCTAAATAAGATCATTGTATTTATTATAACAATGATGATGATCATTTCCTAGATTTATTGCATTATATATTGATGATATGTTATTTCTTGGTAGAGGGAAAGGTATGATTTCAAAACTGAGATCTCAACTTTTTGTTAAATTTTAAATGAAAGATCTTGGTGGAGCTAAACACATTCTTGGGATGGAAATTAAAAGAGATAGAGTGAACAAAAAGATATGGCTTGACCAAAGTAAATATGCCAATTCAATTTTACATAGATTTGATATGTAGGATTATAGACCATTATGTGCTCTTGTTTCAGTTGGAACAAAGTTATCTATTTGAGATTGTTCAACATTCCCATCAAAGATGAAAGACATGAGCAGAGTGCCTTACCAAAGTGCAATTGGAAGTTTGATGTATGCTATGGTTTGTACTAGACTAGACATTTCCCAAGTAGTGGGAGTTCTTTCTAGATATTTGTCTAATCCTAGTAGAGTTCATTGGGATGAAATTAAACAAGTCTTCAAAAATTTGCATGTTACCTCCAATTATTCCTTATGTTATCATAGTAGTATGATTGAAGATGAGATTTCCCTTGATATTTATGGTTAAATGTGGATTTAGAATAGGTAGGTGATGTTGATAATAGATGATCCACCAATGCTTATGTTCTTACTTTATTTGGTGGTGCAATTAGTTGGATCGGTAAGTGATAGGATGTGGTTGCTTTGTCCACTACTAAAGTTGAGTATATGATAGCTAGTCATGCTTCTAAAGAATCCATTTGGCTTAAGAGACTATGTTCAGATATTGGAGTTAAACAAGGTGTAGTGATAATTTATTGTGATAGTCAGAGTGTGATATGTCTAGCTAAGGACCCAACATTTCATGCTAGGACCAAGCACATTGATGTATAGTATCATTTTGTTAGAGATATGCTTGAAGATGGAAAGGTGAAGTTGGTTAAGGGAGAGAATTTGATGAATTTTTTTGATTCTTTAACTAATCCCGTGAGCATAAATAAGTTTAGATGGTGTTTAGAGACCATGGGCCTTTCGGCCCCTAGCAATTAAAAGATGATGTTTATACACCGTCCTGTTGCTTTTGCAAGGTATTTGACAAGTGGGAGATTTGTTGGGATAATGTGTCTCAACCTTGCAATTACATAAAGTACTATTGATACATAAGGTACTATTGATAGGTCGATGACTAGGGGTTTCCCCCCCATGAGGAGTGTTGAAACTATCAAAATCTGATGATTATATTTCATATCTTCATATCCCCTGAGTCTCCATGTGATATTTACCTAAGCCACATTTCCACTATTTTCATGGTGCTTTATCCACATTCTGCCCATTCTACCCCATAGATTTCATCCACATTTGCTTTTTTTACACTTTGGACTGTATTGGCATAGGTCTCCATTTGTCTCCCCGACCCACTATGTTTTTTCTGCTAAATTATTCTATTTCAGGTGGTCGGCAAGACATTTTTATTGTCACGATGACTGGCGATTGTGGATGGGGTCTATCGGCAGAGGTATGGGGTATCGGCATCATGTCCTGGTGATTTCATTTTGTTTTACTGACCGAAAAATGATGGAATGGCTCGGTGGGAGATATGGCTATCGTTGTAAGGTCTTGGCGAGTGACCTTTGGTCTCGCTGACCTTACACATAGTTTCTCTTTGAATATACTTTCGATAGGATTTTATATCTATCTCAACAATGTAGGACATCGGAAAAGGCATGTGTTTGCGGCAGGAGGTCATGGCGAAAGGCTTGGGTCTTAGCGAGCACGTTGGGTGTCCTTTCAGTGAGAGAATCTTGCGGTCTTGGCAAAGTTGAATGGAATCAAGGATGGCTTGTTGTGACTTATGTGTTTGGGTATTTGGTCTCCTCGAGAGCGATGGGCTATGGTAACACTTCTTGTGTTCGGCGTAACGATGGTCTGGTCATGGCAACATGAAGTTGGATGTAGGCTCTCGATGAAAATTAATACATTATGTGTGAGGTCTCCACGATACCTATGAGTTATAGCAAAGTAGAGTGCACACAAAGGAACATTATTTGATCTTGATATGACTAACGGGTAGCTATGGCGAATGCGATTAAAATAGGGATGCAAGTGGAGCGATAAGCGAATGAATTGCCTTCGAAAGGACCACTTGCATTGTCTTGCCAACTGTCATTGGTAAATAGTAAAGTTTTAAAATGCTGAGGCCGACATGATGTTTCATTTTGATATTTTTCTCATACTGGTGTACAAATAAGCATGTTGTATTGGTTAATTGGGGGCATACATTAGATTTTCGATATACTGCAAGTAGATACAATAAAATAATATTATTAGACTTGAGGCTATTATTGCATGATTTCACAATGGAGGTATTTATGAGATTCAGTTGGTGTTGCTACATTTTTCTGGTGTTAATTATCTATTGAATTCAAATGAAAAATACTACTAAGTTGTCTCCATGGATGATTTTTCTAGTTGTTTAAATTGACATAACAAGCTTATGTTTGATTTATCGATACACATTTGTTGTATTCGTGTGATTAATCAACTAGTTCTTTCAAGCAAAGATTAAATCCTTTTATTGATCACAGTAATAAGAGAAACTCATTTTGGATTATTGAAGTAGAACTTAGTAGTCACAGTATTGCATGTTTATACAGGTTGTAAACAAAGCGTATGCTAGATAATTTGTGTCTTCTCCAAAAAGTGTTGCTTATCTTGATCTCATTTGACTCCGCATACCCAACAAGGCAATAGTCTCTGCACTTCATCATTTTGAATTCATTCAGCTTCTTTATGTCTTTAAATTGAACATTTAGGATTTAGATCAGAATATTGTCACTGTTTTCAAATTGGATTTCCTTTGTTCACCTCCAATTGCCATTGTGGAAAAACTAAGTATTCTAAGAGATAATTACAAGTTAAGACTGCACTATTCAAGAGGTACACCCACCCAGGTCTTGCAACACCTAAAGCGTAGAAGGTTGAATTCTTTCAATCTTTTCTGTTACCCTGAAGCATATCAAGAGATTGGCAGCCTCTTGAGGTACCTTGCTTGCATTTTTGAGAGCTAACAAATTGGTGACTCTGCTGGGGACAATCAGAATCAAAGCCTTATAGAGTCAGAATTATTGTACAGACTCTGCTGGGAACCAGAAGTATCAAACATTTTTCTCATTTTTTGATAAAAGTGAGTGGTGAATTTGATAGAAATTTTACAAGCTGTTCATCATGAATGGAAGAAGATCTCAGTACAGGGGAGGTCATACAGGAGCCCCTGCTGGTAGCAATAGGTGGACACAAAAATATGATAGAGCTGATAAAGGAAAGAGGATCAATGAGGACATGTGCATAACAGACAAAGGCAAAGCACCAAGAGCACATTGTGAAATATACAATTGTTATGATGATTCAAGCACTGAGCCTTGTACCCCTGAAGATCAAAGAAATCCTTTCTCTTCTCTTGAAGCTCAGAAGTAGGCTGAGTTTGGAGCTAGACTTGAGCCAGAACGAATCAGAATCCAACATGAATATGATTAGCAGATGGAGGGTAATCACGAAACTCCTAAAAGAAACCATGAGCTCTCAATTTCTGATGAAGCAAAAGCACTATTGGAACTGAAAGAGAAGAGAATAAGGGAGCTAGAAGCCAAATTGCAGAAAGCCAAAATTACTGATCAGACGGCTGGTGGCTCAAAGTATGTTCCACCTCACAAGTAGGGTGATCATAGTGCAGGACCCTCCAATCAACAGAATGTTCCTTACAATAAAAGTGGGAATCATTACAAGCAGCCAAATCAACCACCTCATATTCCCACACAGCATGCAAATGTGCATCCACCTCCTGGTCAGCATCACACCCCTTAGTATAATACACAATACAATAATCCTATGCATCAGTATCAATATCCACCTATCCCTCCCCCTCACCAATACGCAGCAATGATCAGGTAGTTTGATTTGGCAGGTTTCAATCTATGCCCTTACTCTATGGATAGCAGCTGGAGAGGTATGATTCCCAAGTTTGAGGGGAGAAATGCAGTCAATGCTGAAGAACATTTAAGGAATTTCAATATGTCCATTCAAGACATAGGTGTACCACATGAATATTTGCACATGAGGTTGTTTATGATGTCACTTATTGAAGATGCTAGGGATTTGTTTAATAGCTTGCCAACATATTCAATTAATTCTCTCCAAGAATTTCAAGACAAATTCTTAGAGAAATATGGGAATCAAAATGCTCTAGGCGTAGCTCTTCATGAATTGGTAAGGATTCAGCAAAATCAGAATGATTCAATTTATGATTT
This sequence comes from Sequoia sempervirens, assembly GCA_007258455.2. NCBI lineage: Eukaryota > Viridiplantae > Streptophyta > Pinopsida > Cupressales > Cupressaceae > Sequoia > Sequoia sempervirens. Next base: position 165,996,968 of record VDFB02168118.1, read on the forward strand.
CAACCAAAAATTCAACAAGTTGCATACTAAAGTACCTCCTGAATCAAGGTTGCCAGACTCTACTACATTGAGTATTTATTTAAGTGAATTTGATCCTAATATAGGGTATGAGTTGAGAAGTAGATCCCCAAGAGATTTGGCTGAAGCACAAAAAATTGTATTGACAATTGAAAATAATAGGAAGGCTGCTGGTGTGACTAATAAAAGAGACAACCTAAGGCCTCCTCAGAAAAATAATTATCGGTACAGACAAGAGAATACATACAAAAATGAGAAAAGAAATGAAAGGCCAAGGTTGCATGATATGCCTTACAATACAGACTGGAAAGATGGGGAACCTGTAATGGCCAGGCCAAGAAATAAAGAGACTCCTGATCCATTGAAAAAAAGGGAACTTACATGGTAAGTAATAATTACTTTTGTGAAGTTTGTAATCAGCCCCATTCTCCAGATTATTGTGTGGTAGCCCAAAAGATGCAAGAAGAGGGAATGTTAATGGAGAACAATGGAGAAGATCACAAAATTTACTTGACCTCAAATACTTTTTACCATGTTGAGGAAGGATATTCATCTTTAGAGGATGAAGGTTATGAGTATGACGTTTCAAATCAGAAGTATAATGTCCATATGGCTGAACAACAGATCTTTTGTGATTATGATGAAGACTACCTAGAGCCACATCTTATTGAAACGCTTGTTCAGTGCAATGTAAGGAGATTCACTAAAGATGAAATGGAGAAAATAAATGTTGTAGCAGTTGAGGATGCAAGGAGTAAATATTGGTTGAGAAACAAAAAAGTGAATGAGTTAGATGGAGTTCCTGATGGAATTTTTGTAAAAGATCAGAAGGCAACACAAGACATTGTAAAAAAGTCAGAGAACAAGCAACATGATAAAATTGAAAAGAAGCCTATCCAAGAGTAGAAAGTTGCAGAATTACACAAGGAAATGCTAAAGTCTGATCAACCTAGTAAAAAAGAAAAAGAGGAAAGAAAAGGAGAAGTGCCAGAACTGAAGAAGACTACTAAGACGGAAGGCCCCTCTTTTGATTTCACCCAGGCGTTATTCCAGGTAAAAATATCTGTTCCACTACTTAAATTGATGAAAGTTAAAGAGTACAGAGATAATGCTGTTGAATTGATTACAAATGGGAATAAAAAACACATAAATTCTGAAGCAGTAAGTAGGAAAAGTTAAATAAATCAAAAGTCTATATGGGTGATGTTTTAACAACTTCCCGCAAGTGGATCCATTCTTCACCACATTGCTCATAAATAATAAATTGCTGAGGAACTGCATGATAGATTCTGGTGCTGCTATAAACATCATGCCAGTCGGAGTAATGAGGCAGTTGGGCATGTGGGTTGATACATGTGAAGGGAAGTGCTATGCAATGGATAATAGACTAGTACCTGTGGTGGGCATTATGAGAGGTGTTGAAGTCAAACTAGCTACTTATCCATAGGTGGCTTATAATATAGATATCACAGTGATTGATACTCCTCCTTAGTTTGGGATGCTTTTGTCAAGACAGTGGACAACAGCTGTGGGTGGAAATATTCAGTTTGATTTATCTTATGCTACAATACCAGTGAATGGTCAGGAAGTCAAGTTATATAGAGAGCCAAGAATGAGCCAACTTGTTGAATGTGTGCCACAAGATCAAATTAATTATTTTTGTGATGTTGATCTGGGAAGTTTTAAAATAGAACCAACTCAACTAGAATTAATTAATAGTGATCCAATTGAAAACATGCTGCACAGAGTTGCAATGAAGTATGGAAGATGTATTTTGATGGAGCTTGCAGTCAAGAAGGTAATGGAGTTGGAATTGTATTTGTTTCGACTGAAGGTATTACTTTTAAATATTCTTTTATGTTAGCATTTGAATGTACAAACAATGTGGCAGAGTATGAAGCTTTATTGACAGACTTAAACATAGCTATGCAACACAAGATTAAGTTTCTAGCTATTTTGGGTGATTCTGAGTTGGTTGTTTCACAAATTAAATCAAAATATGCAACAAAACACAAAAGATTAAAATAGTATAGGAATGCTGTATGGAATACCATTGAATTATTTGATGCATTTTCAATTGAGTGGATTGACAGATCAAAGAACATAATGGCTGATTTTTTAGCAAATGTGGCATTGAAAAAAGATGATATCACATTGGCTAGGGTATCACAGATTTCTCATCTAACAAGCAATCAAGTGATATTAATACTTTTGTGAGAGCATTCCTAAGACCTTACTAGCTAGTAAGAGGTCACTCACCAAGACCTTACAATGATAGCCATATCTCCCACTGAGCCATTCCATCATCTACTAGTTGGTAAAACAAAATGAAATCACTAGGACATGATGCCGATACCCCAGACCTCTGTCGATAGACCCCATCCACAGTCGCCTGTCATCGTGACAATAAGAATATCCTGCCAACCACCTGAAACAGAAGAATTTAGTAGAAAAAACATAGTGGGCCAGGGAGACAAATGGAGACCTATGTCGATACAGTCCAAAGTGTAAAAAAAGAAAACGTGGATGAAATCTATTGGGCAGAATGGCAAAAATGTGGATAAAGCACCATGAAAATAGTGGAAATGTGGCTTAGGTAAATATCACATGGAGACTCAGGGGATATGAAGATATGAAATATAATCATCGGATTTTGATAGTTTCAACAGTGGCTCCATCTGGGGATGAATGATAGTCAGACCATTGCAAGGATCTAGAATCATTGGGAGAGAAGACTAGACAGAGAAAGAACCAATGCGCAGCAATGGAATGAATGGTAATGGAAATGAATGCAAAGTGGAAGTGAATGGAAAGTGAATGCAAGATGGAGGTGAATGGAAAATGTCAGAATCCTAGACTACTGTGCATGGAAAATAACTTTAAAGAGGATACAGAAGAGTTGTCCATGCACTGGCAACCCTTAATCATCTTAGTTTCTCAAGAGAAGAAAAGCTTCAAGAATTGCCCATGAATAGGAAATTCCTGATCTTCACCAGCCATGTTTTGTAGATAATATGAGTCTTCACCCTTCTTTCCAACAATAAAAGGTCCCAGCCACAAAGTTTCAAATTTACCATGCTTGCCTTTCTCCTGACACCTTGCATTCCACATCAACACCAAATCATTTTCTTCAAATTTTCTATTCTTTGCCTTCTTGTCAAATAGATACTTCATCTGTGCCTGTAACTTCATGTTTTGACTTTGGGTATCTCTCCTTACTTCATCAAGTTCAACAAGTTGCACCATTCTGTCTTCCATGGGTTCAAGAACTTCCAAATCTTCCTGTAAGACAAACTTGTAGATTGGTAACAAATTCTGCAGAGGCATCCTAGCCTATGCTCCATACACTAATTCAAATGGAGATTTTCCAATTGCCCTTTTCATAGTGATTCTGTCAGCCCACACAATGAATTTTAACTTTGAATCCCAAGCCTTGTTGTTTTGTCCTAGCATCCTCTTTATAATCTTCAAGAGACTTTTATTGTTGGACTCTACTTGACCATTGGTTTGTGGATGATAAGGAGTTGCATAAGAAATAGTAATGCCATACTTATCACAAAAGATTTTGAATTCATCTAACCTGAAACACATCCCATTGTTTGTGATTATCCTCAATGGTGCACCAAATTTGGTGATAATATTGTCGATCAGGAAATTAGTCACTACCTTACTTGTAGCCTGCTTGGTTGGGACTGCCTCCACCCACTTTGTAAAATAATCAGTGGCAACCAGTATCCATCTATGTCCTCCACTAGACTTCTCATGTATCTCTTTGATGAAATCAATTCCCCATTGATGGAAAGGGGCATCAACTTGCAAGGGTTGAAGTGGTAGAGCACCCTGGTACTTCAATTTTCTAGAAAACTTTTGGCAGGCCTCACATTTTCTCACATGTGTGAAAGAATCGTTAAAAACCTTTGGCCAAAAATACCCAGCCCTGAGAATTTTGTGTGTAGTTGTCTTTGTTGAATAATGACCTCCACAAACTCCTTCATGCATTTCCTTCAAAACATGTCTGGCCTGTGACTCATCCAAACATAACAACAATATGCCATCCCTATTTTTCCAAAACAGATCACCATCCATAAAAACATATCTGGATGCCTGCAACTTCAAAGTTTTCCTTTGGCTATCACTTAACCTATCTAGACACTTCATATATTTAAGATAATGCATAATATCAGTATACCAAGGAGTATGTTCAATGCTTGCAACTGTAGCCCCTTCTTGAACATTGTAGATCTGATTTGCCTCAATATTAGTTTCTGCCATCAGTTTAGCCAAGCCTTGGCCTCTTACCAGCTTAGTAATCTCTATCTCCATGTCAAATTATTGAATCTTGTTGATCCATCTGCATCTTTTCCTTGTGACTTCAGACTGTGATAAAATGTCTTTGACAACAACATGAGGGACAAAAGCAACTACTTTTGCTCCAACAAGATATGGTCTAAATGATTTTGTGGCCTTTACCAATGCAAAAGCCTATTTTTCCATTATGTCATACTTAAATTCAGACCCCTGTAATGATTTACTAAAGAAGGACACGAGTTGTTCATGACCATCATTATTCTTTTGTAACATAACAGCAGCAATAGTATGCATTGAGGCAAATGAAAAAAAATCTGAAAAGGCTTCGTAAAATCTGGAGACTTTAGAACGGGAGCCTCTTTGATAGCCCTTTTGATAGACATAAAGCATCTAAAGCTTTAGCAGTCCAGTCCATTTTTTGTCCTTTCTTCAACATTTTTGATATGGGCTTAATGATCTCAGCAAAATTAGAGACAAATCTTCTAACAAAATTAATTTGTCTAAAGAATGACTATATTGTCTTAACAGTTTTGGGAATAGGAATTTTATCAATAGCTTCAACTCTCTCAGGGTCTATTCTAATTCCCTCTTTTGAAACAATATGACCAAGAGCTTACCCTCTATGACTGCAAAATGACACTTCTTTGGATTTAAACTAATACCATATTCAAGAGCTTTGATAAATACCTTTTTAAGATGTTGCACATGATCTTCAACCTTCTTCGAATAAGCAGTTAAATCATCTTGATACACCACCATGATAACATTAATCAAATCAGAAAATGCTACATCCATGGCTCTTTGGAAAGTCGCTCCAGCATTAGTGAGACCAAATGGCATTCTTATGTATACATATGTTCCCTAAGGAGTTGTAAATGTTGTCTTGTATTGGTTAGATTCCTTGACTTTAACCTGATTGTATCCAGAAAACCCATCCATCATGGAAAACAACTCACAGCCTGTCACCTTATGTAATATTGCTTCCATGTTGGGTAGAGGATAATTATCTTTGAGAGATGCCATGTTCAGATTTCTAAAGTCCACATATAATCTGATGTCACCATTCTTCTTTCTCATAGGAACCAGATTTGAAACCCATGTTGAATGCCTGATTGGCTTAATAATTCCTCCATCCTTGAGCTTTGTCAATTCTTCCTGCATCTTAGGCTCCAGTGTTGGATTTATGGGTCTTTGCTTTTGTCTGAAAGGCTTGGCATCTGGCTTCAATGGTATTTCATGTTGAAATAAATCCTCCCTGCATGCTTTCAGATCTTCATATGACAAGGAAAACACATGTTTGTATTTTCTTAATAACTCAATCAGCATTTTTCTAATTGTAAGGATGATCTTCTTTCCAATATATACCTTTCTTGGTGCTATTTCAGTCCCCAAGTTAATCTCTTCAATATCTTCCTTTCTGACTGGTGTTTGCTTCACAAGGGACCGATCACTTCCGTCATACACTTGTTTGCTTCATAAAGGACTAAGATGCTAGTAAGGGCATTTTAGTTCCAATAGGGGTATCACTCATTTCTCATCTAACAAGCAACCAAGTGATCTTAATACTTTTGTGAGAGCATTCCTAATAGAATAATTGAGTTTAAAATAGCATTCAAGAGCCATTCATCAAGTATTTGGATCTATCATCAAGATTCAAGCATCATATCAAGGATATTGTTGCATCATGTGTGTTTTTGAGCTAACATTTGTGATGTAGGGTTTTGATTCAAGAAAGAAATTCAAGTCAAGATCTACATTCAAGCTATCCACTTCACACAAGTTTGCAAATTTTATAACAAGGGTTTGGTGAGTTGTTCATTCATCATTTCCCTCCATTATTTCATTTCATTCCAAGGTTTAATTACCAACAAGGGCTTTGACCAAGGCAAACCCCCATTTACTAACAAAAAACCATTTTTTACTCTCTTGCATGTTTGCGTTTGTAGATTTAGGTTGAAGACTTGAAGATCATTTGAAGTGCAAAGTTGCAAAGTTGTATTGCAAATTTTTCATCTTCACGAAAACTCACCTACAGGACGGATCTGAAAGTTTCAAAACCTGAGATCTAAGAAGAAGGAAGTGTAGAAATTGAACCTCATAATCACATTCATAGATTTCAAAAATTCAAGATTAGACCAAGTTGGTAGTAAGGGCATCTTAGTCCTCCAAGTGGAATTTTGCAGAGATTCTTTTGGATTTTGTTTCGAAATCTAAAGATTTTGCATCTGCCCCAAAAAATCAACTGGACTAAGACAATAGTAAGGGTGTCTTAGTCCTCCCTAGTATATTTTGATAGTATTTTTACATTTCTAGAATCCTCATTACATTTCTATACTTCCTAGGTACATACCTCCTAACTTGATGTTGCTTAATTTCATCATTTGCACTCATTATTTGGCTTGCATTACTAGGTTTTGTGAGTTGAATGTTAAATTGTCTTTTATAAGCTTTCGCTTGGTGGTGAACCCTTTAAAGCTTAAAGATCCCCCTCCTAGGTCTTCCTTGTTGAGAATTTACTCACCTTTGGGGTTGATAGTCAATCCAATTTGGGATCCTAGGACATATTTGAATGACAAAGGGGAGAAGTGTGGTGTTCTATGACCTAGGTTATAAAGTACCCATTTCCCCTATTGTTCATTTTGGTGAACACAACATTTTTGAATATTCATTTTCTAATTTGGAGTTCATTAAGGTCCTTGATCTAGGTTGCATTCATTCTTGCATTGCATCTTGCATTAGTGAATGTGCATCTAGGGTTTCTCATATTCACATTAGTGAAAGTGCATATAGGTTTCTTTTTTCCTTTCTTGCATCATCTTATCTCATTGAAAAAATAAATAGTGTATTGTCAATCATCCTAATTACATTTAGGAAAATTTTTATTTCATTCAAAATTGTAAAAAATGCATTCAACTTTGCATCCAATTTCTTGTCATTAGTCACCTTTTCTTGCATTCATTTGCACACTTTTCTATTTGTAAACATCAGGTCCCTGGGTAGGCAACTTGGAAACATTGTAAACAATCTATATATATATATATTTAAAAACCCCTATTGGGACTAAAATTCCCTTACTAGCATCTTAGTCCCTCTGTGGTTTTTAACCTCAAAATCCTGTCTGGGTTGGTTGCTTTTTGTTCCACTTTCTGGAACTCAAAATTCCTTTAGTAGGACCAAGTCATCCTTGTTGGTGTCTTAGTCCCTATTGAGTTTGAAGCTATAGTATTTAGGGTTTACATATGCTTTTCTATGCTTCTTTTTGTTGCTTTCAATTTTCTATTACAATTTGTAGAATTACTGTTACTTCAAGTGTATTTTGAAATCATTTTAGTTACAAGCTCATTAGATTTGAAAATGCTCACATTTTTGAAACTTTGCATAATATGGATAAAATTGCTTTTCACTTTTGCATATACAATGTTTACATTCATAAATAATTGTATAAGTATGATAAAAGTGCTTTTCATTTTTCGATATACATTGTTTGCATTATTAAAGTTTTCCATACATTGGATGAAAGTGTTTTGCATCTTGGGATATACATTGTTTACATTATTAAAGAATTTCCTGAGATCATTAAAAGTGCTTTTCCTTTTTGGTCAAACAATTTTAGTCCCTTACCTTTCTAGGAACGCTAAGAAAAAGTTCATATCCCCTCCCTATGAGAGTGTTTTAGTGAAAGAGAATTCAACCTTGGACAATCCTAATGATCATATTCGTTCTTCTTCTAATATCTCTCCTACTTGTGAAGAGGATATTTCGGTGTTAGAAGAACCAATCAACAAGAGTTTTGAGAGTCCTACTTGTTTCTCTCCTTCTATATCTCTTAGTGGACAAGACATTCATGAAAAAGACAAAACAACCATAGAGAATCATGATGACCACATAACCAATGAAACTTCATCTAGTCTACATTAATCTCACAACATCTTCACCTCTTGTAATAATGTTCTAGAGGATGAAAGTGTAAGTGAAGATATGTTGGTGTTGGATGATCAAAACTTTAAGATCTATGACAATCCTCTCTATGCTCCCTCTCCTATTTTGGAAGAAATTACAGGAAAAAGGAATGAAATTATAGATAATCATGATAATTACATTTTTTCCTCTCCTAGTATCTCTCCTAGTTGTGAGGAAGATGCCTTGGTGTTAGAAAACACAACCACTGAAATTCATGAAGAAAAAATTCTTAAACAAGACAACAACATCATTGATGAACAAGAAAATTCAACCATTGATAACTCCCTTACATGCGATGAAGTCATCGTAGAAGAACCAATCCTTGAATGTCAAGAAAATTTGGTTTTTAGTTCTCCTAAAAACTATCCTACTAGGGAAGATATAATAGTGGAGGAAAATGAGAACATTGAAAATAGTAATTCCTTAGATGAAGATTAGGAAGTGACATTAGGCTCCCCTTCACTAAGAGATCATGAAAATAAGGATAAGTATTCTGAGGTTATGCACATTAGATACCCATTGAAGTACTCTCCCGAGCCTAAACTTGTCATTTATCCACCCTCTAAAAAACCACAAGTTCAAAAAAACCCGTCCTTATCCTCGAACCACCTAAGAACAATGTTTCAAAGTACCGAGTTATAATACCATTTCTCATACATATAACACTAGGAGAAATCCACAACCAAGACAAACGTCTTCAACATCCCTACCATTGCCTAATCCCATTTTTCCTAGTGCTCCTTGTTTAACTTCGCATAGTGGTAAGGAGTATGATCTTGTTGAACAACTTAAGAATACTCCTGCAAAGATATCCCTATGGGATGTAATTTAGAATTCACCTAATTATGACACTATGCTTCAAACAACCTTGCAAAAAGTTGTGGTTCCCTCTAGTACAAACTCGAATGACATAGCAACTATGATCCAAGGAATAAATGCTCACATTGTTTCCCACCAAAGTGAACTCTCCCCTTTGGAAGTGCAAACACAACACAAAGCTTTTATAATAATATCTTGTTGTAAAAGGATAGGGATAAACCGAACCCTTGTTGATAGTGGCTCAACCCTTAATTTGTGTGTAGTGTGACCCTTTTGGATAGGCTTGGCATCGATAAATAAAAAATTCAACTAGACTCTTTATATATTAAGGGACTTGACAATGTAAAAAAAAACCGCTTGGTGTGATCACTTTTCCTATTATAGCTGGGAAGGCCACATTAGAAACACTAATCCATGTTATGCCTCATGATCTTTCATACAATCTCCTTTTACGTAGACCAAAAATTCATGCAATGAATGGGGTGCCCTCTACCCTTCATCGTATCATGAAATATGTCCAAAAAAACAAAGTTTATACAATTGAAGCCAATCCTGAACCATACAAATGTTTGAACATTGAGAAAGGTATAGATAATCCTTTGAAAACATTGACACCAACTACAAAAGTATAACCCACAAATGAAAAACAAAAAGATAGATTTCCTAAACTCTTCACAATGATATCCGTAGATGATTTGGGATAATTGAATTTTGAACCAATATTCATGGGAGGATACAAGATCATTGAACTGTTGATTTTTGGCTCCTATGGACAACTCTTGCTCTTCTAGGGTTTTTCACCTAAAAGGAGAGAGATAGGAGAAAAAATGCTAATGGTTCATTCAAATTATTTTATGTGCAATGTTTTCTAGTTGAAATGAAGTTAAATAAATGCAATTGACTAATCTAAATGAATGAAAATGAATGCAAAAGTGAAATTAAAGCTATGTTTGAAAACACATTGTGATATGAAAATAATGAAGTAAATGAAGAAAATATGCATAACAAAATAAGATGAGTAAAAATCAAAGCGCGCCTGAGTGAAGTATGATGAATCTAGAATGTTGTGGATGCTGGCTGAAATCACTGATTTTTCATAGTGGGACTCATTCACCCAGGGTGGCGAATCAGTCCTCCTCCTGGTGAAAAACTGTCAGAAACAAGTTTTTGTCTGTCGAGATCCGAAATTTGAAAAAAATTAGATTTTCAATCCTAAGGTGGGACTCATTTGCCACAAGTGGAGAATCAATCCTCTCCCAAATTTTTGAAAAATCAGGAGACAACTCTGCAACACCAGATCTAGAAATCACTACTTATCGGGTTCCCAAAGCCAATTCTCTAGGAAATGGACATAAAACCTTCTCCAAGCTTGAAATAGACTTGAAGCACCTAGTTGACTTGTAAACCAATCTTCAACACCAAAAATATTGTCAAATCTACACACAAAAGACAAACCATTGATGATGCAGGTCTGAAGTAATGTCAATGATTGCTTCAAAGTGCTTGAATATGATGTATCAATGTTAGAGAATGTAGGAGATGTAAAATGAGGTGAAAATCACTTATTTATACACACTTGTGGCTTAGTTACCCATTCATACCTCATCATACGCTGAGATCAAGTGTTTTTGAATAAAATCTTAAAAGGAAATTTAAAATATTTTGAATTTGGGGCCAAGGGGAGTCATTCACCACCCATGGTGAATGGGTCCCACCTAGGACCTAAAACTACATGTTAGGAAATATGTTGTATTTAATGTTGTTTGTTGGGATAATACTAAGAAATACACTTAATTAAGCATATGAGAGCATAAAGGGGCCAAATAAAGCATGAAAAGGGGATAAATAGTGAAGATGTGCCTAGAAAAGTGTGAAAGCTTGTTACAAGACTTTACAACACTTCAAAATAGGACTTGTTGATGAATAAAAATGTGATTTTTAGGTGATTTGTAATTAATAGAGTCTAGAAGAATGTAGAAATGTCTTACAACACTTTACAACACCATCACAAGATGTCGTTATTTGAATTTTAGTACCTAAAAAAGCATGTTCAAGCCATGTTGCAACATAAAATTGGAGAAAACTAGAAAAACACCATGAAACAAGACCTAAAAGGCCATGAAAATGACAAGGGGTCATTTTTCTATGGCACATTTAGCCCCCACTTTAGTGAGAGGATGAAATTGCTTCAAACTTACACTAAAGTAGTCATGGACATCGAGGGAAGGGTTCAAATGTACTTACATTAGCAAGATGGAATGGCAACAATCAAGAGGGATGATCAAGCCTCCAAGATGAAGATCCCATGGCAAACTAAGCATAAGAGCAGATGAACACACAAGAGTTGAGATGAATCGGATGAAGTTTCAATCATCAATCCAAATAGTTGTGGATTAGATCTAGGCTTATATTTAAAAAAATAGAATGTGTACTCACTCTAGGGCCACATAACTAGTTGTTCATGGGGTGAGAAAGCCCAAAAAGGTAAGATACATGTGCTAGTTGGTATGCACTCACAAACACAAAAGTGTTTATGGGGAAAATTCATGCCATTAGGTGGGCTTCCCGCTCAACCATATTAAAGTTATACCTGTTGATAATTTTAACAAGGTGCCACAAAGAAAAATTCCATGAACAAAAAGACAAAGTACCACAGTCATGCAAGTTGCATAATGCAAGGTGGCAAAAGGTAAAATGTATAAATGCAAAAATGTAAAGTGTAAAAGTGTAAAATTTTCAAATGAGTCTTGTTCAGTTCATGCAAGGTCAGTCACTTAGGGAACATTGTGTCTAATTTCTCCAAGAGAGGACCAATCAAAGAATAGTATATTCACAACTTAGGGGATGTAGTGTGTCACATCAAGCTACCAAGAGGAATGCAATATGCTAAGATAGATCACACTTATGAAGGACGTTACACCCAATGTCATCCACAAAGTGACGAATGCATCACACAAACGACAAGGCTACACTAGGAACCAAGAATGCAAATGAATTATGGTAATGTATGCCCCCCACTTTAAAGGAATATCCACACATCATTCTGTGAGTTGTTAATTTAAAGTAGAGAAGGAAAAAAAAAGAAAACAAGACATGAGAGCCAACTTGGAAAACCCTATGCCAAGTCATATGTTTCAAAGTTAGGTTGTGTCATGTCAAGGAAAATGAAAAGAAAGAAAAGGGAGTTTCCCCCTAGAAATGAAAGCACACCAAAAACATAAGGGATGTATGGATTTGGGGTAAGTATGTTCGTTGCTGCAATGTTTTTATGAAAGAGTGCAAATTGTCATCACTCCCCAAAACACATAGAATTGGATGAATGACACAAAGAGAGCGAAAAAAGAAAGAAAAGAAAGTCTGTTTTGGGTCAACATGGAAGAGAAATTGCGGTCTTGACACTTTGAATCGTCCCCAAAAGGAAAACACAAGAAAAATGAAAGAAAATGAAAAAGGTGAAAGATAATGAAAAATATTTTGGGTCAACATGAAGGAGACATTTCAGTCTCAATTCCTTGCATCATCCCCAAAAGGAGAACACAAAAAAAACAAGAGAAAAAGACAAAGACCTTGTATGGAAGAGACATAGGGCATCTCTACGCTTTGCATCATCCCCAAAAGGAAAACACAAAACAAAAAGAGAAAAATACAAGGACCTTTTGGGTCAACATGGAAGAGACATAGGGCATCTCTACATTTTACGTCATCCCCAAAAGGAGAACACAAAACAAAAATAGAAAAAGACAAGGACCTTTTGGGTCAACATGGAAGAGGCATAGGGCGTCTCTATTCTTTGTGTCATCCCCAAAAGGAAAACACAAAACACAAACGAAAATGACAATGTACGACATATAGAAGAAGATAGATACAAGTAGAAGTGTATGAAGAGAGGGAACATCAAACAAATGATACGAGGGAACACAATACACACATGAAAAGGAAAATAAAAAGAGAAAAGAAAAAAAAGGCTAGTTAGGTGAATTCAAGTCAACCATCTAACATATTTTTGCTTCCCAATCATGTTCAGTGCAATGTGAGGGCAGTTGATTGTCCAAAGGAATAATTGCAAGTGCTGAACTAGGAGTCGTACAAGGTTCTTCTCATGGTGGAGTAGATTTATCATGTAAGCTCATTGTAGATGAAAATAGAGAATTTAAGTCATTATGCACTTCTTCATATATTTTTTCTATCATCGCATCATCATCATTGTCATCATCAAGATTAATGACAATGGGAGGATGAAGGGTGATTTCTAAGGTTGGATGTATCAAAAGATGTGGCTATTGGATTGGTTCATTTTGTTGTGATTGTTGCACTGGACTATTCTATGGGAGGTCAGGAGAAGGAGGATGGTCATCTATCACTTCTATCAAGGGTGGAGGTTGATTTTCTTTATCTTCTTCTATGCAAGATTGATGAGAAAGGAGATGATGACGATGCCTATGTTCCCTAGCACTAGGGTTTCGTTTAATTCGGTTTTGGAGTTGTTGAGGTGTAAGAGTGGATTGAGTCATCATAGGTTCTTCTATTTCCAAAGAGGGAAGAATAGAAGAAACCAAAGAAGATGGTTCAACCACTTTCTCTTTAGCTTTATACATTTGTTTAAGGCAAGGATGCATGACAGGAGTGGTTTCATTTTCTCTTGGTCATTTAAATGATGGTGGGGAAGTATCTAAGGGTGGTTGTTCTAGAGGTTGTGTACTTTGCTCAATGTCAGATTCAGGTTGAAAAATGGTTTTGTTTATGATAAGAGGTATGGAAGTGGATGTGAATGTGTTACGAAGAGACAATTTGGTGATTTTTTTGGCTTTAAAATTTTGATAAGCTATGAAAAAGAAGTCCTCTTGAGGGGTGATGGGTTCCGTAGGTGTAGGCCAAAAGGATTCTAATGAAAAATTAACTTTGGAAGATAAAGGATTAAATCCACTATGGTGTATGGTGACTATCTCATTGTCATGTGGAAACTTCAAACACTTGTGAACAACTGATGGGACCACTTTCATTGAGTGAAGCCAAGGGTGGCCTAGCTGCAAACAAAATTGAGTAGATTGTGGAATAATTGAAAATGTTACCTCCAAATTTTTAGGTCCTATTTGTAAGGGTAGCATGATCGATCTGATCGTAGGGAATGAAAAACTAGTATGTGTCTTAATCCATGCAGTTGGTTTATTATATTCATCTTGATATAAATCGTGTAATACTAGAAACTCCTCTGTGATCACGTTCTCGCCACAAGCGGGATCTATTAATATCCCATTAGTAGGCTTATCATAGATTCAACCAGCTATGTAGAGAGGACCATCCGAAAGCTTTTTTAGTATGTCCTTAGCAGAAAAAGTGATATCAAGAGATTTAGTGGTTTGGTCCTTACGAGGGATAATGCCTATTGTAGCCACTAGTTCATCCATAGGACTTTCTATAGTAATAGGGGGAGGTGTATCATGTTGTTCATTGGTTGTATCAATAGTCATTACATTAGTATTTGAAGGTTCACTAGCCTTGACAAATGAGGTAGTATGTTTAGGCATGGGATTAGTGAAAATTTGCAAATTCTGGTTAGGGGGTGCAACAAACTTATTGCCTTGATCATTAACACTCATAATGGACAAATGGCCTAAATCAATGAGGTCTTGAACTAAATGTTTTAGACGCTTGCAATATTCAGTGTCATGTCCATTTTGGTGATGAAAATGAAAATAAGCGTAAGGTTTAAAGGTGGGTGGTAATGGTTGGTTTGGATCAAGCGGTTAGACAGGTGGCAAAGTGAGCATGCATTGCTGAATTAATTGGTTCATCATGTTATGAAGGGTATCAGGTAGGGGAGTAAACTGTCTCTTCAGGTCCCCATAGGTATAAGGAACCACTGCTTTGACAACTGCCACTTGATTTGGAATGGGTTGGGTTGGCTATGGTTTAGGTTGAGGAGGTGGATTAAACTATAAAAAGTCTCTATTTGGTTTGTGGAAGTTTTGTGTTATTTTGGTTTTGATTGTTGTGTTCAGGTTTTTCAACTCAGCTAGAAGTGGATTTTGAATCACGACTTGAAACCAAGTTATGGTATTCACACAAGGTTGTGAATAAATGTAGAAACAAAGGGAATTTCATCATTGTTAATTTATCTTGAAGGTGTGTGTGCAAGTTTTCAATAAACATCTTTTGCAGATGTGCATCAGGAATCTTGACATCAATTTGAGCATACACGGATTGGTATCGTGAGATAAAATCCATTACTTTTCCATTTGTGTTTTGTCTACATCACATTAGGTCAGCCATTGTATTTTTAGGTGTCATGTGAACTTGAAAGTGACTTATGAAAGCATCCGCCAATTCATTGAATGAACAGATGGAATAATTGGGAAAGTTGGAAAACTATTCTAAGGCAATGTCTTTCAAGGTCCTTGGAAATAGTTTGGCTAATAGTTTATGATCAAGGATGAAGTCACTACACAAAGTTGTATAGGAATTAACATGGTTGATAGGGTCTCCTTTCCTTCCATATTTCTCAAACCAAGGCATTTCTATCCCTTGTGGCATTGGGGTACGTAATATTTCTAATGATAAAGGGCTACTACGGACATGATATGTAGGTGGAGCAGATTGACCTTGGATAATGGTGGAAAGTTGATGTTGCATGGATGAAACAGTGGTAAGGAGTTGTGTAAGAAGAGGATCAAGGTATGTGGGTTGAGGTGGAAGGGAAAATGGTGATGGAGTGTAGGTGATATGAGGGGAAGTGAAAGGAATACTATGTGGTGTGAAGGTGGGGGAAGGGACTTGTGATGCCGCAAGAGAAGTGGGAATGCTAGTGGAAATCAGGAAAGAGGTAGCCACATAATTAACCTGATGCATAGTTGTGTGAACATGCAGATTGGTATAAGTTGGTATGGAAGCTATGGTTGAAGGGGGAATAACTTGAGGTCCTCCTTGGCTTACAGGAATGTTTGCAGACTGGATATTAGAAGAAGCATGTTTATTGTAAATCTCGACAATCTTCTTCATCACTTGTAAGCCATCATCACTTTCAATTAAATGATGAAGGTTTTCAATGGTAGGTATGGTAGTGGTGGAAATGTTTTCAAGTGACAAGTATTTTTGTAAATGTGTAAAATCCTCATGAATATTAATGACCTTTTCTTGCAGGAGGGAGTTGTTTTGGTTGTCAACATTCATTGGATGGAAAGGTGAAGGCATAGAAGTGGTATTTTCAAGTCCTAATGCACCATTATCCATACTAGGAGTAGGAGCTCGTGAGATCCTAAGGTCCACAATGAAAGTGCCATCGCAGGAGGCCATGAGTCTAGAACTTCTTCTCACTAAAGTATTATGAATAGGGCACCAAATACTCATGCAAGTACCACAAAGGAGGGGTGAATGCAAATGAAAACTAATCTAAGAGTCTGAAATGTAAATAACAGAAATGTTGCTAACTATAACTGAGATCTAACTACAAAAAACAAAAATGCAAACAAATGCTAGAAAAATGCTAAAAATGTTGTTTAACAAGTGCAGAGGGACTGATTCTCCCTAGGTGGCGAATGAGTCCCAGTATGACAATTTTTGGTTTTTTTTCAAAAAATTTAAGATGATTTTAATGTTCTACAGAATGCAATCAAAGATGTAGAATGCAAATTTTTAGTTTTTTCAATGAGATGCAATGCAAAAATGAAATCTAAATGAAGTTTTCACTAATGCAAGATAAAAAGTCCTAGAATGCAAAAACAAAAAAATGTACTAATTGAATGTTAATGCAAATGTAAACTCGGATGCAATAGGTGAATGAAATGTAGAAATGTAAAGTGCTGAAAAGTTGAGTTCACCAAAATGAACTGTTGATTTTTGGCTCCTATGGACAACTCTTGCTCTTCTAGGGTTTTTCACCTAAAAGGAGAGAGATAGGAGAAAAAATGCTAATGATTCATTCAAATTATGTTATGTGAAATGTTTTCTAACCTAAATGAAGTTAAATAAATGCAATTGACTGATCTAAATGAATGAAAATGAATGAAAAAGTGAAATTAAAGCTATGTTTGAAAACACATTGTGATATGCAAATAATGAAGTAAATGAAGAAAATATGCAAAACATAATAAGATGAGTTAAATTAGAGTGCACCTAGGTGAAGTATGATGAATCTGGAATGTTGTGGATGCTGGTTGAAATCACTAATTTTTCACAGTGGGACTCATTCACCCAGGGTGGTGAATCAGTCCTCTTGGTGAAAATTTTTTAGAAACAAGTTTCTGTCTATCGGGATCCAGAATCTGACAAAATTCATATTTTTAGTCCTAAGGTGGGACTCATTCACCATAGGTGGTGAATTAGTTCTCTCCCAAATTTCTAAAAAATCAAGATAAAACTCTGCAACGCCAGATCTAGAAATCATTGCTTGTTTGGTTGCCGAAGTCAATTCTGCAGGAAACAGACAGAAAAAATTCTCCAAGCTTGAAATAGACTTGAGTTGACTTGAAGCACCTAGTTGACTTGTAAACCAATCTTGGACACCAAAAATCTTGTCAAATCTACACACAAAAAGAAAACCCTTGATGATGCAAGTCTGAAGTAATGTCAATGGTTGCTTCAAAGTGCTTGAATAGTGCTTGAAAAGATGTAAAATTCTTGAATGCTTGAATATGATGTATCAATGTTGGATAATTGTAGGAGATGTAAAATGAGGTGAAAATCACTTATTTATACACAATTGTGCCTTAGTTACTCGTTCATACCTCATCACAGGCCGACATCAAGTGTTTTTGAATAAAATACCAAAAGGAAATTTAAAATATTTTGAATTTGGGGGCCAAGGGGGAGTCATTCGCCACCCATGGTGATTGGGTCCCACCTAGGAATTGAAAATGTGTGTTGGGAAATATGTTCTATTTAATGTTGTTTGTAGGGATAATACTAAAAATTACACTTAATTAAGCATATGAGAGCATAAAGGGGCCAAATAAAGCATGAAAAGGGGATAAATAGTGAATATGTGCCTATAAAAGCATGAAATCTTGTTACAAGACTTTAAAACACTTCAAAATAGGACTTGTTGATGAATAAAAAGGTGATTTTTAGGTGATTTGTAATTAATAGAGTCTAGAAGAATGTAGAAATGTCTTACAACAATTCACAACACCTTCAAAAGATGATGTTCTTTGAATTTTAGTACCTAAATAAGCATGTTCAAGCCATGCTGCAACAAAAAATTAGAGCAAAATAGAAAAACACCATGAAACAAGACCTAAAAGGCCATGAAAATGACAAGGGGCCATTTTTATATAGGACAATAATAAACAAAGATTCAGACAAGGGAAAATAAAAAGCATTAATATCAACACAAAATTTGGATGACCCTTCGAAAGCATCCACCTCAACCACTTTAGAAGAAAAATCAAAATATACAAGAAACTTGGATGAAACTGACTAGTAACAACCACCAAATCCTAAAGAAATGAAAAATATTTATGGAAAAGGTTACCAACTTATGAAAAACTTGGATACAGTGGAAAAGGATGTGGTGCTAGAGAATAAGGTATCTATGTTCCTATAGAGCCTAACAAGCAAGAAAAAACCCATGGTCTTGGCTATTGTCCTTTGATCTAGAAATCAACCCATCAAACAAGCCTTCACTTAATATCAACACTCTTACAAAAGATTCCTCTAAGATAACTTTAACAATAGTGCATTTGGAATTGATAGACACTAGTGGTGTTGATTGTTATCATTTGAAAGAAATAGAGAAGTCCTCGCTTAACATTAATGTCATAAGAAAAAACACTAGTGATTCGAATTCATTAGATTTTACACCTTCCTTTAAAGAAGAGGACAAAATCTCACAATCTAAAGAGTCTTAGGTAGGTATGACATCTTGTACTAAGCAAGAGATATCTTTTTCACAAAATAAAGTTAACCATTTTCTACTTTTGATCAAGAGGGTATCTTGTCGAGACTCCAAGATCGTTTGATATCCCTCCCTCCAAGAACACGAAAGAAATTTTACTACAATAATTTATTTTTTGCATATCATAGAGTTCATGGTCATTCTACAAATGAATATAAGGCTTTGAGTAGTAAAATCCAACATCTTAAGGATTTTTGTGCTCTTCCTTATGTGGGGGAACCTAATTCCTCTAACTGATATTGATTTTCACTCTAGCATTCATCTCATCAATCATTTTGACTCACCCTTGTCCTGTACTAAGTGGGGGAAAGGGGTTAGGTAGCCTTGTCCTTGTATGCCATTTGTCAATTGTCTCTTTTGGCTAGTTGACCACCTTCCATGTATATGTACGAGCAAGCTTGGGATGTGGATGACATGCCTTAAGTTGGCTCGCATGTGACATACTAAGATATATTTAGCATTGTATTTTTGGGGGCAATCCTTCCATCCTATTGCATGACATAGCTTATTGCAAACATATGAATCAACATAGGTTTTTCGAATAATCTCTCATGTCTTCTTCTACATTAAAGTAATTTCTTACAACAATGATGCTAGCAACTTCTTTAAAGTGGGGGCATACATTGACACTCATGTTTTATTGCACAATTTTCTTTCTTCCTACAATGTGTTCCTTTCTTGGTGGTACCATTGGGTTTGATTTCCTCTGAGAGCGTGATATTTCTTTGAATTTTCCTCTCTTGGAAACATTAAGTACAATGTTCCCTAAGATGAGACCTTGCATTTGTCCTCTCTTGGAGACGTTACGTACAATGTTACCTAAGATGAGTCCTTGCATTTGTACTCTCTTGGAGACATTATGCACAATTTTCCCTAAGATGAGACCTTGCACAAACTAAGAAAAATCCCTTTGAACATCCCTCTTTCTTATTGCATTTCATTTTTTATTCTTATTAAAGTCATGGAGGTATGGCTTTGATATGGTTCCTTGGGGCTCACCTAGTGAACAACCAGCTTCACTAGACCTTGTGAGCGTGCATTTTTCTTTTTGTACTTATCATAGTCATGGGGGTATGAATTTGATAAGGATCACTTGGGGCTCACCTAGCGGACAACTAGCTTCATATATGCCTTTGATTTTTCTTTTTCTTTTTTCTTTTCCCTATCTTTGATGGTGTATGTTTGTGATCTAGTTATGGCTTCATATATCATCCAAAAGTGTGTTCCTTTATGCCTATGTTGGTTTGTCATAGGATCTTGATACCGGGGGATTGGCCATCCTCTTCGCTATTGTCATCCTATCTTACTATCATTCGTACATTTGAACCCCTCTTGATTGCGTGGTTGGCTACTTCAGTGTGAGTTTGAAGCAAGTTCATCCTCTCACGAAAGTGGGGGCTAAATGTAGTGTATGAAAATGCACACCCTTGCATTTTAATACATTTTTGGGCCCACTTTGCTTTGGTTATCCTTATTTATGTCTTAATTAGTTCTATTTTGCATCCACAAGCCTAATAAATTATATCTTTTTATGGCTAATCCTGACAAATATCAAAGGATAAATGATAATTTAATGATTATGGTTGTGTGTCCCTAATTTTTGGACTGGGACTAAGACACCAACTGGGGAATATTTTTCCTCCAAAGGTCTTGGGACCTCCTTTTCAAAGGCACCTTAATTGGGCCCCTTTTTGGAGTCTATGCCCTGAGTTTCATGCCTTAAGACTAAGATGCCACCTAGGGTGTTTTAGTACTCCTTATGTTATTTTTGGGATTTAATTTTAAATCTTGGTGGGATTTAGCCTCCTTTAATTAATGAATTCATATGTTGGCTTGTTGTGGTGTAATTTTGGGATATTAAGCATGGATAAGTATAAATATAAGGTTCTTTCACTCATTTCTCATCTAACAAGCAATCAAGTGATCCTAAGACTTTTGTGAGAGCATTCCTAATAGAATAATTGAGTTCAAAAGAGAATTCAAGAGCCATTCATCAAGAATTTGGAGCCATCATCAAGATCCAAGCATCATATCAAGGATATTCTTGCATCATGTGTGTTTTTGAGCTAACATTTGTGATGTAGGGTTTTGATTCAAGCAAGTGTTAAATGTCCAAGATATTGATAGGGAGGGTGAATCAGTATCTTCTTAAATTTTTTAATCAGATACCATCCAATTATTTCAATGCACACAATAGGAAAGACAAGTAAAAGCATTAATAGTGCATGAAATTACAAAACACATGAACACTAGGATTTTTACATGGAAAACCCAAAATGGGAAAAACCATAGTGAATGTTAGCTCACAATATAGTATAACCGGATATAAGATATTACAAAATGGGTGGCTCACTACTAGGACTCACTGTAAAAAAACAAAGGCTCACTGCATACAAAATTACAATCATATAAAATGGCTTACAACTAGAAAATGAATTGATGAAGTGCACCTAGTAAGTGCAGATTTAGTTCCAATGTAGCTCAGTAAATTGACTTAACACACTTCATCATATTCTCCCTTGTTTACATTCACATTCTCATGATGCCAAAAAAAATTCACTTCATTAAACTCTAAAGATTATCCAATATATACTTGATCTCTCCATAAGCATCAATTAGGTCGGCCTAATTAAATGCACTTCTCATTTACCAAAAATACCAACTGTTAGCTTCAAGCTTTCATAAAAACTTCTCAAAAAGATAATTCACACATCCAACACACTTCATCAAGTTGACATATACCTAAAGTAGGTCACACATATATCCGCAAAAAATATTTCACCATTACATGATACATCCATTAGGTCAACTAGCGATAGAAAAATGTAAATACTAGTGTAACACTGATACACCATACAAGAAACTAGATATGTGAGATCTTGAATGTACATGCTCCTGACATCTACAAAAAATTTCCCAAAACTACAAGCAAAATTAATTACTAGCACCCAAATGCATACCAAAATACCAAAGGATGTAAGCAAAATACTGGTTCAAATACTAGACCAAATTACCGGAACAATTGCAGACTTGATCTTGCAAATGTAAATCATATATCATGGTCACATCAATGACAACACAAAGTAACAAAATGAGATGTTCTTTTTCATTTTTCCAACAACAAGCAATTCAAGTCAAGATCTATCAAGCATTCCTTTGATTCAAGATCTACATTTAAGCTAGCCACTTCACACAAGTTTGCAGATTTCATAACAAGGGTTTGGTGAGTTGTAACATTGTATGTTGTTCATTCATTGTTTACCTCCATTATTTCATTTCGTTCCAAGGTTTAATTACCAACAAGGGGTTTGACTAAGGAAAACCCCCATTTACTAACAAACAACAAGTTTTTCCTCTCTTGCATGTTTGTGTTTGTAGATTTAGGTTGAAGACTTGAAGATCATTTGAAGTTCAAAGTTACAAAGTTTCAAAGTTGCATTGCCAAGTTGTCATCTTCATGAAAACTCACCTACAGGCTAGATCTAGAAGTTTTAGAACCTGAGATCTAAGAAGAAGGAAGTGCAGACATTAAACCTTAGAATCACATTCAGAGATTTCAGAAATTCAAGATGAGACTAAGTCGACAATAAGGGATTCTTAGTCCTCCAAGTGGAATTTTGTAGATATTATTTTGGATTCTATTCTGACATCCGAAGATTCTGTATCTTCCTTGAAAAACAACAGTAGGACTAAGACAATAGTAAGGGCGTCTTAGTCCTCCCTAGCATATTTTGATAGTATTTTTTACATTTTTAGAATCTGTATTACATTTCCAGACTTCCTAGGTACTTACATCCTAACTTCTTTTTGCTAATTTCATCATTTTCACTCATTATTTGGCTTGCATTACTAGGTTTTGTGAGTTGAATGTTGTCTTTTCCAAGCATTTTTTTGGTGGTGAACCATTCAAAGCTTAAAGATCCCCCTCCTAGGTCTTCCTTTTTGAGAATTGACTCACCTTTGGGGTTGATAGTCAATCCAAGTTGGGATCCTAGGACATATTTGAATGACAAAGGGGAGAAGTGTGGTGTTATATGACCTAGGTTACTAAGCACCCTTTTCCCCTATTGTTCAAGTACAACTACACAGTATGATTTATCTATGCCTAAAAAATATATTTTAATGGAGGATGGATTTAAGTGGTTGAAAGAAATGATAAATTATATTCCATTTTCAGACCATTATTTAAGTGGATTTTTTATGTGTTTTTGAGATCTTTTATGAGGTGGATATTGGCCTCAACATAATCTTGAATAAACTAGCTTCCTTTATTGCCTAAAAATCCTATATTATGTTATTATTAATCTAATTATATGATAAATTATTTTATATCCTAATTAAAAATGTAAAAATGTTGTATGTATTTATGTTTTTCTATTCTATGTTAAAAAAGGTTCCAATGCTAACATATATTGGCCTTTTTTTTTCAAAGAAATGGTCATAAAAGCTAATAGAGTTCATCTAACTATAGAAGATAGACTCCAGAGAAGGTGGAAATGGATTCTTATACCTCATAAGAAACTCTAGAACTCCCATATCTATATATTGCACTTAAATGTAACTCTTGGGAAATTATGGCAATGTGAAACTATATCCTCTTCAAATTGCACAATCTCATGTTTTGTTAAATGATTGAAGATATATTACATGGGTCATAAATGGTAAAAAACATCTATAATGAGAAGGCTCCTAATGAAAGTTTATTTCATGAATTTCATGATTTATTTGTAGAAGAAAATAAATATTTATTAAATATAGTGGTATTTACCATTTATGATTTTTATTAATTAAATTAAAAAAATGTATGAGATACACAATGTTTAATTACAGGCATGGCTAGAAAATCCAATATAGGAGAAATAATATATAGTGTTATTTTTTTATATTTCAAAATATAGATGATTTGAATAAACTGTAAGAGGAGATGTAGTTACATTTTCCCTTTTTGTAAATATGGTAATTTTTCTATGATGATATTATGAGTTCATGGAACTTCTAAACTTCAAAGAGCTAGCCACTCAATTGGGGAGGAAGAACAATAATTCATAGATAAGTGTTTCTATTTTTTTTTTATGTTATTGTGTTTTAGGTAAAATTATGCTATTTGTGTGTTACTACACTTCTTGTGAAATTATTATTGTAAGTATGTTATAGGTTTTTTCATTGATGTCAATAGAATAGACATTTTTGATGGTGTTGTCATTGGTGTCAGTAGAGTGGTAGTGTGTGGATCCAATTGCATATGCTATAATTAGTAATGTATGATTTTGGATTTCATGAGTTTTCTATAATAGTTGTTCTATATTTCCTATTTCTCATGTATAAGTGAATGATGTGTGAATTTTATATTTATTGTTTGTTGATGTAAACTTTATAAAATGTTTTCTTGTAGTCAGTGGCTCAGGAAGCTATACTGAAAAGATTTTAGAATTCTCTACATTCCTCTACATTTGCAGATATGGTCCTACAATTTGGTATATAGAAAAAATAAAGTGTGATACATGTATGTTTCTGATTATAGAGCATAAAAGTTACCACAAAAGTTTCCTGAGTTGGTAGAGTGAATAATATATTGTTGTAGTCATGGAAGTTCTAGAGAAATGCTCCACATTTCTCCATTGTAGTTTTGAATTAGTTAAGGTAGTGGAATGAAAGATTACCAAGGAGATATGGGATAAACTCAAAAATATCTATGAAGGAGATGAAAGAAGAGGAGAAAATAATCATCTATCTACTTTGGGTAGATGAAGTTGTCAATGAAATCATAGGTCTTGGAGAAGACCTATCTGTCTCTGTGGTGGTGAAGAAAGTTATAAGAACTCTCCCTTACCAATATGTCTCAAAAGTCTTTGTAATTGAAGAAGCCAAGGATCTGACAAAGATTACCATGGAAGAGTTGATTGGATCCCTCACAACCTATGAGATGTGGAATAAAGTTCAAATTACACATAAAAGAGAAGTTACATTCAAAGTTGTGAAGAAAGAAGAAGTTGTAAGAGAGCGGGACCACCGCGTATAAGACCCCAGGCCATGAAGGGTCAAGATACGAGAGGATTCCCTAACTTAGCTCAACTAAGTGCAATGTTTAGGGTTATGAGGATGAGAATGATGAGGACTATGATTTCCTATGATCACTCTATGATCCCGAGTTGCAAGGTGGGGCTAGGCAAGTAAGTTTTTAGGTTCAACTCTGCGCCTCAGGGAGCTCTCTACCTGAGGACGTCAGTGCAGACTCTGGATGATAGTGCGGCGCACTGACATCTCTAAAGTGTGCTTTAGTCTATACAGTCAGATAATAGTAGAGACAAGGTTGAACTCACCAAAATGAATAAGGGCCTAGATACTCATCTAAAAGGCCAAAATGACACTAGCAAGTAAAAAAAGTATTCTCTAATACTATAAAGTAGAAAAGAAAGTGTAAGAAGGGTAAGAAGGATCTCACCAAGGAATTTGTTCACTAGTTGATCTTCCTCACAATACACACACCTAAACACAACAAGAGGGAAAAATTTGGGTGGCTGTATAGGGGCCTGCCTCATTCAGACCCCCATTTAGGTGTTTCCACCTCCACGTGCAACCAAAGAAATGAGATAAAGAAGCAATAAAGTAACAAGAATACAAGCACTACAAAGAAGTACTACGCTACTCAACCAAGTAATAGAGGAGAGGAGAGGGAAGCTTACCACCTCCACCAAGAGCACTCAAGGTTGCTTGGCGGAGAAATGAGAGGAAATCAAGCCTCTGCAGCAATGTCGTGGTCCCAAACGTGCTCTATCGAAGTGACAAAGTGGAGCTTTTGTTGTAATGGAATGCTTGGATGCTATTAAAAGTGTTGGATTGAATGTTTGAAGTGTGCAAGAATGGAAGCTTGATCTGTTCAAGAGTTGAAATGCAAGTTGAAGGGTTGAATATGAAGAATGAGGGAAGAAAACCATCATATTTGAGTCGGTTAGCCAAAGGAGGTGTTACAACTTCATTGCCAATGAGAAGAGTAATACCTCTGCTGGCTTAGCTATAGGAATTTTCTAGGGGCATAAGCACGCCACATAGAATTCTGTGCACCGCGTAGGCGTCCCCAACAGAAACGCCCCCACTGATACACAAACAATGTGCCAAGTGGATTACCATTAGTGGGCTTAAGTGGAATTAAGCCTCCGAACTTGGTTTTCTAAGGTAGACAAAGGAAAAAAGGGGAATCGCACATAGGGTGCAAATTCAATCTTATACATTGTTCCCTCACTTTAGTGACCATGAGTATTGATGAGTGCTCAGTAAAGTAGATCAAGAAGAGAGTAGGGTTAAAAAAGCATACTTGAACTGTCGAGGAATTAGTACTTGGTCTTGTGTACTTGAAGGTGCAAGAAAAGAAAAGGACTTCATAACTGCTCAAAATTATGAAGTTGGAACAATAAAGCATCTTATAGGTCTGTAGATTTGCAAGGAGGCAACCCCCAAGATCTCTCGCATGGAGGAAGCCCAAAGGAAGTGCCCTATAGGTACTCGATCCTGTAGGGAAGGTATTCTCCATGAACTCAAGCATGAAGAATACTAAAAGAAGCACCCTATAGGTACTTGGTCCTATAGGGAAGGTATTCTCCATGAAATCAAGCATGAAGAATACCGAAAGAAGCTCCCTATAGGTACTTGGTCCTATAGAGGAGCCACCCCCAAGATCTCTCACATGGAGGAAGCTTAAAGGAAAGCACTCTACAAGTTCTCGATCTTACAGGGTGGTATCCCCCAAAATCTCTCTCATGGAGGAACTTGAGAAAGCAGTCTTCGAAGAGTCAGGAAATGGTGTCATGTCTACCCATAGATAGAACACATCAAGATTGGCAACACATGTACCTGCAGATAGAACATGTCAAAAGCGGGTAGTCCCATAGACCGTAAAGAAGTAAAAATTTCAAAGGGGTCCTTTAGGAACCCTCCAAAAGGAGAGGGGTCCACTCAAGGGACGAGTTGTTTGAAAGGTAAGGTCTAGTCAGGTTGCCCCCAAGCTACACATGAAAGGGTGAATGGAATGAGACTAGTCAGGCTACCCCCAGGCTAGACGTGAAAGAATCCATTCATTGTAAAGGCTTCGAAAGAAGGGTCCCTTAGGAACCCACCATGAAGAACAAAAGGGGGGTCCACTCAAGGGACACAAAATCCGAAAGCAATCATTATTCTTAGAGCTATTCATCATCATGGAATCCTTTCAAAAGGTGTTCACTTCATCAAGGAATTCGAAAGGAAGGACATGCCCCCATATGAGGGGTAGTAAAAGCAGTTCCCACTTTAGAATAATATTTTCAAGTCCTTTCTTTATGAACCTGTGATGAAGGAAACACGTCCCGTCAGGGTTCAAAGTTGAGAATGCAATTCTAAGGTAAAGTTTGTGAAGACTTTCAAGAAAAGATTAGTTGGCAAGGAATGCATTTTCTAGAAGTCTAAGTGTTAAAGAAAGGAATTGTCACACATGAAAGGGAAAAATCAAGAAAAGAAGAGAAAAAGCTAAAGGAAGTGAAAAGAAAGAAAACACAAACATAGGATATAGGGGTAGCTTGATATTTTGGGGTTAGAACTACTCATAAATATATATAAATATGTATAATAATAGTATATAAATAAACTATCTTCAACCCCCTACTATATTAGGCCATGTGAGGAATGCTCAAGAAGACAAAGTAAAATTTAAAAAATGGGTCAACATGGAAGGGGAGCGTTAATGCCCCAAATGCTTTGCATCATCCCCAATTTATCAAAAATCAATCAAAAAAATAGAAGAATGATGATACAAATAAAAGAAGGTTTATGACACAAAAACCACACCTGTATCCAAGCACCAATGGGGGTGACGAGGGTCATCCAAGCACATAGCATGAGTATGGGGGAACACATCACAAAACACACACACACACACACAAGATCAAGAAAGGGGTACTCCTCCTAACACTGATAAGCCAAGAGGTCATCTACTTCCTAGTCTAAATCCTCATAAGGGGAAGGAGGATGAGCCTACAAGGGTGGAATGTTAAGAGGAGGAGCATCCAACCCTCCTGCAATAAGGGACAAGGAAGAGGGCCCTTCGAGGTCCTCTCAATCGAGCTCTTGTGAAGTGAAGGTCAACAATTTCGTGAAGATCACCGATAGGGTTGAGACTTCATCCACATACTTAAACATGCATCCGATAGGAGCACCATGCCTATCCTCAATAGACGATGTAGTCTATTCCTTAGGTTCACCACTAAGCTCACCGAATGACTCAGGAGTGGTGAGGAACTTAGGAGAAGTTGGAACTGGTTCTGTGACAAGGATAAAACAAGTCATCATAGGACCACCTTGCAAAGAAGGTGGACTCCTCTTACGTCCTTCATCACTAGAAGGACCAGCCTCTACCTCTTTCTTCATTGGAGGAGATGAACTCCCCATAGACGAAGCTAGGGGTGTAGAGGAATAGGAAGAAAGAACCACATCAGATACAACTGAAGTGTTAACACCATATCCATAGGCTTTGGGAAGGGATGGATATCCAGGATGGAGATCAACAAAGGTGGCTCCACTGAAGGAGCGATGAACACCTATACCCACTTAGGGTTAGGTGCATTCATGCTTGCAACAAAAGCCAGGAGCTGACCAAATTTGAGAGAAGTAGAAGAAAGGGAGGAAGAAGATGTTGTAGGAGGTCCTGAAACAAGAGCGATCGTTCCTTCCTCCTTCTGTTGTGAGGCAGCTTGCTCGGCCAAGAGAGCCTTTCACCAATGCTTGCACTCACATGCAACCATAGGAAATTTAGGGAGATCCACGATCTAAATGTTGGGCCTACACCAAGGAGGGATCATCGGACTCAGTGGGTAGCCACTGGGTCTACTCATCCAATACTCTTCCCAGGAAAGGGGAGAGGAAAGAGTCAATTTTTCTTTACCTTTGCGAGAAGGAGAGGGAGTCATCATAGGATTCTCCTCTTTCTTCAGGGAAGAGGGAGTGGATGGTATAGCCTTCTCTTTGCCTTTGCAAGGAGAGGGAGCCAATGAGGACTTCTCCTTCTCTTTCTAGAAAGAGGAGGAAACCAGTTGCTCTGTCATAGGAAGGATTATATTTAGCTCTCCTTTGCCCTTAGTTTATACTTCACATAGTTATTGTAAACTAGGTCCATTCTTGGAGGGAGTTGATCGACTGGGGAGGGCCAAAAGTGATCCAATGAATATCCACCATGAGATACCAAGCGCTGATATTCAGTATCATGCACTACATGCACGACGCCCTCTTGGGAAAAATTTAAGCACTTATGAATGACAGAGGTGATCCCATTCATGGAAGCCAGCCAAGGAATGCCTAGCTTCACTCTGAAAAAATCCGACTTTGGAATGATGTTGAAGATTGTGTTAGCAACCCTCGGTCCAAGTAGGATAGACAAAGTGATCAAGCCATAGGGTTTAAGACTCATACCATCGTGTGTATGAATGGTAGATTTAGTTTCTTCATATTTTTCCTTTTGTAGTGAATTTAATACAAATGTTTCTTCAGTAATAGCATTCACATGACTTGCAGGGTCTATCAAGACTCCTGTCACAATGTTACCATTGACACGAGTGAGAATATAGAGAGGTAAAGGTTTGTATTTCAAGGGTAAATCTTGTGATGTAAATATAACATCCGGTGAACTAGGTGTGGGTGGAATGGTGGAAGTTACTGTAACCATGTTTACATAGGCCTCAGGTTGAGAAACATAATCAGTGGGATCGATAATCATGTTAGCAGAATGCGACGGAAATAGGTCTGTGTATATTTGCAATTCACTATTAGCTTTTTCCACTAGTTTGTTAGTGTTCTGTTTGTTTCCATTGAGACAAATGGTACCATCCTCGATGCGGTCTTTTATCTCATGACGCAACCACATACAACGTTCAGTATCCATTCCATTGACATGATGGTACTGATAGTAAGTGGTCCCATAATACGAATTAGGGTAAGGTTCCTTAATAGGCTTAGGGATCAGAAAAGTTACGACCTTATCCTTCAACAACTTCTGCAAGATGGAAGTATAAGATTCAAATAACTTCATGAACTTCTGAATGCATTTGAGGCCATTGTCATTGACAGTGGCTACTACATTCACAATGACTTTTTCTTTCCTAGAGATTGATACGATTGATTTTCCTTCAGAATGGGAGCATGAGGAGGATCCCATGAATTGAGCAACTGTTTGCTGGTATTATCGTAAGGCCACACACAAATGCGTGAAATAAGGGTATTTGATAAGGGTGAACTTCTCTTGCCAAGGCCTTTGTAAGTTCCCTATGAATACCTTCTGCACATCAAAATTAGGCAGCTGATACAAGATTTGTGAAAGAAGCACTTGATAATGTGCTATGAAATCGGTAATCTTTTCATTGTATCCTTGCTTACATTAAACAAGATCCGAAAAGGTCAGCTTTGGCCTAATGTTTGCTTGGAATTATCTAAGAAACTAATTTACAAGTTGATCAAATGATAAAATAGAATTGTCAAGCATTGAACAGTACCAGTCGAGTGTTGTGTCCTTGAGAGATCGAGAGAAGAGTTTAGCCATCAAGGAATCATGATGGAAGAAGTCAGTGCAAAGCGTGTTAAAGGTAGAAACATGTATTTGTGGGTCTCCCTTACCACCAAACATCTCAAATTTAGGGATCTCCATTCCCTAAGGGAAGGGAGTGTTTAAAATGACAATTGACAATGGGCTATGTTAGAAGAAAGGCTGGAAGATAGGATAGGCCGAGGCTTGGGAAAGGCTTGCTAACTGGCTCTGCATCTTACCCATATTCTAAAGCAAATTTTTTAGAATAGGGTCATTAGAAGATAGAGGGCTAGAGGAACCTCCTCCAGAACCACCGCCAAGTCCACCTCCATAACTGCCACCGGTGTGACTTCTACCAGAGCCACTACGAGAGCCACCACTACTAGTAGGGCCCCCATGGGAACCATTGCCATGACCCTCATTGGAATCCCCTTTGCCAACACCTCCTCTACTACCGAATCCACTGCCACTACCAAATCCTCCACCACTTATTCTACCAAGATCTCCACCACCAGAGGTGACAAAAGGGGTAAATCTAAAGCCCAACGAGACCTTATTCACCTTGATAGTTTTTGGTTGATTAGGGAAAAAAAGGATACTAATTGAAGGGATCACATCAGCCATGTAGATAGAAGTGTGAGGCATTGATACCCCTAATTATCCCTTATGCTCTTCAAAGGTGACTCTTTGTGCAAA
The DNA here is from genome assembly GCA_007258455.2 of Sequoia sempervirens. Classification (NCBI taxonomy): domain Eukaryota; kingdom Viridiplantae; phylum Streptophyta; class Pinopsida; order Cupressales; family Cupressaceae; genus Sequoia; species Sequoia sempervirens. The sequence goes on from VDFB02168118.1 coordinate 166,028,197, forward strand.
GCTAGAGTTGCTTGAAGGAGCGCATGCTTCGACGATACCAAAGAGACTACTTAGAAGTTCGATACTCATTTGATCCTTACCCATCATATGTATTAATTCAATAACAACCTGAGTGGCTCTAGCCATCTTCAAATTTCTTTCCAAATGGTTTTTTTAGGTTTCGAAACCCTTTAGTGAGGGAAAACACATTCTGCAGGGATTTGAATGACCTAATTCTCATCCATCGATGATGGTGTAGGAGATGTACAAGGAGTGGGAATGTGATTGGTTTTGTCGGTGAATCCCATCTAATTCCTTGATAACTACTTCTGTGCGGCCAAACTAACAGCGGGACTAGAGAAAAGACCTGTAGAAAGACCAAGTGAGACCTTTGTCCTATCCATTGGGAGGTGTCATACATTTCTCCTCACAATATGCCTAGAAGTTTTTGACTAGGTTGTGATGCTCATAAACCTTCACAAAACTCAAGGTCACAACAAACATGAAGTATCCAAGGGAAGTTTCAACACCAACAAATGACCAAACGTTGGTTCACGTCGGGTTCACCAAAAATGTAAGAGAGGGGGAACACTATCTGTAAGACCCTAGGTCATGGAGGGTCAAGATGTGAGAGGCTGCCCTAACTTACCTTAGCTAAGTGCAATGTTTAGTGTTATGAAGATGAGAATGATGAGGACTATGATGCCCTACAATCACTCTACGATGTTGAGTTGCAAGGTGGGGCTAGGCGAGTCAGTTTTTAGGTTCAACTCTGTGCCTTAGGGAGCTCTCTGCCCAAGGACATTAGCATGGACTCTAGATGACAGTGTGGCACGCTAGTGTCTCTAAAGTGTGTTGTATTATGTTCGGTCAGACAACAGTAGAGACAAGGTTGAACTCACCAAAACAACTAAGGGCCTAGCTACTCAACTAAAAGGCCAAAATGAAACTAGCAAGTAAACAAATTATTCTCTAATACTGTAAAGTAGAAAAACAAGTGTAAGAAGGGTAAGAAGGATCTTACCAGGGAATTGGTTCGCTAGTTGATCATCCTCACAATACACACACCTACACATAGCAAGATGGAAAATGTTGGGTGGTTGTATAGGGGCTTGCCTTAGTCAGACCCCCATTTAGGTGTTTCCACCTCGACGAACAACCAAAGAAATGAGATAAAGAAGCAATAAAGTAACAAGAATACAAGCACTACAAAGTAGTACTATGCTACTCAACCAAGTGATAGAGGAGAGGAGAGGGAAGCTTACCAACTCCACCAAGAGAACTCAAGGATGCTTGGGCAAGAAATGAGAGGAACTCAAGCCTCTACTGCAATGGCGTGGTCCCAAACGTGCTCTACCGAAGTGACAGAGTGGAGCTTTTGCTACAATGGAATGCTTGGATGCTATTAAAAGTGTTGGATTGAATGTTTGAAGTGTGCAAGAATGGAAGCTTTATCTATTCAGGAGTTGAAATGCAAGTTGAAGGGCTGAATATGAAGAATGAGGGAAGAAAGCAACCATATTTGGGTCGGTTGGCCGAAGGAGGTGTTACTACTTCACTGCTAATGAGAAGAGTAACTCCTCTACTGGCTCAACCACAAGAATTTTCTAGGGACATAAGCATGCCGCATAGAAATTTTCACACCGTGCGGGTGTCCCTGACAAAAGTTCCCCCACTAATACACAAAACAGGTGCCAAGTGGACTGCCATTAACAGGATTAAGTGCAATTAAGCCTCTAAAGTTCTTGATTTTCTAAGGTGGACAAAGGAAAAAAGGGGAATTGCACATAGGGTGTAAATTCGCTCTTATACAAAAGCATCCTATTTGCATAGTGATTCTAAGGAAGAAGAAGGAAACTTTGTGAGAAAGATGAAGATATATGTGGAGGATTATCCAAAATATACTATTAAGATGGAGGATATGATACAAGTACCTTATTTGAGGTTTTTTAGTAGTTTAATGTATGTCATGGTCTATAGAAGACCAAACATTTCCCAACTAGTGGGAGTCTCAAAAGTCTATTTATGGCTAATCCCAAATGGGTACATTGGGATGCAATACAGAAAAAAAATAGATATTTGTGGGGTGCTTTCAAGTATTAATTATTTTCATGGTTATATCCTATTGGACCTTGGAATTTAGTTTGTATTCATGGATACATGGATTTAGATTCTAATGTGGATGACATTAATACAATAGGATCCATACATTGTTGTGTATTCATAATGTTTGGTGGTTCTATTGTTTGGATGAGTACATGATAATCTATATTCACATTCTCCATGACACACACACACACACACACACACACACACACACACACACACACACACATATGGAAGATAATCATGCTTCTAAGGAATTCATGTACCTTAGATGGTTATGTTAAAAATTTGGGCTTGATGTAGGAATGATCATTATTTTTTATGACATTTATTGTTTCACTTTCTTTGCAAAGAATTCTAATTTTTTATGCAAGAACAAAGAAAATGGATGTTAAATTCTATTTTCCATGACATGGTAGAAGATGTGAATGTCAATTTGGAGAAGATTGCCACTTTGATGAATGTTGTTGATGCATTGAAAAAGTTTGTTAGCATGAAGTTTAGATCCAGTGTTCTAGTTCCATGGGCCTCATGGCTCCTAGTAGTTGATTTTTTATTAGATCTTGAAAGGTCTTTGACAAGTGGGATGATGTTGGGATTAAGGTGTTTCAAAATTTGAAAGTCTTGGCATTTATTTTTGTTTTTAATTGTTCATTTTATCATATGTTTATTTTCCTAATAATTTCAAGTCACTTTTGTGGGACCTACAAATTGAGATGACAGGAATCATAGTTTGTGGAACCCCTTGGAGGATAACTTGATGGATTTTTCATAAGTTGTAAGTTTTAAGTCTATTATAGATTATGATAATTTTTATGACAAGTTACAATGGTTATAAAGAGTCAAGTTATGAAAAACTATGATAGGTGGGCCCCATGTGATGAAGGTACCTAAACATGCAAGGTTTTTTTCATGCATGCAAAGTTTGCATGCATGCAAGCACATTGAATGTGTGAGAGGTCCTATGCATTAGGTGATAGGTATTGGAATTAGAAAAAAAAAAATTAGGTAGTTCTTCCTTATGACATTGCACTTCATGAAAAGTTGTTGCATGTATGCAAGTGTTGTAAATATCAAGGAGACTGAAGATAGGAACATAGGTGTTAGATTTATGCCATGTTTCATGCCTATGCATCTATATAATCCCATGGAGTTGTACATATTTGGTACTTGGCCATTTTTCATAGTAGTATAGGTTTAAATATTTCATGGGTACCATTATGCTCTTGAAATCACTCCAAAACTCTTGTTAGAGTTGATCATTCCTAAATGATCTTACCTTTGTGATGTATTGTAACCTCTAAATAATATTACTAATAATTCAAAGAGTTGTGATTTGGGAGTGTAGGGATTTTCTCTTAAAAGGGTTTTCCCCACATACATATTGTGTGATGATTATTATTGTTTCTTACATATTTGATTAAGCATATGATTTTGTAATTATTAAGCATTTGTAGAAAATTTTGTAATATATCCTCTACTTAGATTATAGTAGTAAGTTGATTCTACTTACCCAACTTCCTTTCAGTTATCCTAATTAAAAATTATTTATGTATTTATATTTTTCTATTAAATATTTTAAAATGGATTCAAATGCTAACATATCCTAGAGAAAAAAGCATCATGTTTGATAAAATAAGGTAATATAAGATGATAGAGTTCATCTAACCCCAAAATAAATAATTTGGAGGAATTGGAAATGGATGCTTATCTCCAATAATTAAATATAGAATGTTCATAACTCTAGAATAGACATAAAACCAATGAGGTTTATCATGCCTATCCCATATTTGTTAAAATTGTTGATATATATTACAATGTTGGTCATAAAGGTTACCAGAAAAATTACAAGAAGAAGAATCCCAATGATTGTTTGTTTCATCAATTTCCTATTTTAGTTATTAAAGAAATGGTCTCTTTATTAAATCCAATATGATTTAACACTTATGATTTCTTTTAAAAAATTTAATAAAAATTTGTTCATAAATTGTATAATGCTAAATTATAGGCATCTCTAGAGAACCTACTATATAGGAAAAAAATATGCTAAAATATAGGAATGTCTAGAGAAGATATATTTCTATTTTATTTCATTAAATTTGGTGATCAATGCTTGTGATGATATTGTGAGCTCCTAGAATTTACAAACTTTGAAGAGTTGACCACTCAATTAGGGAGGAAGAAAAATGATTTATAGATAAGTGTTTTTACTTTTCAATTATATTGTGTTTCTATTGAAATGATGTTATTGTGAGTAACTATTTTTGTGAAATTATTATTTTTAGAAAATAGAATATTCTTTATTCTTTTACCTACAAGATGATTATTTCTTTGTTGCTCAATCATTATTTGTGTTGTTCAACACTATGTGTATTTTTTATTATATTTGTAATTTGTTGAATTTTTGTATTCTATAAAAGCCCAATTAGTAAGTATTTTCAGTTCAAGAGTTCATCCATTGAATCTTTGTTGAAGAGCTTAGAAGTGTAGATTTACTTTCCTAGAATAGTCAAGAAGTGAATACAATGTTATAATTTTTTGATAGCATTCAAAAATTTCCATAATTTAGATTTTGAATGCTTCCTATAGTTTAGAATTCAAGTGATTTCATAATTTAAAGTTTTTTTCTACATAAGCATTTGTTCTATTTTGTATCTTGAAAACAATCAACATGATGATATATTTTATTTCCTATTGTATATATCCATGATAAACCACTTGGATTTACTACATAATAACTTCTTGTTGTATGATATTTAACAAAGTCTCTGCAATATTCAAGTGTATATTTAGACAACCTTTTCCACTTAGACAAATGGTGAGTGTGAAGTTATTACTTCCATATTCAACCAAGTAGAGTTATAAATATTGAAGATTTTATCATAGAACAATGCATTTTTTACAATGGTTGTTGTGGCATGATAGACCCCTATTGTATAATTGAAAAAATTGCTTCCCATAGACTATTTTCATGGTTGCAACCTATTTAGGCAAGTTTTTTATTTATTGTAAGGGCTAGTATTTCAAGGTTTTTTCTTATTTGAGCAAAGAGGAATCAAGGGTTTCAAATTGTTGTCCATTTATCATTATAAAATCTCAATATTTTATAGAGACATAGCTACTATAATTTGTGCATAGAAGTTGTTGTCTCCTTGGCTAAAAATAATATTTTATAAGTTTTTTAATCTTATATGTTCTCATGCACCATATTTTGTAGTGTAATTATAAATGGCTATTTCAAAATTTTGTTTCATTTAATCACTGATATATTTGTATACGTGAATATATTTTACCAATTTCAAAGGAATATTAATAAATTTAGAGAGGGACTATTAAGTAGAATTATAATATATTTTCAGAATAATTATTTTGCTTCTTATTGATTTATGTTTGAGCTAACTAGATAGGACCTTGTTATCCATGATATAAGATACAAGTTATTAAAAGCACTAACCTTCCATATTTTCCAAATTTGTTAAAATCATTCATTAGTGGTTTTAGAAATGGAATTAGGTTTATGCATGTGTTATTTATTATTCAAAGTTGTGAACTAGGGATATATTTCATGTGGGATAAACTATCATATTACTTGTGAATAATCTCTATCACTTGATAATTTATAAATGTTTATGAAAGTTCAAGTGAAAATATATAAAATTAATACACCAACATTATCCTTAGATACATGTACAAAATAATGAATTACATTTATAAGAGGCCACTATAGTTAGTAATTCCTAAAGTTACGTAGTGAAAAGAATAGGAGTAAAATATGTTGTTTGGGTATAGCTACTATTAATTATTTTGGTTGTCCATTTGGTATGATTTAAATTCTTGGTAAGGCACACCTCTAAGAATATCCTCCTAGGATTAAGTTAAGGCTAAAGTGTATGATAGTTTACCAACTCTCATTGTATTCCTTCAATTGTCCTCAATACATTGATGAAATTATTTTCACCTTCTTGAAGACATCCATTCACCATAAAGGTGAAGGAAAGTTCTAGGATTTTGAGCCTACAATAATTTTGGTTCAACTAAGAGCAACTTCCCCTTGATTGAAACTTTTATATTTTTTCTTATAGAAGTTTATTTCTCCTAGTTTAGGGAATTATGACTCTTTCAAGGAAGAATTCATTGGTCATATACAAGAAAGGAGAATCCATAATACATAAAGCGAAAGGCTATAGACGTCAAGGATAGATTAATATAATTTCATCTAGTGTAAGGAGAAGAAAAAATGATTGGAGAGCTAATTTTTTTTATTAATTCATTTGTAAGAAGTCCTAATGATAGTGAATTAGCTAGTATATCTAGTAGAAGAAATGTTATAAATTAAAGGTACAAATATCGATATACTTTAGATGATTTTACTAATAATATGATTGGATTTGGTAGTAGAAATTTTCAATATAATGATGATATTCCATAGAGTCTATAAAATGAGGAGTAAGAAATAAAATAGCATCTCAATAATCGCACATTGAGAATGTAAACCCTAACTTACCCTTACTTGTAAGAAAATTGAAGGACACATTTAATCCTTCTCTTATCAATACCTTAATTGAGCTTATTTTCCATGATTCCAAAGTTGGTATATAGTTAGAAGCATAATATAGGGCAAGAATAATTGGTCATCATCTAGAAATAATTGATATTGTTACACAAAAGAAGCATGAAATGCAAGCATAAATTGAAATACAAAAATCTCATCTTGCTTTGAATACCCAATTTATAAATCAAAATAAATATTTCTCATAACACACAACAAATAAATAAAGACAAAAATGTATCTTAGAATCAAGTTAAGAATCACAATAATATACAATCAATTTAAAAGTATAAAGATCATAAATATTAGGATGTAATTAATTATGTAGGAGTTTATGGAAAACTCCTTGACACCCCAGAATCACTTGCAAGACAACAAAAATTTCTACAAGAGAGAAATGATAGATATATCATGCTATGATTATTGATGCAAGATTTCTAGATTGAATATGACAATGGAAATATGATTTCTTTCTTATAAACGTAAATTGTGAGATAGGAATAGGTAAGATCATGGAATGTGTCTTACTCCTATATAATGAGAAAATGACCTCAAAAAATATTAATTGACTTAGGAAAAGTATTAAATTCCAAAAGATAAGTGACAACTAATGCTAACTAGAAAGATCACCTCTTAAGACATAAGTGGACTTAACGTGTATCTAAGACCTAGGTAGGTAAAATACATATTTACATCAACACCCCCCTTAAGTACAACTTGTGGAGTACTATGATGCAAATTTTGTAAAGATGGGTCCTATATATGAGGCTATGTTAGGTACCCATGTGCATATATAAATGCAATCTCTCACTAATAAAGAAAAGGAGAAAACCCAGTGGGAAAAAATCCTCCCCAAAAGAGAGAAAATAATCAATAATAATCTCCATGAAACATGAGAGGACAAAACCCCATTCGAGGGAAAAGACCCACCCATAAGATAGATGGAGAAGAGAACATTTAGTCCCCCCTTAATGAGATAACCTACTTGAAAGAAACATTGGAACTACATTGGTGGAGTAACATTGGAGTCTTTAATTAGGAAAGTAAAGAAAAAAAGATTCTAATGCTAGAAACTATATTAGAGTCACTCAAGGATTCCAACTTGGAATCATGATAAATAAATAGTAGTTGCAATTCCAAGGAAAATTGGAAAACACTTGATATGGAGCAACCCTATAATTTGAATGAAGCAACAAGTGATAAAACATTGTTCTAATATTGAAATGAAGTGAAAAGTTTGAAATTTCACCCTCCTAGCTGTTAAAATGTCCAATTAATCTCCAATTCACCCATTGAGGAAAGAATTGAAATAATGATATACCTAGGATAGAAAGAGAAAAAAATGCATGGGTGGCATGATAGAGCTCCTAAATACCTTTCTAACACCACAAGAATAATGAAAATTAGATACTGGAGACAAAAGTTATGATCTCGAGAGCCAAAAATAAAGATCTAACTTAAATGGTAATAAATGCTTGAAAACGATAAAATTTCAAAAAATAACTTGTACCACTACAAAATTGGCTAAGCCAACTTTCTGACATCTCATTTGTAAAAAAATTATCTCTTGGATTGCAAGCTATGGTAGTTTGAAAAAAATACTCGATTTGGGCCTTTGAGGGAAAAAATTTAGGGCCAGGGGGCTAATTTTTTAGCTCATGGTCTTCCATATGACTAGTTGCAACATAATTTTCTTTAGAGAAGGGCTCTACCAATGGCACGGTGGCACCACTGGATGGAGTGGTAGGGGGTGACATGCCATAGGTCGTGCCACCCAAGGCTTTCAACCCCCTCCAATTGGTAGATCCTATGGAAAACTAAGCCCCATGACCTAGGATTATAAAACAACAGTGGGTGATAAAAAATACAGCCAATGCTTTAAAACCAAATATTTATTTTTTTAAAATGTGATAAATAATAGAATTTTCATGTTATATGATGAGAAAGAAATGAAAACACACAACCAATTAATATTTCATATTGTTGGAAAATACAACTGACCAACTGAGTGTCAAACCATATGCAAACTTGTGCAAGTACGACGCATAGTAGAATATGCCAAAAATATTCACAAGAATATACCAAAAAAGATTCTACCCTACTGACAGGACTACAATGACCTATACGATGCCATATGATCTATACAATACGACCAAGTATGGATCCATCTGAATCTGTATGGCTGTACATTAATGTTGATAGTGCCAAAAAATGCTTGATCCCCTCGATTAAAGGTGTAAAAAATTGAGGAATTGAAAATCATTCCATAGGTTCTCGAGCCTTTTAGATTGAATGGTGGGGATGGATTTGACCCAAAGTGCTCCAAAAAATCAACTTACCCCTAGATTTGGCAATTGAAATTCTCATTCAAACCCTTGTAGATAAGTCAAATCATGATAAAATTTAAAGAAGCAAAAGGAAAAATTAACTTTCTTTGATGCCCTAGATTTAATGGTGAGGTCCTTGAAACCCCAACTCACAACCAAAAAAAATAATGCCAAGATTGGTCCCTCAAATTTGGGAAGAAGTTTGCAACATTGAAGCTCTAATACAATGTTTGAGTTTATGGTGAACTCCTCAACACCCTAGGATCGCCTGCAAGATAACAATAAATTCTACAAGAAATAAATGGTAGAAATATCATGCTACGATTATGGATGCAATATTGCCATATTGAATATGACAATGTACATATGATGCCTTACTCATAAAGGAAAGTTGTGAGATAGGATTAGGCAAGATCATGACATGTGTCTTAATCTTGTATAATGAGAGAATGACCTCAACAAATATTAAAATTGACTTAGGACAATCATTAAATGTCAAAAGATAATTGGAAACTAATTCTAACTAGAAAGATTCCCTCTTAGGACCTAAGCATACTTAACATGTAAATAGGACCTAGATAGGTAAAACACCTATTTACACCAACAATGAAAATGTTGGATTTAATCCTAAGAGACACACTTACATATTTTCTCTTATTAGATAACCTCTTGGGATTGATATATATAAGCAATTATATTTATTTGGTGTTCTAGGTTATCTTAACCCCATTCCAAATGAGAGTAGAGGAAAAATCCAAATATTCCAAGGAAATAGCGCTATCACAAGTGAGGAACATCTCAATAATTTCATCAACATCACTAGTGAATATGAAGTTGAAGATAAAGATAATATGATGATAACGCTATTGGTGTGGTCTATAGAGGAAAGTGAAAAATAATGGGATAGGTATCTCTTTGACAAATGTATTAACACATGACAGGAAATCATGATGGTTTTTCAATCATAGTATGGTGATATGCTTGACCCAACATTTGTCATTCATGAGCTAACTAGCATTAGAAAGGGAATGAATAAAATCATGACTAGTTTCAACAACCCATTTATCATGAAAATGAGAGAGGTTCCCCTAGGAATTAAACCTAATGATTCCATGTGTCTTGTACTATATTATGGTGCATTTCATGAAAATATGAGTATTACTTTAGAGAAAAAAATCCATAAAATCTTAGATAAACATATGCTACAATTATCAACATTGAGGAGAGAATGAGAGATTTAGGGAAACTCATAAATAAATTTGATGTTAGGTTGGCTCAACCTTATGAGAAATCCCCTCTTAAACCTTTGGCTATTGATGTGAAATTAAAAAAATTGATGGGTGTTACAAATGACCTATCTTACAAAGTTGTAAGAAATGAGAAAGGATTACATCCTACCATTGTCACAACTCATTAGAATGAAGGTAAATGCTTACAAAATGTATCCTATAACTATAATTAGTATGAAGTACAATAACATGGTAGACATAGGAAATTCAAGTATTAGCATAAGGGAACTCATGATCCTCTTAGAGGAGATAGTGTACATTATGATGATTTTTTTTGGTGTTAGACCTATTATCTTCCCCATAACCCAAAAAAATGTTTCTTTTGGGTATGTGCAGGATCATGATGGGCCAAAAAGTGGTAATATGATGGGTATGTGGTTGACGACTATTTTTTTACCTAAAATTGATGAAACAAAAAGGGTTTTAAAGGAGAATCTCAAATTTCCACCAATATAAATTATGCTTCACTTTGAATTTAATAAGTAATTATTATTCATTTTCTATTCAAATTATGAGTAAAGTCCTAATTAATAAGCTGATTGAAAAATATCTATAGCTTTCAAACGATATCACATTTTTTTAATCCAAAACATGTGTCACATTCTATTCTTTGCATACTATAGGATTAAGAAAAAAAAAATTGAATTTCATGAAGTTTTGACCAAGTTAAGGTGGTCAGACATATGAGTTTTTTATATTTTTTAAAAGTTGTAATAAAAAAAATTATAATTAATTATTTACATGGAAAAAAATTACAAAAAAATATGCATCACAATGGGAAATGAGTCCTCTAATTATATCTAAAATCTTATAAAAAATATTATCATTTTATTGTGGTTAGAGTGGTCAGACAACACCTACTTCTTATTTTTTCCCTCAAATTTAAGTACTATTGCATTGAAATTTTAAATTTTCACCAAATAGATTTAAAAAAACCTAGTAGTTTAGAAACTACATTCAATTTGCTACAGATTCTATTCTTACATATTTTTGAAATAATATGGATAACTTATTCAAATTTTTACATCAAGTTGTCTAACTCTGATTTTTCTGATTTTTTTGCTACTTAAGGGCCTATTTTTTCCATGATGATCTTGCACATACCCTTTTTTCTCAATGACCATAAAAGTGAAGAGAACCCTTATGAGGAGAAAAGTGCACAATATTATGATTAAAATATCAATTAGCTAGATTCTTTATAATATTAGTTAAATGATGAAGGTGAACATTTTGATCATGAAGATGTTGATCAAGTGTTGTACAATGACTATGTTGTTTGTCCAAGATTCTATGAGCTAATAACTAATGATTTTAAATAATACCATTAGAAGAAGGAAATTAATAATTTAGAAATGGGTGCAAGGAAGAATTTATAACTATACAACATAGTCGAAGGAGAGAAGAAAGAAAAGAACATTAAAAATAATTTATTTAGAAAGAAGCATACATGCTATTTTCATGGAACTGCATGATAGGTTGGTGGCCAAGGATTTGGAGGTGGGGAAAATTCTTAAAGAATTTCTCTAATGGTTGTGTGGCATGTCTTTCTATTTTTTGTTTTTTTTGTTGTTCTAGACTACTGATGGTGTGCTGATGGACTGTTAATCAGCTGGTTTTTTGTTGCTTCTGGGTGGGTAGTCATTTTTCTTATCTTTACTGCCACTGTCTTTTTTGTTTAGGGTTTTAGGCACCCTTCAAAACCTGTTTATTGTTAATAAAAAACAAACATGCTATTTTCATGAAATAGTAGCTATATACACAACTAAAATGATTACATTAAATAACAATGGTAATTTTTTATCGATGTTTGTTTTGAACTTAATTCCTTGTCTTGAATACTTTAGTAATCTACTAGGGTCTTGTATATATAGTTTTATCTCTTTGTTCTTCTACATGCAATAGGTTGATAATTCTCATTTCAATCATACTATTCTCTTGAACATAGTTTCCCATAAATCACAAGGTTGTAATTTCTAGGTTTGTAGGGAAGATGAAACCCTTACCATAAACAAGAGGGTCAAGTGATACACCAAGGGAATATTTCACACATACATGATCTTCTCATAACTCATATTTGAGTTGGTTATGCTATTTCATGGGTTATTGTTGATAAGTTTTTTATTATCATAATCATTTTTCTGTTTATTGACTTGGCTATCCAATTTCTCTATGAGTATAAGCCCATTTAGATAAGATTAAATAAATAAAATTTAGACCATTCACACATACAATTGACAAAGAAGAATTATAAACCTAGTAACAATCTACCCTTTAAGGAATTTGATGATAGCTCTAGTTGTGCATTATTGAGTGACTATACTTTAATCTAGCACATGCAATAGTCAATTGCAATGAGGATAATCTTGTTATAGGTTAGAAAATTGGATTGACCACTCTTAAAAATATTAGTCCCCATTGGATGCATGTTTAAGGTTTAACCATAGGTTGCAAAAGGCATAGTTGAGTACATATTTTAGTTAGTAGAAACTTGGAACTTATGATAAATTGGATCATGGTAATGCACATCCATAAAGATATGAGGCCCATAATAGTCTTCTAAGATGATTTGGTAGACAATGATTACTCAAGAATTATGATTGGTTCATATCTTTTCATGCAAGTACTAACATTTTTAAGGAACATTTTTTTTATTTACACATCGAAGGTAAAGGAATTCATGATTTCTTCTATATAGGATCCCATGATATTTGATCAAATTATATTGATTTGAGTCTACAAGTGCACCTTTGAGTAGAGTACAAGTGATTCAAGCATTGGCCATGAATGGGAAAGAAGACCATGTATTGTTGAAAAATGAGAGATGTGTTTGATTATGTAATCATCCTATTAATTCATTGACAAATAATTTTCATTGGTCTAATTTGTAAGTCAAATTATTGCAACGCACATTCTTCTAATTTACGTTACATCAATGTGTTCATAATAGTAGGGTCGAGGACAATAACATACACTTTGGTGCACAAAAAGTAATGGTGGAACTTCTTGATATATTTGTCCAGTGCATAGGCTTTCTTGTCAATGAGGGGGTATTTATGTTTAGCTCCACAAAGTGGTGATCTCATGAAAGCAAAGGAAAACAATATGAAATATACCGTGCAATTAAGGTTTCTAGTACAAGGATGTTTGCAATTGTCCCTATAATTATTTGAAGGATACCTATAATTTAGAATACTAAGATATTTGAGCATGATTTTTTAAACATATCATTTAAAAATATTATGATTTTAGTAAAGTTAGAAATGAACTTGTGTAATGCCCAATCAAGCAATCCCAAAGGATACTAATACATCTAACGTTTATGGCACAATTTTTTTTTAAAAAGTACTAACATACATCATAATAATCATATATCACATGAAATGAAACTAAAAATGAACTACATATAACAAATCCCTCGGGTTTACATGACTGCATTACTTTTCACAACAACATCATTACATCACATGGAAGGTAAGTATACACCAGTAACCATAAGATAACATGAAAATGGATAATACATTAATCAAAGATTACAATATTACAATGCAACTTCCCAACATGAATGGGGAAGATACAATAAAATGGAATGAGACATTTGAAATGAAGGAGTACAAAGCTGCAATATTGGATCCAACTCTGGTTCAACTCAGGAGTCACTGCAAGGTACAATTTCACACTTCTTGATTGTTGAATAGGGACACAATGGGGTGCATAGCACGTTCCACCCAACCACGTGGACCCTAAGGCCCACCCCCCGTGCTAAGAGATGACAAGAAGGACCCCAACAATAACCATCAAACAAAACAAGGATACAAGACTTCACAACAAGATCCACAATAACATAAGGCAATATCCAGCACAAGATATAACCAACACAAGATGTGCCCAACATAAGGAATAACCAATAAAGCATCAACATACAAATGCCAACATCTGCTTCTAGAGGCCCAAAAATAGCATAGAGGGAAACAAAGCATACATGGTTGTTAAAGGCAGAGTGTCATCGCAATGTTGCATGGGTTACCCTGGTGAATTTTCCTAGGCCCCGACACCCAACTTGGGTCACCCTAGTGACCTCTTACGAAACCCGGCCCCACATGCAATCCAATGCGGAATCGATTATCTTTCATAAAGACAAGATAATGATCTTGCCATTCCCAAGTCTGAACTAGCCCTTGATTCCATGAGCGAGGCATAATTTATATAGTTAAGTGTTTTAGACTACCTAATGTATTGATTTAGTTTTCACTTATTAGACTAATTCCACATGAGTTACCCAGGCACCACTTTGTGTGCCGGCCCCCATGAAGAACCACTCCCCTACTAACAACATATCTCAAAAACTCAAATGGAAAGCCAACTTGCTCAAGAAACGTAATCCAATAAAATAGCTACACCAAGAGAGACATGCACCATCTCGCGCTAGAACTTCAAGGTAACAAAAACCACATTCAAATGCAAGGCTCAAGGCACATAAAAACAATCCAAGTGCAAGATCAACCATCATCAAAGTACTAGATAGAATCATAAAACCACCTTCTTTTAGGTGTTCAACAACATTAAACTCAATAAATACACCGGGATTGATATGGGTTACCCAAGGCAATCCTCCTAGGTCACCAAACCCCCATACCAACATTTGCAAGAAGAAGCCATAGACCCCTCCATCGTTTGAAAGACTAAATCACTAACACAGTAGTTTTCCCATGGCAAGATCAACAAGATCTCAAAAGACTAAAGTTAAACCACAATTTACAAATCAACAAGTGATGACCTCACAACAAGAAATTCATCTCAGGCAATAACCAACATAATCCACCACAATTGCCAATGACAATGTCAAACCACAATATGTATCATGATTATACCTCAACAAGCATTCACAACAACTTGGAACTCGCTTTTCAAGAAAACCCACAATATCAAGTAAACATAAAGACATCCCTCCCACATGTATACTACTAAGTCATCAACCAATAATTCAAAGTTGAATAAGTTAAAAAACCTATCAATCTCTTCAACAACTTACTTAAATTAAAGGCTATATATCACAAATAACAATCTAATTTTTCTAATCCAAACATTAAACTAACATTTTAACAAAAAAAATCTCTATATCCTTAAACACGTATGAGTAAATACATAGATATCTTTCTATGTATGAATTTATATAAATATCTATGGATGTAACTTGGTATATAATCAAATAAGACTTTGTTTCATCTAGCTTAAAACAATTTATGTTAAATTCAGACATATGGATGTATACACATATATACAATTCTAATCATCATTGAAAGCCATATTATCAATGTTTATTATAATTAATTTTCATGGACACAACATCGTATTAATATATTATTGTTCACTTGCACACAATTTGATGTAGTCCAAAATTAAGAACCCTATGAAGAAAAACTAATCCTAACAACTACATGCACAGTCTCTAACAACCATCAATGACCCTATCATGCCAGTAGTAGAAGAAAGAAAATGTATATCATAAATTTTACAATGAACTAAACCAAAGAAAACTTGACGCTAGAGTTAAGTATCGATTCAACGTATTTCTAAGGTAACAAGGTAACGTATACAATCACATCCAATGACCTAAGTATAGGTTCAATGTGGGTATAGTCAGATTATCTATGTATTCACAGTGATCTTATAAGTTTCAAACAAAATGGTGAACATAGTATGGAGTTCATACAATTTCCTATGCATGAAGACATATACACCATTCGGTCTGAATGAGAGTAATTATATCATACTTACTATCTAATTAACTAATACGTTTTTAATGAAAATATCTCATTTGGTTTAGCCATAAATGAAGACAATAATTTTATTTTCAAGTGCAGCAACTGCGATAGATTGTCAATAAAATCAACGAAGTTATGCAAATATTTAAACTCTTTATTAAGTTCAAGTGTTGCGGCTGAGACTGCATGACGATGGAATCAGAGAGATTATTTAATTTACTACACCTTTGCAATCTAAAAGTTGCAGTTGTGATAAGTTACCAAAGGTTTCAAGGAGGCTATTTAATTCTGTACAATACCTCAACGCTAAATGTTGTAATTGTGACAAGTAGCCAAGTATATTAGAAGGTGAATATTGGAATTTGGATATACCGCCATCCACATGCATTTTATCATTATTTTCAAGTGCTGCAACTTAGACAGGTTGACAAAGAAATCAGAGAGATTATTTAAACCTTTAGGATTCCTATTATATTCAAGTGCGCTGTTGTGACAGGTTGCAAATGAAATTAGGGTGATTATATAAACCTTTAAACTTCCTATTTTCAAGTACTGCAAATGTGACAAATCACCAATAGAATCAGGAAAGTTACTTAAATGTCTAAAACATTTGTTGTTATTAAAATTTATACCCTCTCCATGGCCTAAACACTATGACAAGGCACATGAACTGTTCTCTGAATGCCTCTAAGAAATGTAATCTCTAGGAATGCAATGATTGCATGATATGCACCAAAAATGGTTTAAAATGTGTCACTTAGGTTTTATAATTTTTTTAGTTGCAGAATGGTAACTCCAAAACAATAATTATTCATCACTCCTTACTGACACTGTGGTAGCTAAGGACAAAAAGGCCTGAAATGTAACTTGGGTTAGCTCCAAAGTATACACTAATGTTGCAACCTCATGTAATGACGACGATGAAGATGAGGCAGTGAAACAAAAAAGTACCCAAAGCCGAAGTAAAGGGATGGAAATCAGGCATCTCCAAGGAAACCTTACAATTTGAAAATTAGGAGGCAACTACAAAAGAGCAGTGCCGACAATAACAAGTATAGATTGCATGGAAAATGAATGAGGAGACTACAAGCAGATTGGCTGCAAGGGCATAGGTACAAGAGGTAGATTTACTAAAAAGGCTTACACTATTCCAATGCTCACTATATCAGATACCAGTAATAATGAAGGGTCTTCCATCAAGCAATACAACAAGATAGACACCATGTAAAAGTCTCATAATGTTTTCAAACCAATTTTTAGGCTTACGAGCAGCAACAAGTAAGAAAGAAATCGCTATTGAGAAGAAATTAGAGAGATTACATAACATACATTTAAGACTCACACACAATAGTTGCAACGAAACCATAGTCCAAGAATCCAAGGCGATATAAGCAGCGAAGAGAAGGTGACCGTAGTCAAGTGTGCTAGATCTGAAAGCATAAGGGAGATGTATAAAGATCTGAAACATTGTGTGCAAGCATACCTGGCTATTTGCTAACTCCTTGACTGGCTTCTTCAACCCTTCCTCAGTAATGCTTCAGCCTCACATCCTAGATCTTTCCCCATGTCTCGCATCTTCCTTATGCATCCTCTTCCTCCCCTTTCTCCGTGCCTAAAGAAATTGTGCAGAGAGAAAAAATTGAAACCCCTTCTTCTTCTTGCTATCGAGGATTTATTTTTATTTTTATTTTTTTGTTTAAGCTCCTGCCTCTCTTTCTGATAAAAGTCTCGAACCCCATTCTTTTTAGAATAACTCCCATAAAGTGTTTCTGTGATCCCCCAAATCCCCTGGTAGAGTATGCGATAACCTCCACTGCCATAATGCATAACAAACTCATAACGGTTCATTCCCCACTATTAGAGGATGGCATCATAAATATAGTGCTAGTTTTTAGTCACGAAGAATCTTCAAAAGCATTCCGTTATATTTCCTTAGGCATGCAAAACAACCTCTTGAGTGGCCATTACTGCTGTCCTTCAAATTAGAAACGCATTCAAAAGAAATAGAATACTTTTTGTTTCAAAGAATCTTTTTTTTAAACATGCAATCACAATATTTTCTCATGATAAGAGCTCCAACACTTCCCACGTTTCTCTCATTAAAAGTGTAACCACCTAAACTAATAATAGAATTGTAACTTGACTCATTCTTTTCTTTTCTTTTTATTAATTTTGTTATTCATTACTTAACCGTCTACTTACACTTTTTTTATTGTTTTATTTTATTAAAATATTAATGTTTAATTTATTTCACTCAATTTAAACATTAATGATCTTTTATTCGTCAAAATCACAAAAGTATTGAAGCTTTCATTTGGTTGATCACAATACCTCAAAACACAAGTCAACAAATTGAATCCATTCAACAACATATCATACAACACTAATTTTACAATGAGATGAAAAGCATCACATGACAACATAGATGTAGGGGCACTACATTCTCCCCCCCTTTTCTTCGACTTACTCCTGGAAGTTAAGCTCAAGCATAAACAAAGTAACACAACAATATCAATGATCATAAGCACATCAACACCAAAATTAAAATATCAATTAAACGTTGTCAAGTAAGCGACGAAAATTAAACAAACCAAAAATAAAGAAATGATACCAAAATGAAAGTGGTGACGGGGTTGCAACCAGACTGATTTTCCAATCACAAGGACGCGGTGGACAAAATAAGTTGGGGAAACTTTCATGTCAACTCTATTTTTCCACATTATTCCCATTGGGTTTCATGAGGCTTGCCCAGTCCTACCAGAGCAGGTGGAATCGAGGCTTACTACCTACAATCCTGCATGAAAGCAAACATTGTGTACACCATATATATATCAAATCAACCTAGTGTAGAGGGAATTGTCATGTCGTATTCCTCGCGTGAATGAGTGATACGACTTCGTCCTTCTAACACTCTACAATTAGTGATACATCATAAACAATCATCAATAACAATTACTAATCAGATGCAACCATAGTATTAAATTCACATGTTAAGCATAACCAATTAATTACCTTCATCATCAAGATTCGAAGCCGACTACCTAAAAATCATAAACTAAGATGGAAACATAACACATTAGCACCAATTATTCATGCTAATTCATTGCCAAAATACACATTTCTGGTTAAACTTCATCATTTAAACATCATGTACTACATTCTATTCATTACTCAATGCAAATTCTCACAATATATGTTTCACAAGATCATAATTTATGGCCTTTTCAGAAATAGAAACATAATATCACTTCAAAACACACATAATTTCAGATTTAACACACATTCACTGCATACACACTCAAATTCACTTCACACTAAAGACACCACAAGACAACTCAAGGGTAACACAAGAGTTCCAAAATGCATTTCTAGTAGGAAGGATATCAGTGCATTGCGCACTACACCAAGGGTCCTATCCATTCCACCGGATTTTTGCACCATTGAACCTCCAAAGACAAACTAGGGCAACCAATTACAGACTACACAAATAGAATACACACCCTTATGAGTACGAGCAGCTAGGTCAACACAATGGGCTCATAGTGCCCCAGTGTGCGAACCTAGGCTCTGATACCAAGCTGTAATGCCTCGCTAAGCAACCCCGAATGATACTAATACATCTAACATTTATGGCACCAATTTTTTTTTAAAAGTACTAACATACATCATAATAATCATATATCACATGAAATGAAACTAAACATGAACTACATATAACAAATCCCTCAGGTTTACATGACTGCATTACTTTTCACAACAACATCATTACATCACATGGAAGGTAAGTATACACCAGTAACCATAAGATAACATGAACATGGACAATACATTAATCAAAGATTACAATATTACAATGCCACTTCCCAACATGAATGGGGAAGATACAATAAAATGGAATGATACATTTGAAATGAAGGAGTACAAAGCTGCAATACTGGATCGAACTCTGGTTCAACTCAGGAGTCACTGCAAGGTACAATTTCACACTTCTCGATCGTCGACTAGGGACCCAATGGGGTGCATAGCATGTTCCACCCAACCACATGGACCCTAAGGCCCATCCCTCATGCTAAGAGATGACAAGAAGGACCCCAACAATAACCATCAAACAAAACAAGGATACACGACTTCACAACAAGATCCACAATAACATAAGGCAATCTCCAACACAAGATATAACCAACACAAGATGTGCCCAACATAAGGAATAACCAATAAAGCATCAACATACAAATGCCAACATGTGCTTCCAGAGGCCCAAAAATAACATAGAGGGAAACAAAGCATACATGGTTGTTAAAGGAAGAGTGTCATCGCAATGTTGCATGGGTTACCCTGGCGAATCTTCCTAGGCCCCGGCCCCCAACTTGGGTTACCCTAGTGACCTCTTACGAAACCTGGCCCCACATGCAATCCAATGCGGAATCGATTATCTTCCATAAAGACAAGACAATGATCTTGCCATTCCAGGCCTTCTCAACTCATTCCCAAGTCTAAACTAGCCCTTGAGTCCATGAGCAAGGCATAATTTATACTGTTAAGTGTTTTAGACTACCTAATGTATTGATTTAGTTTTCACTTATTAGACTAATTCCACATGAGTTACCCAGGCACCACTTTGTGTGCCGGCCCCCATGAAGAACCACTCCCCTACTAACAACATATCTCAAAAACTCAAATGGAAAGCCAACTTGCTCAAGAGATGTAATCCAATAAAATAGCTACACCAAGAGAGACATGCACCATCTCGCGCTAGAACTTGAAGGTAATGAAAACCACATTCAAATGCAAGGCTCAAGGCACATAAAAACAATCCAAGTGCAAGATCAACCATCATCAAAGTACTAGACAAAATCATAAAACCACCTGCTTTATGGTGAAACAACATTAATCTCAATAAATACACCGGGCTTGATATGGGTTACCCAAGGCGATCCTCCTAGGTTGTTGAACCCCCATACCAACTCTTGCAAGAAGAAGCCATAGACCCCTCTATCCTCTGGAAGACTAAATCACTAACACAGTAGTTTTCCCATGGCAAGATCAACAAGATCTCAAAAGACTAAAGTTAAACCACAATTTACAAATCAACAAGTGATGACCTCACAACAAGAACTTCATCTCAGGAAATAACCAACATAATCCACGACGATTTCCATCGACAATGTCATACAATAATACATCATGATTATACCTCAACAAGCATTCACAACAACTTGGAACTCGCTTTTCAAGAAAACCCACAATATCAAGTAAACATAAAGACATCCCTCCCACATGTATACTACTAAGTCATCAGCCAATAATTCAAAGTTGTATAAGTTAAACAACCTATCAATCTCTTCAACAGCTTACTTAAATTAAAGGCTATATATCACAAATAACAATCTACTTTTTCTAATCCAAACATTAAACTAACATTTTAACAAAAAAAATCTCTATATCTTTAAACACGTATGAGTAAATATATAGATATCTTTCTATGTATGAATTTATATAAATATCTATGGATGTAACTTGGTATATAATCAAACAAGACTTTGTTTCATCTAGCTTAAAACAATTTATGTTAAATTCAGAGATATGGATGTATATACATATATACAATTCTAATCATCATTGAAAGCCATATTATCAATGTTTATTATAATTAATTTTCATGGACACAACATCGTATTAATATATTATTGTTCACTTGCACACAATTTGATGCAGTCCAAAATTAAGAACCCTATGAAGAAAAACTAATCCTAACAACCACATGCACAGTCTCTAACAACCATCAATGATCCTATCATGTCAGTAGTAGAAGAAAGAAAATGTATATCATAAATTTTATGATGAACTAAACCAAAGATAACTTGACGCTAGAGTTAACTGTGGATTCAACGTATTTATAAGGTAACAAGGTAAGGTATACACTCACATCCAACGACCTAATTATAGGTTCAACGTGGGTACAATCAGATTATCTACGTATTCACAGTGATCTTATAAGTTTCAAACAAAATGGTGAACATAGTATGGAGTTCATACAATTTCCTATGCATGAAGACATATACACCATTCAGTCTGAATGAGAGTAATTATATCATACTTACTATCAAATTGACTAATATGTTTTTAATGAAAATATCTCATTTGGTTTAACCATAAATGAAGACAGTAATTTTATTTTCAAGTGCAGCAACTGCGATAGATTGTCAATAAAATCAACGAAGTTATGCAAATATTTAAACTCTTTCTTAAGTTCAAGTGTTGCGGCTGAGACTGCATGATGACAGAATCAAAGAGATTATTTAATTTACTACACCTTTGCATTCTAAAAGTTGCAGCTGTGATAAGTTACCAAAGGTTTCAGGGAGGCTATTTAATTATGTACAATACTTCAACTCTAAATGTTGTAACTGTGACAGGTAGCCAAGTATATTAGAAGGTGAATATTTGAATTTGGATATACCGCCATCCACATGCATTTTATCATTATTTTCAAGTGCTGCAACTTAGACAGGTTGAAAAAGAAATCAGAGAGATTATTTAAACCTTTAGGCTTCCTATTATGTTCAAGTGCGCCACTGTGATAGGTTGCAAATGAAATCAGGGTCCGATTATATAAACCTTTAAACTTCCTATTTTCAAGTACTGCGGATGTGACAAATCGCCAACAGAATCAGGAAGGTTACTTAAATGTCTAAAACATTTGTTGTTATTCAAATTTATACCCTCTCCATGGTCTAAACATTATGACAAGGCATGTGAACTGTTCTCTGAATGCCTCTAAGAAATGTAATCTCAAGGAATGCAATGATTGCAGGATATGCACCAAAAATGGTTTAAAATGTATCACTTAGGTTTTAGAATTTTTTCAGTTGCAGACTGGTAACTCCAAAACAATAATTATTCATCACTCCTTACTAACACTGTGGTAGCTAAGGACAAAAGGGCTTGAAATGCAACTGGGGTTAGCTCCAAAGTATACACTAATGTTGCAACCTCATGTAACGACGATGATGAAGATGAGGCAGTGAAACAAAAAAGTACCCAAAGCCGAAGTAAATGGATGGAAATCAGGCATCTCCAAGGAAACCTTACGATCTGAAAATCAAGAGGCGACTATAGAAGAGCAGCGCTGACAATAACAAGCATAGCTTGCATGGCAAACGAATGAGGAGACTACAAGGAGATAGGCTGTAGGGGCATAGGTACAGGAGGTAGATTTACTAAAAAGGCTTGCACTATTCCAATGTGCACTATATCAGATACCAGTAATAATGAAGGGTCTTCCATCAAGCACTACAACAAGATAGACACCATGTAAAAGTCTCATAATGTTTTCAAACCAATTTTCAGGCTTACGGGCAGCAACAAGTAAGAAAGAAATCGCTATTGAGAAGAAATTAGAGAGATTACATAACATACATTTAAGACTCACACAATAGTTGCAACGAAACCACAGTCCAAGAATCCAAGGCGATATAACCAGCAAAGAGAAGGTGACCGTAGTCAAGTGTGCTAGATCTGAAAGCATAAGGGAGATGTATAAAGATCTGAAACATTGCATACAAGCATACCTGTCTATTTGCTAACTCCTTGACTGGCTTCTTCAACCCTTCCTCAGTAATGCTTCAGCCTCACATCCCAGATCTTTCCCTGTGTCCCGCATCTTCCTTACACATCCTCTTCCTTCCCTTCCTCCATGCCTAAAGAAATTGTGCAGAGAGCAAAAACCGAAACCCCTTCATCTTGCTATCGAGGATTTATTTTTATTTTTTATTTTTTTGTTTAAGCTCCTGCCTCTCTTTCTGATAAAAGTCTCGGACCCCATTCTTTTTAGAACAACTCCCATAAAGTGTTCCCGTGGTCCCCCAAATCCCCTGGCAGAGTATGCGATAACCTCCACTGCCATAATGCATAACAAACTCATAATGGTTCATTCCCCACTATTAGAGGATGCCATCATAAATATAGTGCTAGTTTTTAGTCACAAAGAATCTTCAAAAGCATTCCGTTATATTTTCTTAGGCATGCAAAACACCCTCTTGAGTGGCCATTACTGCTGTCCTTCAAATTAGAAACGCATTCAAAAGAAATAGAATACTTTTTGTTTCAAAGAATCTTTTTTTTAAACATGCAATCACAATATTTTCTCATGATAAGAGCTCCAACACTTCCCACGTTTCTCTCCATTAAAAGTGTAACCGCCTAAACTAATAATAGAATTGTAACTTGACTCATTCTATTCTTTTCTTTTTATTAATTTTGTTATTCATTACTTAACTGTCTACTTACACTTTTTTTTATTTTATTTTATTAAAATATTCATGTTTAATTTATTTCACTCAATTTAAACATTAATGATCTTTTATTCGTCAAAATCACAAAAGTATTGAAGCTTTTATTTGGTTGATCGCAATACCTCGAAACACAAGTCAACAAATTGAATCCATTCAACAACATATCAGACAACACTAATTTTACAGTGAGATGAAAAGCATCACATGACAACATAGATGGAGGGGCACTACAACTTGTGCATGATATTGATTTTAGTAAATAAAGATTTTAGTTCCCCTTTCTTGTTAGGCAATGGGATTGGCTCTAGGAAAATTCACCGCCAGTCAACAATTCACCATGGGAAAATTCACCTGCAATTAATTGCTGAATTGTCATGGCGGTGAATTTTCCATCAGTGAATTGCTGGTGGTGAATTTGCCGTATGCCAATGAGATTATTTAGAATTGACAACAATCTCACTCTCTGAAATGATGTCTCCGAATTTTTTCTCTTTGGTTAATCAAAACAATTGTTTCCTTAGATTTAAGGATATCACATGCTTTTGACTGCATTGTTGTACCCTTTTTTAGATCCTTGTGTGACCACTAGACTTCTTTCAAAAAAAACCAAAAGATTATCAAGGTAGAGTATTACGTATTTCTCAATTAATCCTTTAAAGGAAAAATCGATGGCTCTTTGTAAAATGGCTCCATCATTTAAAACATTAAATGAGTCAGAAACGTATTTACTGTAAATATTGTAAATTAAACATTGGAGTGCCCAAATATTTCTCTTCAAAATATTGTAAATATATTAGGCATTGGAAATTAGCTGGGAGAGACCTTCCTATCAAGTAGTCAAAACATTCTTTAAAATTAGTGTCAATACCACTGCAATAATGATCTTTATGGCACACTGATCATCTTATTATGTAATTGGATGAAAAAAATACATGGTGTCCAGAATATAATCACAAGCAAAAAAATGTTTCGTTGTTAACATGGTTTATTAGAGGATTCTATATCATAGAAATTATACAGCATGGGTATCCTGTCTATATCTCTTTGAATTCCTACCATTGAATTTTATCTCATCTGCAACAACCAACCTCCAAAAAGGAATTGGATAACAACCAAGCAATAAACTCCTAATGAACAATTTTCCACATGTGCATATGTACACACAAAAATGGACTTCCGTAATTAGATAGCCACCAGTCTGACCATCTATCCATTTAACTGATGTGGCTACCATGTAGCACCATATCCTAACTGCTACATCACATGAATATCTACTGTAAATCTCTGTATTCTTCACACTGATAATCAGCTCATCTAGAACCAAATATTAACAATCCAAATAGAAAACCTGCGTACCTTTCTAAGCCTATGAATGCCTCTCAAAGAGAGAAAATAAAATAAAATATAATGACTAAACCAAAGCCACAATCTATGTTGGTGTAGACTCCACAGTCGTCTCCTCCGCTCCTTGAGAAGACCCCATTGCTCTTAATTTCAAACCTCCACAAACCACAAAACAGTATTTAGAAATCTATAAAGTCTATTGTAAACACTACAACTCTCAGTACATAGGCTTCAATGGAGATATATGTGTTAAATGAGGGTGTAAAAGGGGAGGAGTGGAGGTGGACATCCAAGACTATACTACAAAATCCATCACTTATGCAGAGACTCACAATACAATGACTTTCTGTGTATTTATCAAAAGCTCACAGATTCTCACTTTATTGTAAGATTTCATGCTTGGATGAATCTAAAAGTGGTCAGGAGTTAGTCTTGTGAGTTAGTCTTGTGTTACAACTGGCCTTCTGATATAGTCTTAGAGTGCAACCATTCTTGAATAAATTATTGCAGATCTCTATTCTGAAGAAAAAATATGTTCAAGCTATAAAAGTCATTGACTCATAGACATCTAGATACAAGATGAGCATCAAGACACTGAATAAATATTTCCTTAGTATGTTTTTGTGACTATTACAGGCAATTTGTTTCAATAGGTGGAAGGTGTAAGTCATGGTAGACTGTTAATTTGTTTAAAATATGTGCTATGTTTAAATTGTATGAGTTTTTTTTAGAAATTAAATCATTGAAACTCTTCATTAATGAATAAATTTGTATCTTATATTATAACTGGTTATAGTTTGGAAGAAATATTTTCTGGTTTTTAGGACATTCAGTAGATTTATTTGATTTTCAGTATAGAACATATTTGTTGTGGTTTTTAAGTTTGTATATGAGAAAATTACAAGATAAAGTCAACAACCAATCACATTTTTTATTAATTAAGAAGTTATAATAATGATAAAAGTTTATTTAGTCATGAAGATGACTGAGTAGTTGCAATAAATATTATTTCACTTCTACAAGTTGATTTCATTTTGGATATGGGGTATACTATAGACTTCTAGCATAATGATTTGATTTGATTTATTAATTATCTTGATTGAAGCATTTAATGTGTGGATAGATTCATGTGAAACATGCAATTGAAAGGTAATCTAATAACCAATCACAATTTTTTGATCATATTGAAAAGTATAATTTTAAGAAAAATTCAACAATAATTGATTAAAAATTGACAAACTAAATGTAAAAATTATATATCAAACATCATAATACATATTTAAATAGAAACTGATAATATAATAATCCTATAGCAACACATCTCATCATACATAAATGATCTAAAATAATAGAGGAGAATTTTGTTTTATTTTACTGGGACAAGTTCAAGTTCACATGCCTAAATAATATTGTCCTCAGAACCAAACAATTAGCATAAATAGCTTGGAACTACCAGTTTTATTTGGTAAGAAAAAGATCATTTCATGTTACGTGCATAGATGCCAATGCCATCCAAGTAATTGCCAGAATGTCCATAGAAGCCAACAATCTTCTTGTCATTACTTGATTGAAAATGATCTCCAAGTTCAAGGCCATAGGGACCATGATGAGCCCTATTTGTTACGAATGTCAAAGATGTGATGATTTTACTGTTTTTAAATTTCGAAACACTTCCTTCAATTCTCTTCAAGTATTCACCTGACGCCAAAGTAATCTGCAATTTATACAACAAACAAAATATAATATACATACATGTTTGAACTTTGAGCTGAAATAATAAATACAATTTACTATTAATGAATTCATCTCTAACAATTTTTGTCAACACTAATAATTCATTTTTATGACAAATTCATCTTATAGAAAATTCACCACAAAACAATTCATATCATATTGCTGGCAGTTTATTTTCTACCAGATAAATTTGTCGTTGAGATGAATTATTAGAAATAAATTTGTTGACAGTGAATTTGCCTAAAACCAAATAAATGTTATTAAATACCTTCTGGCTCTTGCTTCCCTTGCCTCCATGCGGATTTGCGATGACAGTCTCTTCTACTTTTCCACGGAGACGACCATAGTTAAACTGAACGGAAGAGATAATTTGGTTATAGGTCACTGTGATGGCCTTCATACTAGAGTTTCCACCATCTGACCATTCAGATCCAGACGAACTACCCCACTGTCCTTCTTTACAGTCATATGAATCTCCCTGAACATACACATGCTAAAAGATCATTAATAAACAGTATTAATGATATCAAACAAGAATAAAGCAAAACCCAAGAGGGGGAGGGAAGGCCGATAACCAACCATTCTATAAGACTCAGGATTTCTCGGCTTCAAACTACAACGTTACTTGTGTTCCAATGGCAAAGTCGCATTACATACAGAAAAGAATTCAGGATTATATGCAGAAAGAGATGAGCTTGAGTGGACTTTTTCAGCGGCGATGGTCCCTACCATTACGTGTCGGTGGTATTTAACATTTAAATCTCTATTACTAAAGTCTTAAAAAAATATAATAGAGTTAGAAGTCAGATTGAAAATATTCAAGAAGGGTTTTAAGTATATAAATAAATCTTTATTTATGATAAGTAGTAGATTTTTGGATTTTGGATGGAGGGTCAAGATTGCAAGTTGGTGATCAAGGGTGGAGAATGGTTGAAACATCTCACCTCATGGTATGGTGTAAGTGGGACCATAAGGTGTACTTTGAGAAAGATGATATCTTGGAGTGTGAAAGAGGACCTTGTGCTGAAAAGACAAGTTCTGATTTCACACTCCAAAATGGGTGATATGATGAGAATAAAAAA
Source organism: Sequoia sempervirens (assembly GCA_007258455.2). Lineage (NCBI taxonomy): Eukaryota > Viridiplantae > Streptophyta > Pinopsida > Cupressales > Cupressaceae > Sequoia > Sequoia sempervirens. The sequence goes on from VDFB02168118.1 coordinate 166,056,663, forward strand.
ATAAAAAATTCTTTTGGAGTACTTTGAAAGGACAAAGCCCATGTGAAATCATATCAAGGCCACCTCACATGTACAAAGGACCATGTGGATGATGTGATAGGAAGAGTTGACCCACTTAATGTCCAACTACTTAGGGGGAGATTAAAATTAGATTGAAATTTAATGAAAAAATGTTGGGGATGGTGCATGTAGAGAAGAATTAAATAAATAGAATTTATTTTAAATTAAGAAAAAATATAAAGGATGGAGGTAAATAATTAAAATTAATTACTTACTTTAGGCTAGAATTTAGGGATAATAGATGAAATAAAATATGATGAATGTTGAGATAATTAAATATTAATTAAATAATAAGGATTATTTAATTCATTTAAATGATAGAAAAATGGTTGATTTAGAAGTAAAATGACTAAATGTGGGTCAGTTTTAGGTGTACATTTTCTCTTCTTTAAAATGGTGTTACACGATAACATCATTTCGAAGAATATGGTTGAATTAAGGAAAATGCCCTAATTATTCAAAGGAGTGACTGGAAAGAAAGATGATGGAAGAGAAGATGAGGATTAGGATTAGGAATGGCCCTTCAAGAGGACAAACAGGTTTAAGAGAACACAAGTTTTTTCTCAAAATGGATGAAATGATGCAGGTATAAATGAGGAAGATGATACAAGATGATGAATAGAAGGTAGGATGGGAAGAGGAAGACATAATGGATGAAGGAGATGATAAGAAAGCAAGTATGCATAAAGGGATTCAAGAATAAATATGAGGTTGCCTCGGGGAAGATGAAAATCCAAGATTGATTGATAATGGATAAAGCGTTGTTGATGGGTGAACGTAAAAATACTTGGGTGAACATAAAAATACTTGATATGGATTGTTTATTGATCATGGCCATTTATATTGTAACACCATAAATCTACAAGCTAAACTTTATCTCAAATATCAACATGATGATAGTTCATAGCAAGCAAATAAAGTGGTTTCCTTATGAAATAATTCAACATGTCTAACATTGTAAACAGAATAGCAAAGTAAACTAATTGAAAACATGAAATACACATTGAATAATTATTCCATAGTGGATTGATGCTGCTGTGGAAAGAATACCTTTCCCAATCCTTGATAAGCTAAATGATGAAAATGATATGAAGATGTAGGATGGTGATCTAGATGAAAATGCTAACTTGGATGAGTTGTGTAGGATTAATACAATAGAGGAGGCCTCTATTTGTAACCAAGAAGGATAGAAGAATGCCAAACATGGAGGATGCGGGACTAAAGATCCACCAATGACAAGATGCCATTGGTCAACATGTGAGAGGTTGAGGAATGAACACATTTTGGTCAATGTGCCAAAGAGGGGGAGATTTGAAATTCAAAAGATGGCTTGTTGGAGGGAGAAAAGAGACTTTAATGCCAAGTTTAACTTGTGCAAGAGACATATAAGAGCTCTTAAATGCTTTGTTGGATGTACATGTCAATTTGAGGGGATATTTCAAACTTGGAGAATATTCCTCAAAGATGTCAAGTTGAAAGTAAATGATGAATTAATAAATCAATTAAATTGATTTATTTGCACAAGTTGCAAAATCTAGAGAAAAGAGGATTAGGATTAGCATTAATCATGGTTTGATTAATTTAAAATGATGATTAAGTGATTTGACTTTTTGACTTAGATTTATGGATTAAAATAAATCAAAAGGAGATGGAACATGATTTAGACTTAGTTAAATAAATATTTTGATTTATTTAACTAAAGGGGATGATGTTAGTATTAAATCAAATAAAGATGAATTTATTTAATTTAAATGGATGAATTTAGAGATAAATCAAATAAACTTGATTTATTTAATGAATGGACTTGATGAAATGCAATATGCTAATTTTGCATGTCTACATATACAAGGAGGTTGTATTTTATATAACTATATCTAAGAATTTAACACCCTATAATTACAACCTAACCATTTCCAAAACATAATGGTGGATAGTGTAATGGAAAATGTAATATATGCTAACATTCACCTCTTATTACATTGTTCATACAAATGTACCCCTGAAAACTTAGAATTCATTTTGCCAAGGGGTCCCCCTTAAGGCTTACATAAAAAAACTTGCTGATTACAAAATAAATATAAATTCTTTATAAGATCTTCCTTTGGAGAAATAAATCTTGAATCAAGTGGACCTCCATCAAGCTGCTACCTCATGACCCTCAGAAGGGTGTAGCTTCAAGTTGAATTCCTAAGTTCTTAGACTACTATTTTCTTGAACTCTTGAATCATTGATTCCCAAATTATTTGACAACAATCCATATTAAGATCTACAAACATAGGGCTACATCAAGTTGTTTGATGACTCTTGGAAGGATATAATTCTCTATCACAGTCTTGTAAAATCATTGGACAATAATCCATATTGAGTTCAACTCCAAATCCCTTACTTGTCTCTAAAAATTGAACTTCGCAATGTATTCTTAAACGATCCATCAACATCAATGAAAGAAAGAAAGAAACAAGGGTATGTGCAGATCATGATGGGCCAAAAGTGGCAATATGATCTGTGTGGTTGATTTACCATTTTTCCCAAAATTGATGAAAAGAAGAGGTTTTTAAAAGAGATTCTCAGCTTTCCACCAATATAAATTATGCTTTACTTTGAATTTAATAAGTAATTATTATTCATTTTCTATTCAAATTATGACTAAAGTCCCCGATTGATAGGTCGATTGAAAAAATCTTATAGCTTTCAAACAATATCACATTTTTGAATCCAAAACATGTGTCACATTCTATGCTTTGCATACTATAGGATTAAAAAAGAAAAAATTAATTTCATGAAGTTTTGACCAAGTTAAGGTGGTCAAACATGAAGTTTTTATATTTTTAAAAAGTTGTAATAAAAAATTCATAATTAATTATTTACTAGGAAAAAAATTACAAAAAAAATGTATCACATTGGGACATGAGTCCTCTACTTATATCTAAAATCTTTATAAAAAATATTATCATTTTATTGTGGTTAGGGTGGTATTGCATACCTACTTCTTATTTTTCCCTGAAATTCAAGTACTATGCATTGAAATTTCAAATTTTCACCAAATAAATTTTCTTTTAAAACAAACCTAGTATTTAGAAACTACATTCAATTTTCTACAGATTCTATTCTTACATATTTTTGAAATAATATAGATAACTTATTCAATTTTTTACGCCAAGTTTCCTAACTCTAATTTTTTGAATTTTTGCCACTTAAGGGCTTGTTTTTCCATGATGATCCAACACATACCCGTAAGGTGCACTTATCATGAAAAGAACCATCTCAAAGTGAGATGCTAACTTGATATGATGGAAATTCCTCCACCCTCTAATGCCACTGACCTCCAATGTGACATATTAGTCCTTATCCTACAAAATAGGACCAGAGGAAGTATTGCAATCTTTAATGGAGGGGTAAGAAGTACAATAGACTCTTGCTCAATCACTCCATCGATAAACCCATGCCTCCGATGCAGGTATAGGAAATTCCATCAAACAAAAATAAATATTTTACATTTTTATTTTCCTAAGGTTTGATAATTATTTGGTTGGAGTAATAAATTAAAATATTAGGCCAAAAATTGTAGTAAATAATTGGTCTTTTATTTTAATTTTTGGAGTGGAGATAGTCTAGGTGGCAGTGTTGAACTTGAGCTTTAAAAAGACAATCTTGAAATGGATTTTTGGGGGAGTTACAAATTTTTAAAACTCAATTAAATCCTCATAAATTTTAATAATGGAGATCTTGAGTGCCCAAGTTGAGTTGGCAGTTGCTTTTCTAATTGGGTCCCTATTTTCTAGGAGTGGAATCTTGCATGTTTGTTATTCTTGGAAATTTTTTTTGGAGTGGATTTGGAAGGGTTGTTGGAGAAATAATGATTCTAAATATGAATTTAATGCATCATTCAAATTTGGGGCTGCCAAGTTGTGTTTGAAATATTTTTCTAATTCAGGGCCTATTTGTGAGGAGTGGAAAGACTAGTTGGACTGCCAGTTTTAGCATATTGAGGAATGGATTTAGAAACTGATTTTTCTTGAGATTTAATGTATATTCTAAAGGGATTTTAATTCCTTTTTCATGTTGGGGTCATGGCTTTTTGAAGAAGGCCAAAATTGGGGGTTAAGAAAGCTTGTTTGGGGGTTTTCATGGAGAAATTGAAGGGGAGATTTTTAGATTTTGGGGAAAGAATGAAGATTCAAGCATAGTTCTTGTTGGAGGGTTGAAATAACTCATTTTTTTTCAGGTGTAAGGAGTTATTTATGACAGCATATTTTCTGGAAATTTATATTCCAGATTCTACAGAGTTTCTATTGAATGTTGCAAGTTACAAGCTAGAGATGTTGAGAAAGGATGCATGATTTGAACAAAGAATTTATGAAGCGTGATTCTTAAGTGAAATTACTATTGTAGATCAGTTTATTCTCAGTTTTTTTATGCATATTTATCAGCCATGGAGGCTGCAATAATTGTATTTTTAGATTTTTGAAGTATTTATGTTTCTTGTTGGTGATTTGAATGAACAAATAAAAAGTTTGTATTGCAGATTTTAAATCTGTTCTAGGTAATTTGTTTAAGACTTTGATTTGTTTTAAGTGGGGGAGAATGTGTGTTACTTCTCCTACTTCAGTGGTATCAGAGCAGAAATTCATGAGTCTGTAACAGAGTGCCGAATGTGAGGCAGTTGCAGTAGGACCTGTGAGTGTGGGTTGAAGCTAGCAGATCTTGAGAGTGAAGATCTTGTAAACAAATAGCCAAATGTGAGGTAGTTTACATGTGAAGAACCTGAGGGTTTTAAAAAAATTGTGTTGTTGAGGATTTGAGAAGCCTAGAAAATGGAAAGGAGAAAGGGAATTATCATTAGATGGATTCTAAGGATTCCCAGATTAGAGGTAATAAAAAGGATATTCAGAGAAAGAGAAATGATAAGGTTGCAACAACAAATAAATGAATTGAGGGATGAGATTGAAAGGAGGAAACAAGAGGAGAGAAGATTTGAAGATAAGTTTTATCTTTCTAATGATGTTTTGACTGCAGGAAAGAAAGAAGAAGTAATAGAATGTCACACATGCGACATTGAGGAGAAAGAAGAGTATGAGCATGAAGAGATTGATGAACCTGAAGAGGGATGTTTATTGGAAGACATGGAGGATGAGACTACAGTGATTGCAGCAGTAGAAGAGAGTTCTTTAAAGAACACCTATGAAGTTGAGAAGGATGATTTACTCATTCAGATTGAAAGAGAATGGGATCAAATTATTGCAAGGGAAGAAAAAGTTGTAGCAATGGAAGATACTGAGGTAAAATTTAATTTTGATAAATGTTGTTATGAAGATGAATGCGAGTATAATGAAGTTGCAACAGAAGAGTTTCCTTTGAAGGACATAAAAGAAAGTGAAGGGGATGATTTATTGATGTGGATGGCAGCAGTTGAAAAAGAATGGGATGAGTTGATCTCAGGTGAGATGAAGGTTGCAATAGAATGTGAGGAAAAAATATATTTTGATGATTTCTTTGATGAAAAATTTGTTGCAGCAATAGATCAATTTGAGAAAGTTGAATTTGAAGAGTGTAGAGTGAAGGTAAATGAAGAGTTCTCTAATAAATCTTTGTTAGAGAAAAGAGTAAATGAATATGTTTTGATTTGTGACTATGATTCATTGTCAGGGAAAGTAGAAAAGGATTCTCTTGTTAATGGAACTAACATTATTGCAACGATGTCATGTCTTATAGAAGGTGTTCAAATAGTGAAATTTCAGCAAGAAGACATGGTAAAGGAGGAGGGAAAAGGTAAAACAACAAAAGAGGTAATGAAGTACATTTGTTTTGTTGAAGGTGGAGGTATATGTTTGATTGTTAATTTTGATGGAATATATTGGTGGGAGGTTAGATTAAAAGTTTTGAAATACATGAAAGGTAGAGGAGTAAAGATGAAAGGGTATAATGTTGTAAACTTCTAGAAGATTCCAGTAGATAAAGAAATCAGGTGGATCAAAAACAAGCATAGGTTCTACAAAAGTTTATGAGTGCAACTCATGAAACATTTCTTGCTAGCTAGGGTGTCTAATGCAAGAGCATCCGGGTGCACAGGAAATCAACATCAAACAAAAATAAATATTTTAATTTTGTATTTTCCTAATTTTTGATAATTATTTAGTTGGAGTAATAAATTAAAATATTAGGCCAAAAATTGTAATAAATAATTGGTCTTTTATTTTAATTTTTGGAGTGGAGATAGTCTAGGTGGCAGTGTTGAACTTAGCTTTAAAAAATAAATCTTGGAATGGATTTTTGGGGAAGTTACAAATTTTTAAAACTCAATTAAATCTTCAAAAAATTTAATAATGGAGATCTTGAGTTCCCAAGTTGAGTTGGCAGTTTCTTTTCTAATTGGGTCCCTATTTTCTAGGAGTGGGAATCTTGCAAGTTTGTTATTCTTGGAAAAAAAATTTGGGAGTGGATTTGTAAGGTTGTTGGATAAATAATGATTCTAAATATGAATTTAATCCATCATTCAAATTTGAGGCTGCCAAGTTGTGTTTGAAAGATTTTTCTAATTCAGGGCCTATTTGTGAGGAGTGGGAAGACTAGTTGGACTGCCAGTTTTAGCATATTGAGGAATGGATTTGGAAGCTAATTTTTCTATATATTTAATGCATATTATAAAGGGATTTTAATTCCTTTTTCATTTTTGGGTCGTGGCTTTTTGAAGGAGGCCAAAATTGGGTGTTAAGGAAGCTTGTTTGAGGGTTTTCATGGAGAAATTGAAGGGGAAATTTTGAGATTTTGGAGAAAGAATGAAGAGTTGAGGATAGTTCTTGTTTGAGGGTTGAAGTAACTCATTTGGTTGCAGGTGTAAGAACTTATTTACAGCAGCATATTTGATGGAAATTTATATTCCAATTCTACAGAGTTTTTGTTGAATGTTGCAGGTTAAAAGCTAGAGATGTTGAGAAAGGATGCATGATTTGAGCAAAGAATTTCTGAAGCATGATTCTTAAATGATCTTGCTATTGTAGATAATTTTATTTTCAGTTTTTTATGCATATTTATCAGCCATGGAGGCTGCAATAATTGTATTTTCAGATTTTTGAAGTATTTATGTTTCTTGTTGGTGATTTGAATGAACAAATAAAAAGTTTGTATTGCAGATTTTAAATCTGTTCTAGGTAATTTGTTTAAGACTTTGATTTGTTTTAAGAGTTGGAGCATGTGTGTTTATCCACTTCAGCTTCAAAGCTTCAATAGAGACACGTTATTGTGTCGCCAATATCCTTACCCTCTGGCTTTGGTTGTTCCCACTTAGTCATTCCTTAGGGTGAGTACTTTTTCCCACTACGGCATGCCTTCTAAAGAATTCAACAAAGCATAAATTTCATGAAATTAAAAGACAAGTCTAGCATTTTGATCACCCAGTTAAGGGGAGAGCATAGGCCTATCACCATACAATCACAACATACAATGTTCAGTTTTTAAAGCCCAAATGCCAATTTTCTATTCTACATGAAGATATTACTTCATAAAAGATATGATGTTTATTTTAACCGAGAGAGCAATGTATCCCTATGGAACACTATTTATTTAGTTGTTACATACTGGCTATTACACTTAATTCTATAGAGATTGAGAACTTTGCTTGATTCTATGGAGCCCTCCCAACTGACTATATATGGAAGGACTCTAATTAATAAGTAATTGTAAATTATGGTAGAAATAACTTCAAGAGGTTCCTCATTGAAGTTTTACTATTAGTGGCAAGTGTGAATATTATACAATTAATGAACTAGACTAGGAATATTGGGTTGCACTATTGAATGTGGAGGTAGTTTAGGAATTGTGGTCATAAGAAAACACTCTCCAAAATCCCAATCAAGGAAAATAATATGTGTGGCCATGATAAAAAATTGACCAAACATATGAATCTCTAAACCACAAATCATCAATCACTCATCTTGGTCTAATTGGAGATAGTACAATCCTTGGTCTAATTTAGACCTATCTTGGGTACCTTTGCATTAATCATCCTTTAAATCAACATTTATACGCTCATAGGACCCATTATTTTGGACCTTGAGGCTTATTCCACTCAAAAATCATATAAATCTCAAAAGATAACATTCAATTAAAAAAACCCACCTTAAAAACCTTAAGTGGGACCCATTCACCACTTTGGGTGAATTAGTCCCCTTTGGTGAGACCAAGTCACCTAGGTGGCGAATTAATCCCTTTTGGGGGATTTTTTAATTTTGAGCGGGAAATTCACCAACCTAATTCAAATTTCTGATGGATGTCGGCCTGTGAGGTCTAAATAATGATTAATTATGTATGGATGCTTATAAATATAAGTTTTAGGTCATTTTTCAAAACATCTAGTCATTGTTAACAAATAAATGCAAGATTCAAGTGTTGAATATCTTTCACAAGAAGATTTACAAGTCTATCTACAACAAATTTGAAGCTTAGGGCAATAGCCAAAGGTTTTTGTAGGTCTTCAAGCTCAGTTTTTATCCAAGATATTTCTTTATGGATGCCTATGGAGAATCATGAAGAATTCTAGGTTGGGGAGATGCATCTATCCATCAAGCCAAGCATAAGGACTTGTTTTCTAAGTGTTTCCATCTTCCATTTTCTCTCCATCTTCAGCCTAAGGAAGGTTTGCATGTCATTAAGATTCATTTCTAATGTGATTTAGGATCTCTTAGAGTGAGTCTTACATTATTATAGTTTCATTTATGCATCTTATTCTTGCACATTAGAATAGGGTTGCACCTTACTTCAGATTTCCTAGTCTTAGATACACTTAGGGCTAGGGTTTTGCTGCATATTTCATCATCTCTTTCAAGGTTTAAATACCAATTAGGGGTTTGATTGAGGAAAACCTCCCATTAGAAACCAAATTATATTATATTTTGTAGGTGTTTTCACAAAATTAGATCTTAGTTGTTGTCTAGGAACAAATAATAGGTGTTGGAGTATAGATTTGTAATTTCAATTTTTAGAAAAGTGGAAAAGGACTAAGTCACCATTAGTGGCATATGAGTCCCACTGAAGGTATTTTCCAAATCAGTTTGTAGATTATAGTACCCAATTCTCTTAAACTATTTTATGGGTAGAAACCCTATCTGGGACTAAGTCAGCCTAACTTGGCATATGAGTCCAGCTTGGTTAGAAAACTAGATTTTCTAGAATTTCAGAGGAATCTACTTCAGTCCAATCTATGTCAGTTCCCAAGTGAACTCTTTCTATTTGGCTTCTATATCTTGTTTTATATTGCATTCAATCTATCTTTCCACATATCACAACGTATTTTCAAAAACTTCACATTTTCTTAGTTTTACATTAATAGTTTATCTTTTTTTCAATTAAATTTTCAGCCTTAAGAACAATCTCCTTTGACAGATTTCAATCTCTCTTACATTGGAATCTCAAGGACTTGTTTTTTGAGTGTGAACTTTGTGAAATCATATTCCTCTTCCTTCATTCTCCCTTTAGGTGTGGATAAGGGAAGTTGTGCACTCCATTTCCATAGTCCACACTCACAATCTCCATGACAATAATCAACATTACAAAAATGAAGAACAATAGTATCAAACTATTTACTATTGGAAGACTGAAATCACTGAGAGGGGGGGTGAATTAGTGATTTATAAAAGTCACAAACTTTTTCAAAACAAGAATTTGTGTTTTCTTTTAAACCAAGAGAACAAATGATAGATATGTGAAGTGAACTTGAATTTTAAATCAAAACACAAAATTATAGTTCAAAGAAAAAATTTGACTTATGCATGAACAATATTATATTTGCATAAACCATGAAATAAATATGAAACATTAATCAAAGAATGAACTTAACATTTTCACATGTATTAGAGCTCACATTAATAATAGAACCTCTTATGCATGAAATGTAAATTAACAGATATGAAATATTGATATGAAATGAGACATAACAATGAAAAATATGAAAGACTGATAATTATGCATTTGACAACATATTAGAATCAAACTGATAAGAAAAAAATCACACACATAAAATCACCACATAACATAGAATTTTGTGCTTAGTGAAAAATCCTCTAGGGGAATAAAAACCACTCATAGAGCACCAACTCTACACAAATCAGGAGCACCCACTCCAAGGAGAACCAACTCCTCACTAATTTAGAGCACCAACTCCATTACAATGCAACACAATTACAGTATTCTATTAGAACCCTAGAAGTGCAGATTTTGCAACTCTAGAATTTCAATAGAAGACTATGTATATAGATATTTCAATAAGCACACTAAAGAAGAATGTTGTATATGATTGACAACATCTTCTTTTATACAAATATCTAAGATTCAAAGAGATTTTCAATGTAAAACAATTTCTTGTCACTGTAAGAATAAAGCCTAATGTCTCACAACATTTCTCTTCACCATCCTGTCGAGAAATACCAAAAGCCCTTCTTAAATAGAAACAAGATAATCTATGCATATATTTTTGTAACTATAAAGGCAACTCAAGTTAGGGTTTCAAGGAAAAACCCTAACATAATCTCTTTTAAATAGTCCTTAAAAAAAACATTTCTATTATATCTTGGTAATCTCCTTTTTTATTGAAAAAAAAACATTTAACAAAATGAACAAACTATTTTAGTTAAAGCCCAAGCACTAAATCATTTGATTCAAACCACTTTTCAAAAAGCAACAGATTTATTACCCGATTAAGGTGTAAAGAAATCAAACAGATACCAAAGAGATTTGTTGAAGACAACAATAATTGTCCAACTGAAGAAACATCAAAACTTTCTTATTCACTATCGAGCTTGCATTGGCTCACAGTCAACCATGTTGTAGATCTAACCATACTCAACGTGTTAGCTGAGGGAAGACACCAAAACCTACAATCTATCATGCTATCCATGGAGGCTAGGGTTCTAAACCCTTCAACAATAATATTTCCCTAAAAAAAATTTCTTTCAAGTCTATTGAGGACTTTATCAAACACAATGATGATTTGAAGAACAAAATAAACAAAACAAAATAATTCCTTTAGAATCCATAGTCCAAGAAGAATGGAATTAAATCTTTTCCACATGTACATTATCAATGATGGTTGTCGATGCCAAGTCACCACTTACAAATAACAATTGACAACTTAAATAACAATACCCGATACCTCACAATTCCCAAAACATCATTACCTTGTAAAAATTATTCCAAATCAAAGACTTTAAAATGCCAACATAGATAATGATTGAACCAAAAAATGATGACTGCCAAATATCTTGTCACTACCATGTGACATTCAAAAATTTCCTTTGTAATAAACCAAGATTCATAGAATGTCGATGACCTTGAAATTTTAAAACAATGTAAGTCAATAACCATAATGCCCGATACCTTTTTCAAGGTAATTGCTAGCAATGCAATATATAAACAATGAACCATACCAAGTACCAATGGTAAAGCCATAAGAGTCAACCAACTTCTCATAATAATTGTCAAGACAATATGTCATGCTGATGGAAATAACAATGCCACAACTTATGCATTATAAACCATATGGTAAACCAAGGATCTCATTACCATAAAAGATACCAATAGAAAACACTCTTTCTTTTGAACCAATTTGAATGCTTCAGACAATAGTACATATCATCATCAATTATCTGCATATTATGTCCAATCTGTAAGAATTATGTCAAAGATCATATAAAATCACCATGTGAACCAACTAAAAAATATCATGTGTTCCATACCAAATATCAATCCCTGTTATCATGCCTAATCCCTAAATAATCAATTTGAAACAATGTGACTTGTAATCAATTAGAGAACAATCTCAAACATTCTCCAACTGCATATTAGCCAATCTAAGAATGCTAAACATAATACAATTTTTGAAACAAACTAACATAAACAATTGACAACATTTACATACATAAAATTATTAATACTAGTAAATGTAACCAAAAATATGATTTGGTATATTTGATGACTCTACTTATCACCACTAATAAAGATTTACCAACATATGAAAGCCAAAACTGCAATAAAATTTAACTTGTAGATTTTGTATGCCTACAATTTGTTAGATTTTTTTTCCTTTTGAAATGCCAGTGCCCCAATCTTCTAAAACCTCATAAAACTATGCAATTTTCTTTATATAATTAATCAATGTACCTTATAAGATGTTTCTTTGCTGGTATTGTGGGGTCCACAAGGATAGACTTTAAAATTTTAATTTTTTTTAGAAGCCACACAACATTCACTTTACATATAAACCTTGAAAAGAATTTGAATCTTCCACAATAAATTTCCACACCCAACAAGTGTATTCATATTAATTTTACTCTATTTAGGATTCATACAATTCTTGTTCATTCCCTAGCTTTTATACAAATGTTCATCCTTGGCATTGAAGGCGACCTTTAGTAATCATGGTGCTCAAATTTTTGCAACATAAGCCCCACCAATGACTCACATAGATAACCACATGACCCTAATATCCATTGAATCTTCACACCTTTATTCCAAAAAACACAAACACATGTAAAGAATCACTAGTCTCATAATGGTAACTACTCTAGACACACAGGTACAAGAATTTACTATGGACCCCAATTTCTTCTCATGCCTTTTTGCTGCTTTTGTATTGTCCTAGAATCATGATTATTTCTCCTTCACATGTCCTTTGCATGATATCATCAAACCATTTATGTTGTTATAGGAATCAAGGCCTCATTCTTTCACACCCCATAATCAAAACCAATCTCCCTACAACTGGTTCTTCAATCTATCATGCATAAGAGCATAACCATTGTTGCTTTGATACCATCTGAAGGTAAAAAATTACTTTATATGGATCTTCGATTGATCATGATAATTTATGCAAGGAGTTTATAGTTTATATAACTATAACTAAGAATAAAATCCTGTAACTACAACCTAATTGTTGCTAAAACACAATAGTGGACAATGTAATATACTCTAATAGTTGGAATGATATATCCCAAAACAACACAAGGATTGGGAAGGATACATCTCGATAATGAACATTGGAGTGGTGTTAATGTGGGAATGATATATCATGAGAAAAAAAAGCATTGTGAGAGATATATATTAGTGATGATTGTTAGATTTGGATCAAGGCTTGTCATGAGACTAGGAATAATACCACAGATATGATTGGATGATTTATGCTAGATTGTGTGAATGGATTGCATGAATTAGGATTTTCTAGGAGCATTAAGATTGATGAAATGGATGGAGCTAATGGAGGAAAAGATGCTTAGACTTATCATACCTACATTATCCCAAAAGGACTGGAGGGATAATGAAATCATTAGGATAGATGGAAAGATGTAAAGAGAAAAAAATCTATATTATCTTATAAGGATTAAAGGGGTAAATAAATGATATATAAATAATTAGGGTGGATGAAATGCATATAATTATTGTAGGAGAAGGATGAGATGCTAGAAGAAAATATGGACAAGGATTCATGTAGACACAAAATCTTAGATTAAGTGGGGTGAGACAAATGAATAGGATGGATAGATGGGATGACAAGGATGAAAGATAAATGGATTAGAAACATGTAGGCTAAATGGATGGGGGGATTCAAAGTGATAAATTAAAATTTCTATGTAGTAAGCACTTAAATTGACCTAGCCTAAGATACTATGCACCAAGGAATGAGGAACCAAGATGATCTTGTATCACATGCATAAAACTAATTCAACAAATATTAAGGTTAATCCAACATCTCATAAAGTTGCTAAAGAATTTGGTGGGCATAATTTTGGAAAATGAAAAACAACAAGAATACCCTAACATAACACAAGGTCACAAAGGACCTTGGTGGGAACAATGTGGGACACGCAAGACAAAACACACAAAATCCAAAACTATGCCCCTAGTTTCACTATTCAAAGTGTACCATGATATGATGGATCATGGCTAACTTGAGTAAGTTAAATATGGAGCTCAAAATAAGAATAAACAAATATTTTAAAAATCACTAAAGAAAAAAAAAATGTCTCAAATACCTTTTTCCATAAGGATGGTTGATGGGATAGATATGGTATGGTTTGAAGAATGATGTATCTTGTGAAGACTAAGGATGGATAGGTAAGGCCTAGTATTCTCATGATAAAGGATGATCAAGAAAATTGAAAGTTAAGGGGGTAGATCAATGGATTTTGTTAAAATACCAGCTTGATAGGGACATAGTCTTGACTAGGAAATAAACACAAGGATGTGACCTAGTGACAAGTATGCAAAATGATGAAAAGAGATGAGAATGGATGGGATGAAACTATTTGGGTAATACCACAATAATGAGTTCCACTTTTTGGCCAAATTAGGACATTGAAATCAACTTTTTTAACTAAATGTTCACTTTCTGAGAACTATAGTAGCTAAACCATTAAGAATTTGAAGATTATGTACACTAGTGATTTGTGGGAATTTATATATTGATTCTAAATATATTTTTAATTTTTATAAAAAAATAAATTGTGAATTTATTTACGTAAATTTAAATAATAATTTTTATAGTAATTTTTTTTTTAAAAAAAGCAATGTTTATGTTGTAATGCATAACTTTTTTCGAGATAGGATAAATTCTAATTTTTAAAATATAGATTTGTAACATCAATAACTAGTGCTAAAAGATCTAGGATTTGACAAAGCTATTATTAAGGGATATTCTAAACTAATTGTGGATTTCCTTAATGGTCTAAGTAAGCCCCCTTGAAATATCAGTAGCCTAATTCAAGATTTAAGATGTGTGCTCTCTTCTATGGTGGGTATCTCTATATCCCATATATACAAAGAAGGAAATAATTATGTTGATACTATCTCCAATGTAGGGATCTCCTAACTCAAATGGTAATTTTATAGATTTATGAATATCTTGACTCGTTTTAAGGAATGGTTGGATAAGGAATGAATGGATGGGGCTCCTTATAATATTCAATAATAATTTTTTGCTTGCTTTATGAGGAAGTTTTTACTATGTGGTTTAGGTTGATGGTCTCTCGCTCCATTTTGAATTTGAATTTGGATTGTAACATTCATTGGATGACAGGCCATAAAAGATAGGGCCACCCCATTGTGAATTTGAATTTGAATCCCAACATCTACTGGATGACATGTCAAAATAGATTGGGCTCTGCTCAAAGAGTGACATGTACCAAAACTGGCAGTGAGGTGGAGAACCTTACCTCACATGCTTATATGGGTCTAGCTTAGGGTGTGAGGTGTAATAATTATGAAAAGGAGGTTGAGTACTATGTGGGAAGAATGATTCCAACCTTGGATTATTTCATCAACTCATGTGCTTTTATATCTTGGCATTGTCCTCATCATCATTTGACAATCATGGGGGATTTTATAGGAATGTATCCCATGCCTTCAGATATTTATATTTATTATGAAATGGTAATTCCTTTATGTAATTATTCTTTTAATCCCTTTTCCCTTAATTTGGATTGCTTTTTCAATGTTGTGCTTTCCAAGGGAAGCCTTCACAAAATGACTACAAATTGCATCTCCATAGAAGCTAAGGATTTGAGAATAATTTCCATTATGATAGATAATCCCTGCATCTCCTCTTCATTGTACCCTCACTTATTTCCTAAGTATCATTCAATTAGACATCATTTCAATCAGATTTTGGGCTTCAATTGAATCTTATTATCTGAACCAAAGGAAATATGGTGTTCCACCTTTTGCAAGATGGAACTAGGCTTAGGGACCTATTTCATTCTTAGTTCATTAGGAAACCCTAGAGGTCCCTCAACCAAGTGACTCAATTAAGGGAATGGGACACACAAGGGGGTTTCCTTAGGTGTGATTAAATGAGGGCTCACCATTAAAATGAAGCTTCAAAGGAGAAATGCAAACTCTAATACACTAAACCCTAGAAACCTGAGAACATAAATTTTTTTTGACAAATAGAGATTAGATAGAAAGGAAGCTAGTAAACTGATGGATTCCAAGAAATATTTTCAACTCTTAAATTTTTCTTTTTGAAGTGCATTGAGACTCACACACTAGGATGGGTGATTTAGTCTTGATATAGGAATTTGGGCAGAATCTAGAATCTTCTACTGGTAAATAAAGATCTATAGTAAATTATTGAAAAGAGCTATACTGGGATTCATACACCTAGAGGGGTGATTTAGTACCAGTATTAGGGTTTGACTGAAACTTATGGAGCATCTAGTGATCTTTTGTAGCTTTCCTCTTGTTCTATCTCCATGTTTGAAAGTTTGAATTATGGTCACAGGTAGGTGAGTTTTTGTGAAGATGATAACTTGAGAATTTTGACATTTTTTGCAACTTTACTTCAAAGGAACTTCAAGCTCCAAATCACCTAAATCTACAATTTCACATGAAGACGGAAAAATTTTGTGTTAGGGAATAGGGGTTTGCCCTGGTCAAACCCTATTTTGGTAATCAAACCTTGAAATGAAATGAAATATCATGATGGAATGATGAATTAACAAATGTAATGTTGAAAATCACCAAACCCTTATAATAAAGGCTACAATCTTGTATGAAATGGCTCCAATGGATGTAGATCTTGACACTTGATTGGATGTTTGAAACTTGATCTTGGATGCTTGCTTGAATTATGAAACCCACATCACAAATGTTAGCTCAAAAACACACATGGTGCATGAATAATTTGACATGATGCTCCAAAATGCTTGATAATCAGCTCTTGAATGCTCTTGAATAGTTGAATTGCTAGATCACACTTGCTCATGAAAATTTCTAAGATAAATTATATGAAATAAGCTAAGTATTTATACTTGTTTATGCCAAATTTCTCAAAATTACAACACTACAAGCTAACATTAGATCTAGGAAAATAAAATCCCACCAAGAATTCAATTTAAAATATTTCATGGTTAAAAGTAGGACTCATACACCAGTTGGGGCATATGAGTCATAGTGTCACAAACTTCAAGAAATGTTAAATTCAATACAATATTTAAAATCAGGCCATGAGACCTAGGTGGGACCCATATGCCCAAGGTGGCATATGAGTCCCAAATAACTAGATCTAGAATAGCTAACCTCAAACATTGAAGAATAATTTTCCATTTATTAAATGTTGGAATTAACGATTGAGAAATGTATTAAATAAGGCTCATGGATGCAAAATAGGACCAAACAAGGCATAAAAAATCCCATATTTATTAGGGAAGGTGCAAAAAAGTGTGAAAATACAAAGGGATACATTTTCCTACACTATGGGTGATCCAACAATACTAGTTTACAATTTTTGGCCAAACTAGACACTAAATTGATTTTTTCTAACTAAACTTTCACTTTCAGGCACCTATAGTGGCTAAACCATGAGAAATTTGAAGATGATGCAAACTAGTGATTTGTGATATTTTGTTTGTAGATTCTAAATATATATTTTTTAAATTTTTTTGAATCAGATTGCACTTCTTTTTTGTCTCCTTCAAAAAACTAGTTTTTCAGTAAACACCATTTTTAAGGAGTGATTCTCACCGTATACAACATAAATTTTTTTCCATGAAGGATAAAATTATATATATATTTTTAATTTAGATTTGTAACTAGGATATATAGAAATTTCATTTGGCTTCGTAGTGTTTTATTGAATATTTTTTCCTTAATCAAGTTTTGAAGTCAAAAGAATTAGAATTCAGACATAGGCAGACTGTATACAATATAAAATTTTTTGTTGGATCAAAGACTTAATATATAGTGCACTAATATTTTTTATTTTTTTTTGATAATCTGGTATTTTTCCACATGTAAAGAACATAGAGCTTGATTTTCAGTGAAAAACCTACATTCACAAGAAATAAAAAATAAATATAATAATCAAATTAAATTTATTTAAAATTATAATTTTTGGGAAGCTTATAATAAGGACTAAATACTCACAATTTTTTTTTTAAATGAATTCATTTGGTTCCCCAAATGATAAATCAAAAGTGGTATTTTATTAGCATTTGGATGGGTGTAAAGGAGACTCCGTTATAGGTATGGTTTAAAACTAGCAGGGTTCTATCCAAGGGGGTTTGATCTAAGGTGGTTTGATCAAACCCTCTTCAATTGGAATCCTTTAAATGGAACTTTTCAAGGCTTAAATCATTATATTTTCTAAAAATATGCGATTTCAGCAAAAAGTAGGATCTCCAAGAAAATGTAAACGAGTATTATGGGATCACTGCTGTATTTAGCCCCCACTTTATTGAGAGGAGGAACTTGCTTCAAACTCACACTAAAGTAAACACACTCATATCAAGAGGGGTCCAAGTGTACCAATGCTAGTGACATAGGATGACAATGATCTAGAGGGATGATTAAGCCCCTAGGACCAAGATCCTATGGCAAAACAACATAGGGAAAAAATAACACACAAGTGTTCATGATATATGAAGCAATAACAAGGTACAAGCATATAATATCAAAGAAAAAAAGAAGAAAGAAAAATAAGGGAAAAAGAAGGGTGAATCAAGCTTTGATTTTTTGTACAACACGATGTGGATCAAGCCTTAACTATTTGTAAAAAAAAATGTGTACAAGTGGAACACAATGTCTTCTATGAAAACCAAACACACACTCAAATGAGCTAGTGAAACCTCAAACCATCGACTAGGTGAGCCCCCAATGAGACACATACAAATGTGGTTGGTATGCGCTCACAGATAGACAAGCAAGTGGCTATGGGAAAGTCATGCCTAAGTTTGGTTTCCCATATGTACTAACCATACCAAAGCTATACCTCCTAATAACTTTGATAAGGTGCCACACAACAAGAATAATAGCATTCATGAGGCAAGAAAAAATTTGTATTCTAACATTCATGAATAAACAAGATGGCTCCACAAGCAAGAAAAGTGTGTTATGAAAGGTGGCCATATAATAGTTATTGTAAATGAAAAAGTTGTGTAAGGTACATTCAATGGGGTTTTTATTAGTTCATGGAAGGTCTTAACTTAGGGACATCATGCATAATCTATCTAAGAAAGGACCAATCAAAGAATAGAATATTCACAACTTAGGGGATACAATGTGTCCCGTCAATCCACTAAGAGGAATATAATATGTTAAGAGAGATCATACTCCTCAAGGACATCACGCCCAATGCCACCAAAAAGAGAAAGATGCATTGCATAAAGTAAGAATACCACACAATGAAATATGAGTTGTAAAATGCAAAAGAATAATGCCAATGTATCCCCCACTTTAAAGAAATTGCTAAACACCATGCTTTGAGCAATTAATTTAAAGTATTAAATTATAAATGCTAAAAATAAATAGGACATGAGAGCTTATTTGGAAAGCCCTATGCCAAGTCATATGTTTCCAAGTGAAACTACATTGTAGATAAGCAGTTTCCTTCAAGATGCAACAACTATTTAGATAACTCAGTAGGCAACAGGTGAGCCAACTTAAGGCATGTTATCCACATCCCAAGATTTCTCTTATATATACATGTCCAAGGCGGTCAACTATCCAAAAGAGACAATGACAAGTGCCATAGGAGGACAAGGCTACCTAACCCCTTTCCCCCAATTAGTGCAAGACAAGGATGAGTTGAGATGATTGATGCAAAAAATGATAGAATGAAAATTAGTATCAATTAGAGGAGCTAGGTGCTTCAACATAAGGAGTAGTACCACACTCCTTAAGATGTTGAATTTTATCAATTAAAGTATTACCTTAATTAGTAGAATGAACATGAACTCTATGATATGCAAAAAATGAACTCTTGTAGTAAAATTTATTTCATGTTCTTGGAGGGAGAAATATCAAGTGATCTTGGAGGAGTCTCAATAAGATACCCTCTTGATCAATTGTAGAGGATTTTCCTTTATTTTTTGAGAAAGATATCTCTTGCTTAGTACAAGACATTATACTTACACAAGGATCTTTAGATTATGAGCTTTTGTTCTCTCCTTGAAAGGAGGGTGTAAAATGTAACAAACTCCAATAATTACTAAGACATGTCCTATGAGTGCTTTGTGTAATGACATTAATGTTAAGTGAAGAATTATTTGTTTCTTTCATTTCTTTTGAAGGGCAATAACCAATACCACTAGTTGTTTCTTGCATGTTACACTCTATAGGGACATAGATACCTTGTTCTCTAGCATCACATTCTTTCCCACTATAAACAATTTTTTCATATTTCATAACCTTTTCCATAATTCATTTTCATTTCTTTCAGATTCGATGGTTTCTCATAATCAATTTCATCAAAAATTTGTTGTGTAATCTTCTTCTACTTCTAAAGTGGTTGAGGTAGATAATTTCTAATTTTGTGTTGACACTATTGATTTTTATTTTTCATGCTTTTTTGTTATGATCTTTGGTTTCCCATCAATTTTAGGTGTGAAATACAAGGAACCCCAATCATCTTTGAATAACTTTGTGACTTCTTAAATATGCTTCTCTTTTTCTTTCTCTTGCATGGGTTCCACTTGTATAGTTGGTGTCAATGTTTTCAAAATGTTTTCCTTATTTTTTCAAGCTGTAAAACACTATAAGGCTCAAAATTAACTTCAATCATATGCACTTTGTTTTTGTAGACATAATTCATTTTAGGATGAATATTTTAAGGCACCACATACAACTTATGAATTCATGAACTTCCTAAAAGGAGGTTGTATGAAAGATCATGCCGCATAACATGGATCAAGGTTTGTAATGTAACTTTTTCAACTATAATAGGTAATGTGATCATTCCAAGTGATTTTTTTCTACATTGTCAAATACTCAAATTAATAAGGAATCAAGTTCAATTCTTGATTTATCTATGTGAATCTTATCCAAAAGGGTTACACTAAAGAAATTAAGGGCCAGGCCATTGTCAACAAGGGTTCATTTTATCCTTGTACTACTAAAAATAACTATTATCATGGAAGCTTCATATTATTTTTACACTTCTAGTGAAGGTAACTCATCTTGATGGAAAGTAATATCTAAGTTTACTAGAGTTATAGCTTGGATTCGGGTTGCCACATCACTTTATTGCATTTTAAGTGGGATAGGAACTTATTTTAAGGAACTTTGAATCATGCTATGATAATGAGGGGAAGCTTGAATAAGGTCGCATAATGATATATCAGTGGGATTTTTCTTAGTGGCATTATGTAAAGGAAAAAGAGGGGCACTAGGAAAGACAGGGTTAGGAAATGGGAGAGATGTTGAAGGTGTTTTTCTTGGTTGCAGATTGTTTCTAGTGTTATATGTATGAGGAACTGTATTATAATTCGATTGTTGTGAAATATTATTCTTAGGTGGTTTAAGAATAAGGATAGGTTTAGTTTGAGTTTGTGGTTTGTTTGAGGGTGGGTAAAGGATAAGTTTAGGCTTAGGATATTACTTCAAGGGATATCTAATGTGCATAACCTTAGAATAATTATCCTTGTTTGCATGATCTCTTAGTGAAGGGGAGTCTAATGTCACTTCGTCATCTTCATCTAAGGAAGACACATCACTATTGTTTGAAAGACGTGTCAATTATGTTCTCATTTTCTTGAACCATGATATCCTCCCTAGTAGGAGAGTTTTTAGGAGAACTACAACCTAGATGTTTATGACATTCAAAGGCCGATTCGTCTAAAATGACTTCATCACAAGCAAGGGAGTTATCAATGGTTGGATTTTCTTTCTTTTCAATGATGGAATTCTATTGCTCAATAATGTTTTCCCTAAGGGAAGAGAGAGAAATAGGATTCTCATGGCTCTCATCGATCGTATCTTCTAACACCAAGGTATCTTCTTCACAAATTTGATTGTTATGATTGTCTATGATTTCATCCTTTTTCTCTAAGGTCTCATTCTCTTGTTCCATAATATCTTCCCTAGTAGGAAAGCTTTTAAGAGAGGGGAAAACAAGTAGTTCATCACATTCCATGGTTATATTTTATAAAGTAGCTTCATCACAAATAGGAGATGCATCAAGAGAAGTTCACAACTATAAGTTTCAAGCTTACAAATGATTGAATCCAATAGTTCAAATAGACCTTTCCAAATGTTAGGCACATTAGGAAGGAGAGAAATAATGCTAAAAATTGCAATCATTGGATCTCTTAACACTAACATAGCCTCTTCACAAATGTGATTTCTATGATTTTCCATGATTACATCTTCTTTCACTAAAGCATTCTCACACACAGGGGGTGTTGGGAGAGGAATGTAGACTAAGTAAAGTAGTAACAATGATCTCATCATCTTGTGTCATAATATCTTCCCAAGGGGAAGAAAGAGAAGGAAAAACAAGACTTTCATGTTTCTCAATGATTTCATCTTCTTTCACCAAGATAGCTTCATCACTAATAGGAGAGGTATAAGGAGAAAAGAAATTATGATTTTCATGATTTTCTATGCTTGCATCTTCTTCTATCACATCGTTCCCACAAATAAGAGAGATAGGAAGGGGTGTGGAATTAAGGAAGGTGTCAAAATTTTCACTCTCTTTCACTAAGAGACTCTCATAACTAGGAAATATTTTGGATGAATGACTATGTTCAAGTTGATTAATTTTTTCTTGGCATAATTAGAAAGGAAAGATACTATGTAAAAAGTAATTCATACAACTTATGAAATCCTTGGAGATGCAAATAGTTATCTAAAAAATTAGATGATTTTTACTATTGAAACAAGTTTTTCAATGAACACAAGATAAATTTGATTTAATTCCAATTCAAATGCACTTGAAGTGAAACTAATTGTGAAAAGATTGTAAATGGTAGAAATTATGTAAACTAAAATAGGGATTTGATAGCAACAAATAGAAGCATAGAAATTAAGTTTTAAATACTGTAAAATGTAGATTTAAACCTGATTTGAGACTAAATCACCAAGATGGGAAAATGAGTCCCAATTAGGGTTTATAGAAGGTTCCAATTGTGAAAATAAGTCAACAAAAAGTACCCAAAAATATTGAAAAACCACCTATACATGGACTAAATTGCCTAGGTGGGAAAATGAGTCCTAGATTAGGGTTTTAAAACCAAATTCAAAAATTTCTAAGTTGATGTTAAGGTTTTTAGGTTGTATGTTGACTTGACTATTTGAAATTACATATTTTTAGTGAAATTGAGTGATTTAAGATGCAAAAATTTGACCTATATGCACTTTTTACTAGTGTAATGGTTAGAAGTCTTAAATGCAAATTAACTAATGCAAGATCCAATGCAAAGTTAATGCAAGCTACATCTAGGACTGCAATATTCTCCAAATAAGAAAGAAAGGGTTCAAAGGTCGGGATCACCAAAATGAACGAAAGGAAATAGGGTGTTCCACCTTGTGGGAGATGGAACTAGGCTTAGTGACCTATTTCACTCTTAGTTCACTAGGAAACCCCAAAGATCCCTCAACCAAGTGACTGAATTGAGGGAATGGGATACACAAGGGGGTTTCCTTAGGTGTGATTAAATGATGGTTCACCATTAAAATGAAGCTTCAAAGGAGAAATGTAAACTCTAATGCACTAAACCCTAGAAACTTGAGAGCATAGAATTAAATTGACAAAAAAAAATCAAACATAAAGGAACCTAGTAAATTGATGGATTCCAAGAAAGATCTGCAACTTTGAAATTCTTCTTTTTGAAGTGCACTAGGACTCATATGTGAAGATAGGAAATTTAGTCTTGTTATAGGAATTTGGGAAAAATCTGGAATCTTCTGCTAGTAAATTAGGATCTATAGAAAACTACTAAAATAGGTATATTGAGACTCATACGCCAAGAGGGGTGATTCATTCCTAGTATTTGGGTTTGACTGAAAATTTTCTAGCTCTTATTGATCTTTTGTAGATTTTTTCTTGTCTAATCTCCAAGTTTGAAAGTTTGAATTCTGGTCTGTAGGTGAGTTTCCATGAAGATGACAACTTCTTAACAACTTTGACAATTTTTGCAACTTTTTCTTCAAAGGATCCTCAAGCTCCAATTCATCTAAATTTGTAATCACACATGAAGTGGGAAAAATGTTGCTATGTTAAGAAATAGAGATTTTCCTTGGTCAAACCCTATTTTGGTAATAAAGGCTATAATCTTGTATGCAATGGCTCCAATGAATGTGGATCTTGACTCTTGATTGAATGTTTGAAATTTGATCTTGGATGCTTTCTTGAATCATGAAACTTATATCACAAATGTTAGCTAAAAAACACACATAACCCATGGAGACTTTGACATGATGCTTGAATCTTGAATTGATGCTCCAAAATGCTTGATAATCAACTCTTGAATGCTCTTGAATTCTTCTGAATACTCTTGGATACTTAAATTAATAGATCACACTTGCTCATGAAAATTTCTAGGAGAATTTATATGAAATAAGCTAGTATTTATACTTGTTTATGCCAAATTTCTCAAAATTACAACTCTACAAGCCATCATATCTAAGATAATAAAATCGTCCCAAGAATTTAATTTAAAGTAGGTCTTGGTTAAAGCAGGACTCATAGGCTAGTTGGGGCATATGAGTCCTAGTGTTACAAACTTCAAGAAATATTAAGTTCAATGCATTATTAAAAATTAGGCTCCAAGACCTAGGTGGGATCCGTATACCCAAGGTGGCATATGAGTCCTAGATCACTAGATCTAGAACACCTAACCTCAAACATTGAATAATGAGTTTTCATTTATTAAATGTCAGGATTATCCATAGAGAAACATATTAAATAAGGATTTTGGATGCAAAATAGGACCAAATAAAGCATAAAGAAGTCCAAATTTAGTAGGGAGGGCCCAAACAATTGTGAAAATGTAAAGGGATACATTTTCCTACACTACATTATCCATCATTTTTTGATGGGGCTATTCTGGCATGGATTATGGATTCTCAAAGAGAATTGGTAGAATCTGGCAGAAATTAATGACTTTCTAATTTTTAACTATATTTCTACTAGATCCTTTTGGATGTTGTGTGATGATAGCATCCTACTAGTAGAGATCTAGCATGCTATTTTTTTTCCAAATTTTGGCAACAACTAAAATATTGTTTTACTTGCTAAATTTTTATCCACTAATGTAATTGTTGTGAAATATTTCATCTACCACTACCACTGTAATTCCATGGTGGATGCGAGGAAAAGATTAGATTTTTTATCTTGTGTTCCTTTGTGACAAAATGTAGAGATCTAGAAGATCTTTAAAGAGGCTGGTATGAAACCACTCTTTGTGGTGGTACAAGGTATAATGATGATATAACTACAATTTTTTATAACTCTTGGAGAGAGAATAGAGTTCATATTGGTAGCATTGGGTTTTGAAGTGCCCCCTAGGATGATTGCAATTGTGACTAGTCTTCAGTACATTGGCCTAAGGGTGTCCAAAATAAGTAATGGAAATTACTAGAGGTTTATGGAAAACTTTCTTGAAGGTGATGAAAAGATTGAGAGTATCCAAAATGACTATGATTGGGAGTGCCTCTTGGCCCGTTATGGGGTTCTTAGTGTGCACATCAAGAAGTATTTTACCTCGCAAGGGCGTTACACCAAATTTCACATGTACCATTTTCCCTTTCTCTGTCACATTTGTAGGAATGAAAAAATGAAATACCTTTTTTCTTCTATTTTCATCTCTCAAACAATGCAATGCTAAGGGAACCTTGCCCCACCTCCACCAGGATCTAATCTAGTTTCTTTATAACTATGGTTTTGCAATGACCCCTTGCTAGGACCTCCTAGTGGTATCCCTACTAGTAATGTTTCCCCCATTTCTCAAGTGGATCCCCTCCCCTACTCATCTTAGGCCAATCCGTCTACTGTTGGCACTTCCTCTATGAGACCTCCCTCCAAGAAACCCCCTGCTCTTCTCTCCAATTTGAAACAACCCTCTATTAAAGGCCTTCTTACCAAGGGAAACCCTGTTACTTAGGATTTGAAAGGAAAGGAGGCTAGTTTTAACCCATTGAGAATCCTCTTTAGTGCTAAAAGGAAAGTTTTTGATAGTTTCAAACAAAAAAAACTACCAAAAAATTCACTATTGAGATTAGAGATGAGGGAGAGCAAGGAAAATTTGAAGATTATAGTAGTTGGAAGGGTGAGAGAAGGTCAACAAGGTTTGTAGGTCAATGTGCTAAAGTTAAAAAACTTTACTTCAAAGAACCTAGGGATGACCTTGAAGATGAAGCTCTACCTACCATTAATTTGAGTAAAAAGGAGTTGTTGGTGGTTTTGGGAGAAGACCTCTCAGAAGACTCTAGTAGTAGTGAATAGGATGAAGAAACAATTGGTGATGAGGAACTAGTGGTTGAAGACTTAGAGGATGAGGAAGAGGAAGGGCTCCAAAATATTAAACATGAAGTCGAGGAAGTGACTAACATAAGTCATAAAGGGGATGGATGAACAACCTATGGAGGAAAAGGTTGAGGAGATGCAAGATAATGATAGGTCCCTCAATATCTATGTTACTCAAGTCTGAGAACTACAATGTACAAAATGGACAAGATGGACAAGTCCTCCAATAAGTTAATGACAATCACTTTTGGAATTATGTGAAAGGCTATCCTTGGTATGGTGAGTGGAGTGACTAAGGAAAGGCCATAAAAAGATGAAAGCCTCTCATATTGTTGAGGAGCAATTAGATAGAGTGACTAGATCTATGGAATAATATAGCAAGGCTATGGAACAGCTAGAGATAGAATGGAACCTAATTTGCTATCCGAAAGAGTAATTTGGGTCTTTATTTTTTGTTTTTTTATCTATGTTATTACTAGGCCTGTGTACCCCTCAATCAATTAGACTTGGTTATGTCTTTAGGAGTGCTATTTTTTTTTGGTTGATAGTTTTTGTTGTTTTACTTCTTGTTAGGTGTTAGTCCTACTATAGGGTGCTGGTTGGTTTGATGCCCCTATTATTTTGCTGGAATGTGGGCCTTGTTCAATTTTTTGGTTGGGTTAAAGGGCCCTTTCCCTTGCTCTTGTTACCAAAAACATCAATATCTAGTGCACAGATATTTTCTTATGATTTTTTGTTATATTATTTTTTAATTAATTTTTAAAGTCAAGGTAATTATAATTTGGACATAGGTGTATGTCGTAACACATAACTTATTTTATATAATCAATTTATTTTTTTTGTTGAAACAAGGACATCAATACCTAGTGCACATATTTTTTTTGGATTTTTCCAGTATTTTACTATTTTTTTAACATGTATAAAACAAAGAACTTAATGTTTTGTGAAAAATCCATGTTCCATAAAAATTATAAAATGAATACATAATAAAATGAAGGTATATTAAAAATATACTTGTTGGAAAGTTCATTTCAAGAAATATGATCTTGAAGATTATCTTCTCAAGTTAATTACATTTGAAGGTCCAACCTGAGGTTTAAAACTAGAATTTATGAGGAAATTTTGGTGGACACTAAAAGTGACTAGCTAAGGTCATTTGTTTGAAGGTCCTTTAAATGAAGGTACCTTCGATCTTGAGGATATTTCCTTTGTTCGAAGGTACCTTTGAACAACGATATTTTTGTGTGGCCAAATAATTTTAACTATTAGTGTTAGAGGACCTTCAAATGTGGGTCCACCAATAAAATAACAGTAAGAAAAATTTACTAGTCAACCTTCAAATGAAGGATATTTTTAGTTGAATTATTATAATTAAATTTTTATTCAAATTGCATATATATATGAGGTCAATTTTTGTGTTTTTAATATAAAAATAATGAAAATTTTTCCTTTTTTTTTTCAAAATTTTTTCACGTGATTTACATTTGGAATGTGGAATTGAAAAAAATGTATTTGCCATTTTGGAAGACATTGTACAACATTTTTTGGATAAATGAATTATTAAGATCATATTTTGCAAATAAGGAGATGGGAAGTAAAAAGAAAAAGAAAGATAAGACTATACAATCATATTAAAATAAAAAGGAATAAAACTTACCTGAAGAAAGAACAAAAAATATTACAATCGAAGAGAGGGTATGTGTTTTATAAGCATGTATTTTTTTCCATTAAATCATCTTCTTGATAAGATTAGGATCAATAAGATCAAATTATTTTCAATTGAAGTAATTTTTTAAATTCAAGTATGTTTTATATTCATTTATTTTTGTTGCAAATCTCATTACCATTCCTAAGTCCTCTATTAAAACCACTGTGTTCTCTACTACTATAACTAATAACCTAAACCCTAAACCTTATTTACCATAGAAACCCTAAATCCCAAAGGTCCTAAATGTTAAATCCTAAAAAATAAACCCTAAGCCCTAAACCCTAAATATTATTGATCTAAACTTATGAATGACTATGTCTTGGCCAAATTCTCTTGACTAAATTTTAACTAATCATTCATTCTACTAGTTTTGTACCTCACCCTTGGTTTAGGCTATACTTCTTAAATCTTATATTTTATATGGGCCCTAAACATATAGATCTCATTTTATATATAAATTTTTATCCCTCAAATCACCCTCCCAAGTAAATCATAATCTAAAAAATATAATCCCATATAAAAAGTTATAGATTTTACAAGACTTCTTGTTTCTATAACTTACTCCTTTTGAAACCTTCTCATGGATATATCATTAGCGAGCTACTCCATATATATCATTTCATTTTTAATTGAACCTTTAAATATGTTCAATTAAAATATTGATTAAAACCTTTTTGAACATACCTACATTGCATCTATGATAAACCCTACCTATCCTACCCTCCCCAATGGAACCCCCTTGTGATATATTTATATACCTACCTAAACACTAGAAAATAGTGTCCAAACAATATGATGAAAGATATTAGATATATATCTCATTAGTGACCACATCCTCAAAACATCCTAGAGACATGTTCCCAAATATAATCTAACTAATATCATTAAGTTCCATGTATATTCCATTTAGATAAGGTCTCATAAATATTATCATTAAATGAATATATATATTCTTATCAACTCTTCAATCTATAAATAAAATTCAACTAAATACTTAAATTCCTTTCATAAAATCCTTATATATATTCACTTTATTTTTTATGGATCCCATTGTACGATTCCTAAGATCTACCTCTACTAGAACCACTATGTTCCCTACTCAATTATAACTAATAGGTCCTAAAACCTAAACCCTATTTACCCTAGAAACCATAGTAATAAATCCTAAATCCTAAACCCTAAAACATAAAACCTAAATTTTCTTGAACCAAATCTATGATGACAATATCTTGGCCAAATTCTTACCAACTAAATTAACTATTCATTCCTTTCTACTAGTTTTCTACCTTACCCTTGGTTCAGGCTATAATATTTTATTCTTATACTTTCCATGGGGCCTAAATATCTATATATAAATTTTAGATATATTTTTATCCCTTAAATAATCCTCACAAGTAAATCTTAATCTAAACAATAATCCCATATATAAAAAAATTAAGGATTTTACCTCTTGTTTCTACAACATACTCCTTTTGAAACCTTCTCGAATACATCTTTTCATACTCAAAGTCCTTGGGATCGATATATATCCAATGAGAAAGCTACTCCATCTATATCACTTCAATTTTAATTGAACCTTTAATTATGTTCCATTAAAGTTGATTAAAAACTTTTTGAATATACGTGTTCCTTGCACCTCATTGGTCCCATCCTTGAAACATCCTAGAGACATGTTCCCATTTAGAATCTTATGAAAACCATCCTTCTAGGTCTATTCCATTTAGAAAAGTTCTCATAAATATTATAATTTATGTATAAATTCTTATATACTATATTCAATCTATAAATTAAATTCACTTAAATACTTAAATTCCTTCTATAAAATCCTTATATATATATTCACTTATTTTTGTTGTGGATCCTATTACCATTGATAAGCTACCTCTTCTAAAACCAAGTTATGTTCCCTACTTCTATAAATAATAGACCTCCTAAACCCTAAAGCTCATTTACCCTAGAAACCCTAGTCCTAATCCCTAAATCCTAAACCATAAACCCCAAAAATGATTGAGCTAAATTTCTTTGATGACTATGTCTTGGATGATTTCTCTCTGACTAAATTAACTAATCCTTTATTTCTACTAGCTTGTACCTTACCCTTTGTTCAAACTATACTCCTTAAATCTTATGTTTTCCATGGGGCCTAAATATCTAGACAATTAAGTTAGATATAGTTTTATCCCTCAAATTTCACCCTCATAATTAAATCATAATATAAACAATGATAAAGCATATGAAAAAAATAAGGATTTTTCCTCTTGTTTCTATTTAACTTTAGAATCCTTTCAAAACATTCTCTTACCTCTTTTCTTAGTGAAGTATTTACCACTAGATATATATATCTAGAATGAGCAATCCCATTTTCTTAGTAAAACATTTCGCCAATGGAATCCCCTTGTGATATTTATAAGAAAATACATGAATCTAGAGAATTGAGCTTATATAAGAATTAAGCTACAAAGATTAAGTTCAAAATTTTTATTGCAATTTATTCTAAAATATTTTCTGGGTGATCCCACAATAGTGGTTTACACTTTTTGGCCTAACTGGACACTGATATTTTTTTTTTAACACAATCTCCACATTTGGGCACCTATAGCGATTAAACCGTAAAGAATTTGAAGATGATGCAAACTAGAGTCTTGTCATATTTTGTCTGTAGATTCTAAAAATATTTTTTTCTATTTTTTTGGAATCAGATTGCACTTCTTTTTCCATCTCCCACGAAAATTGGTTTTTTCAAAAAAAAGCATTTTTAAAAAGTGACGCACACCGTATAATGCATAACTTTTTTTCCTTGAAAGATAAAATTCCAATTCTTTCAAATTTAGATTTGTAGCTCCGATATCTAGTGCTTCCACTTAATTAGATAGTTTTTTATTGAATATTTTTTCTTTCAAGTTTTAAAGTCAAACCAATTACAATTCAGACATAACATGACCGTATAGCATAACTTTCCTGTATGTATCGAAATTATTTATTTTATTTTTTTGTTGGATCAAGGACTCCAATATCTGGTGCACTCATATTTTCAATTTTTTTTTTGATAATATTCTATTTTTCCACTTGGTGCAAAACAGAGTTTTGTTTTCAGTGAAAAACCTATATTTAATAAAACTTAAAAAACAGATAGATAATATAATCAAAACATACTAAAATTATATTCGTTGGATAGCTTGTTTTGAGGGGAACCCGATACTAGTTGGGTTTTTGAGATCTTCTCCATTTTCATTCTGAAATTGAGCTTCGAAACGCAAAATTTTCAACAATTCTGGTGCCTTAGGAACCAAGGATGAAAAAAGAGGGGTTCGGCCGAACAAGTGTTCGGTCGAACATCTTGGAAGGGTTCGGTCGAACTAGGGTTCGACCGAACCCATGTTCGGCCGAACCACCAACACATACAATTAAAAAAAGCAATTAAATGAATGTGTTTTTTGTTTTAGCCATACTAAATGGGTTCGGCCGAACCTAGGTTCGGCCGGTTCGGCCGAACCCACTCTAGTATGATTTTTTAATAGGGGATTTAGTTGGTTCGGCCGAACCAACCCTAAATGGTTCGGTCGAACCTTAGGGTTCGGCCGAACCCATTTGATATGAGGAATGGGAAAATTTTGAAATTTCCTTCCTCTTCAAAAGTGTAAACCACTTATGTGGCTTCACCCTTCTTTTATATGATATATATAGGGTCTCAACATACAAAAAATAGAGTAGATGTCATGCCTAATTTAGTTACTAGAGAAAAGGAGGTTGAATTACACATAGTTGATGTTAGGGAGGAGGCCCAATCACAAACAATTGATGCTAGAGAGGAGGCCTATCCACACTTTGATGTTATATAGGGTTGAGGATAAATTCCTTTTATGGATATTATTATTATGAATCTAATTAAAGAGGCGAACAATTTTTTTTTTACAAAAGCATGATCATTTGCCTAAAATACATTAAAGAAAATGAAATTTTATGTTGAACAACCTAGTCAAACTATTAAGAGGCCATTGAATAGAACTTCAAAGGAAATACTTGAGGCTTATTTTAAAAATCATGATACACTTGGTCAATCCCAACTGCTATCAATATTACTTCATGATGAGTTAAAAGAGCCATTACAATTGTTGGGTGTAGATTTCATAAAAAAAGGAAAACACACCTATAAAAAGATATTTTTGAAAATGTTAAAAAATGTTTGGGTTCCATTCAGAAAAATCTCAATCAATGGATAAGATAATTTTAAGTCAAAAAATATGAAGAAAGCATCAAATCTATTCACTTTCAATTAAAATTGGCTTAAGTAGAAAGACACTAACAAGATATGTGAAAGAGTATGTGTAGGATCATGATGGGCCAAAAAGTGGCAATATGATGGGTATGTGGTTGATGACTTTTTTTTTTACCCAAAATTGATGAAATGAAAAGGGATTTTAAAGGAGATTCTCAGCTTTCCACAAATATAAATTATGATTTACTTTGAATTTAATAAGTAATTATTATTCATTTTCTATTCAAATTATGACCAAGGCCTAATTGATAAATTGATTGAAAACATCTATAGCTTTCAAACAGTGTATCACATTTTTGAATCAAAAATTCATCACATTCTATGCTTCATAATATAGGATTAAAAAAGAAAAATTGAATTTCATGAAGTTTTGACCAAGTTAAGGTGATCGGACATATGAGTTTTATATTTTAAAAGTTGTAATAAAAAATTCATTATTAATTTTTACTTGGAAAAAATTACAAAAAATATGTATCACATTGGGACATGAGTCCTCTACTTATATCTAAAATATTATAAAAAAATATTATCATTTTATTGTGGTTAGGGTGGTCAGAAAGATACCTACTTCTTATTTTTTCCCTAAAATTTAAGTACTACTGTATTGAAATTTTAAATTACCAAATAGTTTTTTTTTTTTAAAAACCTAGTAGTTTAGAAACTACATTCAATTTTCTACAAATTCTAGTCTTACATATTTTTGAAATAATATATATAACTTATTCAAACTTTTACGTTAAGTTGCCTAACTCTAATTTTTCTTATTTTTTTGCCACTTAAGGGCCTATTTTTTCCATGATGATCCTGCACATACCCAAAAAGAGAAAGGTTTTGGATGATATTATTATAGAAGAAAATTGGTCAATGATGTGTAGGGATCCTCATTTTGAGAAGATTGAAGATGGTGTTAGGAAGTTGATCTCAAGTTTTTTGCATGATTATACTCATCCTTCATCAAATAAAAGAGATGTTCTCAAACACAAGATTGAGAAAAATAATTTTGAACTGCATACAAAAATGGTTTGACATAACACAAAATGAGATGTATGTGATGTTTAATGATGAAAATCCTCATATAAACATTGGAAAAACAATGTTTGAAATGTTAAGGCTGCACTATGTGAAGGAAAACAAGGTTTTTGAAACTTTTTGTTGTTGATATCATATTAAATTTGATCTTTACCATCAAGTGTTTTGAAATATTAGAGATGAAAGTGATGGTTCTCAAAATAAACCTCCTAAATGTGTAAGTCAATTCATAGAATCAATATTATATGTTAAATTTGATGATGATGTAGATGGTCAAATAAAATACATACAAGGGTATTGTGAAACATGTGGAAATCTAGCTAAAATTATTTTAAAAAATGAAGATATTGACATGATGAAGATGGTAAATAGCAAGAGTTACAAGTACGTAAAATTTAAAAAAATTAGAAAAGAATCCACAAGGTTGGATTATGTAGAAATGACATAAAGAATATGTTGACCAATACATTTTAAAGAAGAGGAGGTTATAGGAAATGACTTAAGGGAGGAAGATGTTGAATTCATCTAATAGTTTATTATAAATGACTTAATTATTAAATTTATTATATTATTTATAAAGCATGTATAAAAAGAATTTAAGGTTTTATAGATTATGTGTTAGAATAATACATACATGCTATAGTGGTACATGAGACCTAATAAAATTGTTATACTAGAGTGGCCAAGATAATTGGTAGAAATGGATGATATTGAATATTAGGAGAATGAGGATTATGATGGAGGTCCATGGTGTCCTTCTAAGAATGAGGAGCATCTAATTTCTACTGTTGTATGCTTAAATTATGGAGGAAAAGAAACATGGAGGTGGTAAATGAGTGTGAGTAGTAAGAAATCAATTAAGGAAAGGAATTTAACCATATTTGAATGACAAAAATATAGAAAATTAAGTTAATTCCATAGAAGGAATAAAAAAGAAAGAGGAGATATAATTTCATAATAGGGATCTAGAAATGTATTATTAGATAGAGGTTGTGTTAACAGTTGACATGGATTTATGGACATGGATCAATATAAGAGTTTTAGGGCCATAATGTAAAATGGGATGAAAAGATAAAGAGAAGCAAGGAAGTGAGATAAATCAGAATATCATATATGTAGGATGTAAAAATTAAAGAAGGTGGAGCTTGGATATAGGATATAATATAGGGATATGGATATGTGGCTACATAGATTGTGGCATGTGGAACTATGATTAAATGAAACAATCTAGTCTATCTATATCTAGATACATAGAATTGTAGGAGTCAAGACATAGGAACTAGATGTTGTAGAATGAGTGAGTGGGTCCATGGTAGGGAAAAAAGATGTATACATGGACAGTATGAGGAAGGAACAAAAAGTATATGTCTATAATGGGTTTGAGGAATAAGGGAGAATATGGGAGGGTCTATTCACATGCACAATGTACTTGATACATTATTGAATCTCCAAACATGAAGAATGAGAAATTTTTTTTTTCCTAAGATATCAAGAAGCTTAAGAAGTGTCAATTCCATTGAGAGTAAGGTCAATTGAAGATCTTCAATAGGTCTAAAGAGAAATAATTTTATTAAAATATTTCATATTATATTTGTGGATGACATGTTTCAATTTTAGGGTTTGACAATCTGAACCGACAATTATATGTGTGTCTATGTACTTGTCTTGCACTCTTAGGGTTTTTCACCTAAAAGGAGAGAGCTAGAACCCAAAAATTGTGGTGGTTCACTCAAACTAAGGAATGCATGATGTAATTATGACTAAATTAAATGATCTAAATGTAGCTAATTGATAAAATTGATTGAGTATGAATGCAAAACTAATGAAATTTGTAATGTTTGTAAACATAGTGTGATATGCAGAAATGAACTAAAAACATAAACAAATGCAAATAAAATTGAATAGGATTCAACAGAGTGCACCTAGAAGTTGAATGTTGATCTTGGAAGATTCTAAAAACTAGCAAAAATCACTGTTGATTACTAGTGGGACTCATTTTTCATTGATGGCAAATCAATCCTCCTTCTGGTAAACTACCCTGAAACTAGTTTTCAACTATCAGGAACTAAATTTTGAAAAAATAAACTTTTCTAGCATGTAGGTGGGACTCATTTTCCATTGATGTTGAATCATTCCTCCTCCAAAATTATTAAAATTCAAGGTCAATTTTGTAGGTCTAGATCTACATTTGTCTTTTTGTTCAGTTGACAGAGTCAAATCTATAAAAAATAGGCTGAATGTTGTCTCCAAGCTTGAATTAGGGTTTGGTTGACTTGAATCACTTTGATGACTTGTTTACCACATTTCAACACCTATTTATTTGAAAAATCTACCTACAAGACTTGCAAACACACATGCAAAGAGGGGGAAAATGGTTAAGGGTTAGAGCATAGGGATTTGCCTTGGCCAAATCCCACTTTGGTAATCAAACCCTTGATAAAGAAATGAAATGAAAAAAAGAAAGGATTGATGACTAAATAATATGCAAGTGTCCTAAAATAACCAAATCCTTGTTGTAGAAGTTTGAATATATGTGAATGGTTGCTCCAAGATGCTTGATATTTGTTTGATCAAATGATGTAATGATGCTTTGAATTCAAGAATGCTAATTGATGTTGAATGAGTGAATGAGATGAATGGGAATTAAAATGGATGAAAAGACACTTATTTATACACACTTGTGCCCTAATTACCCAATAATACAACATCATAGGCCAACATAAGGTCTTAATGAATAAAAACCTAAAAGAGATTTTGAATTATTTTGAATTTTGAGCCAAGAGGGACTCATTCGGCACCCATGGTGAATGGTTCCCACTCTAGGATTGCAAGTGGGTTTCTATAATTAAGTTGAATTTAATGTTATTTTCCAGGTTTACATTTAAAAATACACTTAATTAAGGCCTATAAGTGCATAAAGGGACCAAATAAAGCATAAGAAAGGTTTAATTAATGATGACAAGCTTAGAAAAGTGTGAAATATTGTTACAAGACTTTACAACACTTTGAAATATGAGTTGATAAGGAATAACAATGGAATATTTAGATGAATTATAATAAGAAGAGTCTACAAAAGTGTAGAAATTTGTTACAACACTTCACAAAACCTTCACAAGACATCAAAATTTGAATATTAAAGACCTAATGTAAATGTTTAAGTTACATTGCAACATTAAATCTAAGCAAAATGAACCAAGCATCATAGGAAAAATACCTAAGTAACCATGAAAATGTCCAAAGATCCATTTTTCCATGGTACATTTAGCCCCCACTTTAGCTAGAGGATGAACTTGTTTCAAAGTCACACCAAACACTAGTACAAAAACAACAATATATGACTAAATAAACTACTAAAAATTGCATATAAATGACTAATTTTGATCATGTGATCATTAGTAGTTTATTGCCGGTCATTTATAACATGACCAAATTTATGACTAAACTATTTTAGTCATTTATCTAGTCATTTATCTAGTCATTGATTTGGTCATTAATTTATTCATTGATTGTTGGTAACTAGTCATTTATTTAGTCATGGTAGTGATTTATTTAGTCATATATTTGGTCATTTATTTAGTCATGGTAGTGATTTATTTAGTCATATATTTAGTCATTTATTGTTGTTAACTGATCATTTATTTAGTCATGGTAGTCATTTATTTAGTCATATATTTAGTCATTCATTTAGTCATATATTTAGTATTACTTTAGTCATTAATTTAGTCATTGCTTTAGTCATTGATTTATTAGTACATTTAGTGCATTTTTAATTGCCATCATTTGATAGTTTAATATTTATTTTATTAATTAAATATCTATTACTTATCAACTATCTAAAAGATTTGCACAATAAAACATCAATGAGAAAGTAAAAATAGCTTATTTTATTAATCAAAAAGATGTTACATCCAATTGTGTAAGCTTGAAAATGGAGTTATAGTTTGTTGTTCCAACATGAAAGAACTTGAAAATATTACAATACATTGTTGAAAGAGAATAAATTAGCTAAAATCTGCTCCAAAACCTTGCATTTATGTTGTTCAAAAACTTACAAAAGAATAGGAACATGAATATTCTTTTATATCATAACTTATAGTCCCTTACCCTTGTAATGCATAAGTACATGATACATCTTTGCAAAGGAACTTTCATTCTATGATTGTGATAAAGCTCCAATCATCTGTAGGCTGCCCTCATTCTGATTACTATTATTTTATGACCATGTTAACTATTGCTTCATTATTTCTCTTACCATTGAACTATCCCTTAAAAAAATTGATCATTTACCTCTTCATCTTCATATCTTGTTGGTCTTTTTATCACAAATCATGAATCCTACCAACTAAAGTAAATTTGAGTAATTGTACATAACTTTCCTGCCTGTCAGCAACTCTAGAAGAATAATACCATAGTTGTAAACATCAGATTTCTCATTAAACCTTGAGGTTCTTGCATATTCAGGGTCAATATAACCAGTAGTACCTATAACATAGGTGGAGGTGTGAGTTTTGGCCAAGGGTCAATATAACTAGTAGTACCCATAACATAGGTGGAAGTGTGAGTTTTGGCCAAGGAAATGCACTTGGCAATGCCAAATTCTAATAAATGTGATAATCCTTTTGTGGCACCATAGGCTATCTTTAGATGAGTATTCCAGTCTAATTTAATCTTCTTTGATGTTCCTACACAAAAATTTAAAATGTTTGTTAGATTCTCCTCAATCTATTTTGATCAAATGGTAGAAATATTGATTGGACTTATATTTCATAAACCTATCATGTTTCTGCATAACATCATTTGCTCACCATGTAGTCATAAAATAAAAGCAAGAAAAATATAGAACTGCATAACATTGAAAAAAAATTAAAAAACAAACTTGGAAGAAAGGATGCTGAAGACATTTAGCTACAGTTGGCACTTGTATTTTTTGTATAGTAGTGTGTGCTGCTCGAATTCAATTTATTGCAAATGTGGCTGTTGAAATTACAAATTGCAAGAGGAAGGTTCAATAAGTTAATGAATATATTTGTGATTTGATCATTACCTATTCATTCACATTCTACTAGATTCTTACCATTCAAAAAGAAAAATGAAGGATTAAGAATATGTATAAGAAATTAAAATGTTGAGAATGATAGAATAAAAACTAAGTATTAATTATAGAACTTGTGTTGTCAAATTAAAAACATGTACATAAAATCATTTAGAGCCTTCTGTATATTGAGGTAATCATAGTTCTTGTGTCATTTTTTTACAGGTTGGTGAGTTGTTATATGCTTAACTAAAGATCATTAAAATCTGCCTTGATAAAACAAAAATATCACTTCCCTCAAGGTAAATTTTTCCCTATAAAATTTGGAAAGGAAACAGTTTTTAGGGCATCTAAAAACTAATAACTAAAAATGGTAACTTGGATTGTGAATCATATATGCCATTATGCACACAAGTGGATCAAACTTGTTCTTTTTAGAATTCTCTGGTTTTAGATGTTCTGCAAAAAACTAAGTTTGAAAATCTCATATAAAACCCTTTAAGTGAATGGAAAAATATAGACTACAGTTCATGTACAAATATGCCTATCATATAGAAGTTCCATGTATCTAGCTTGTAAAAGACTCAAACCCACATGTATACTTTATTTCTCATTCCAAAGGTAACTTGATACAAAAGAAAATATACCCATACGATAACCTAGAAAATAATAGTCAATAATCTGTGATGCATGAGCTTATGTTTAACCAAATGACTCAAAGTTAGTATTTTCAATTGGAAAAGCTCAATTGTTTTTCTCAGGTAACAAATTTTTTTCTTTGCAAATAGAAAGGACAAGAAACTAACCATGCACAAAGATATTCAAACTCTCTTGCCTACTATAGCTCTTTATGGAAACTCTGCAACCACCTCCACTAGCCCTTCCCTTACCTCTACCTCTAGAAGCACTTATCATACCCATTCCCTTCCTACACAAGGCAAAAAAGAGTCCCTCAATGTTACAATCAATAAAACCAATCTAAATGTAAGCAAAGAAAGTGCATCCATGGTTAGTGTAAAAAATAACCTTAAATTGGAAATAATTCCATGGCTCTATACTAAAGTACCAAAGCATTAAGGAGATTTTAGATTTTCTTCCATGTTCATATCCTAGAAAGATTAATGACTTACGTCAAGATAATGACTTCCATGGGTCATTATCAGTTTAAATTGCTTGCATTTGTTAAATATCTATCATAAACATAACATCTTAAAAGCATATTTCCTTGATATTAAAACAAAAGTGATCAAGGTATCAACTCTAATAAAGAAACTACCATCAATCTAAGCCAACATAAATATAAGCAGAAGTGGTGTTTACAGCCAAATAATAACATTAGTTGTTGCTATGTAAGAAAAATATAACAAAACATGCCAAGAGATTGTAGACCAATATAAATGATTGTTTTCTTCATTTGGAGTAGTGCTTGTACAAAAAATATAGACCAAGAAACATCTATCAAGATTGGACTACTTTTCCAGACTAGGAAAAATATGTATAAAATGTCTGACAGTTGCCAAATATAACACAACCATCAACAATTACCTAAAGCCAAATCATAGCAACTACTCACAAATCAACAAGGAATTAGCATAAATTCAA
The DNA here is from genome assembly GCA_007258455.2 of Sequoia sempervirens. NCBI lineage: Eukaryota > Viridiplantae > Streptophyta > Pinopsida > Cupressales > Cupressaceae > Sequoia > Sequoia sempervirens. The sequence goes on from VDFB02168118.1 coordinate 166,096,594, forward strand.
TTTACAAACAAAATACAAAAACTTAACAAGTTAATTTATATGAACTACATCCTCACCCCCCCCCCAATTCAAACCTACTCTACAATGCTAACAGCTTCAACATATGCATCTTGAATGTTTTCAGCAAGCCTATGAAGAAAGTTATTTGAAACTCCTCTTGTAGCCACAATAAATGGACCAGTAGCTAGAGTTACACGGGTAACTTTCCAACTGTTTATGAATCCCACAACAAGACCTCCAAAAAATGTTGCCATGTTATGGACATAATTTCCCACTTGGTTCATCAACACTTCAATTTTTCAATATTTTGACCTCTTATCAAGCCAACCTCAAGTGACATACAATATTATTTTTACCCAGGAAATAGACTCATTGGTTCCTAAATAAAAATAAAGATAATAAATTATGTATTAAAGACATTTTTCTTTTCAAGAATATAAGAGTTATGTGAACATACTTTCTCACTCAAAGTAGATTGAATAAGTAGCACATCACTTAACACTTGGCTCACAATATCTCCATTATTTCCATGTGTCAAAAACACTCACGTCCTAGTTCAAAAATACTTGAACATATTTGGACCTGATAGTTGTTGTTTGTCTCTCTCTAGTAAGAATCCAACATGAAATCTTTGTGAAGAATATTTCATAGAATCCATATCAGTAATAACATGGAACAAAAAGTTAAATGCACCCTAATACCCAAACCACATGCATATTATAAGAAAACAAAAAATAAAGGTTAGAATTGAGTTTCAATATAGTTGAAACAACCCAAGCAAAAAACAATCATCATGCTTTGCTAGACCCCAATCAAAATAAATGAACATGTAATCTATATTGTAAAAAGGAAGCAACTTACCAATCCAACTAGCCACAAAAATTCCTCCTATTATGTATACAATATACAAAGCATGCTGTAGAGAAATAAGATTATCTTGCAAATATAAGTAATAGAATCCATTAAATTAAAACAATATGTCCAAGGAGATAAACCTAAATTGGTAAAAAAGAGAAAAAATCATATCATAAAAGCCACCTCAGAAAAGGAAACAACATGAGAAAGGAGAAAAAATATAAATTTTGGATAGATAAATCTCTTTTAAATCAATTTGAATGAGAGATTTGAATTGCATCTAATAATCAAATTCCATAAAATTATAGAATAAGATATGCAGAACTGTAGTTAAGAATGTAACTAATATGTTCAGAAACAAAAAGCTGAAAAATAAAACAAAAACATAGTTAAAAATTAGAAAGGACTGTCACTATACTCCTGTATTCTCAATCAACACTGTACAAGAAGATATAGAGGACTGTCTCACAAATCATTGTCATATTGGCATTATAAAAAAATAGAGATACATTGTTCATGCACTGTCAAATTTGTCCTCTGCAGATCTTAATTTTCTTTTCAGGATGTTGATGAGAATGAAAGTGATTTGAATTCCTTTCCTTTTCAAGATTGTCAAATTTTGGTCTATTTTGTTCTTTAAGGTAGATAATTTATTTTCTTGTTTTCATTGTCCTCCTTTTCATTTTCATTTTGTGATATTGATTCCTTTCTAATAATTTGAATTTTAAATGAATTATTAATCTGTTTCCTTCATACCCACTCTTTTTTAGGACTTTTGTTAGGTATTCTAAATGATTTAAAAATTCTTCAATGTTTTCCAAATTTCATTAATTTTGAAGGTGGAGTGAGTAATGTAAAAGGTGGAGGATTGGTACTCAAATGAATCACATATAGAAGTTAAGAAGTCTACCTCACTCAAGATTCGAGCCCTCTAGCCAACTCTTTGTAATGTACCATTTACTTCCATTAAAAATTTTTACTTGTGACTTTTGGTTTCCGCTTTCCAATGATTCTTTCACACCATTAACCTAAATTATAATGATATCCCCCTATATTGTAGTAAATCCTTGTGACCTTGCATTTATTAAACTGAAATTGAATAAAAGTGATAAATAATTATTTAAAGGGGACCAAAACATCTATTTTTTATTGTGATTAGTTGGAAAGAGAAATGCAGAGACTCATGAGTAAAAGTACCTTTCCAAGCTGTTGAGAGGTCCAACACAACTATATCATGTTTTGGCCAATGAGGTTTTGTGTCTTGTATAGTTTATGTGTTGTATTGATCTTTAGAGCAAACTATACTTCTCTCTTTGATGAAAGGGGTTAAAGCTTAAATTAGCTCATGTGTGGCATTGACACTTAAAAAATGGTTCTTTCCCTGGATAATCTTCTCCTATTTATGCAAGAAAGAAGTGTCCAAGGCACTGAGAGTGCACACTATTTTATTTTATTAAATCTCATGATTTTTGATAGATTAAACTAGCTAATTAATTATCTAGGAGTAAGTTGTCATCCCATTATACTACACAATCTTCATTATACTCTTTTGATAACAGCCTTGCACTTTATCTTACCACCTTTGGAATCAGACTTTACTGAAATCCAAGTTGCCCAAGCCACATCACATAGGGAGTATTTTAACATATGGACATACATGCTAGTTTTAAACCTGGGAGATTGTTTGAATAGGCATCACAACTTATGACCAGACCACTGCCTGATAGACTCGTGTCAACATCTTATTGCCAATATAATTTAAACAATTTGAATCAATATATAATTTTTTTCATAGTTTTCATTTCTATTGTATTTCCTTCAAATGGTAGGAACCATCAGTGAGCCCAATCCTCTCATTGATCAAGCTGAAATCACTAGCATATTGTCTAGTCGTTCCAAGGTTTATGTTTTACATTTTATCATTTTCTTGTCATGACATTCCATCACCATGAGACCACATTTATTTGAGGCATTTTTCAAATAGTTCACTGCCTTGTCTATGCTACCACATTTTTCATACATGTCTACCAAAGCATTTTATCAAATAGTTCACTACATTGCTGCTATGGCTAAAAGCCTAAAATATGAGCTTTCGAACAAGCTATGGATGCTTGGAAAAATCATGGCATTTCATCACCACGAGACCATATTTATTTGAGGAATTTTTTCCAATAGTTCACTATCTTGTCTATGCTACCACATTTTTCATACATGTCTACCAAAGCATTTTATCAAACAGTTCACTACCTTGTTGCTATGGCTAAAAGCCTAAAACATAATAGTAAGCAATATCATAGACAGGGCAGTTAACTATTGAAAAAATGTCTCAAATAAATGTGGTCTCATGGTGATGGAATTCCATGACAAGCCATAGATAAGGTAATGAACTGTTTGAAAAAATCCCTCAAAGAAATGTGGTCTCATGGTGATGGGAGGCCATGACAGGAAAATAATGTTTTCACTGTAGTTTTTGTTGTTAGTTCTTTTTAGGAGATGTGGATGCTCCAAACCCTGCTTGACCTTATGATTATAGAAGAAGAAATCAAATGGAAAGTGAAGGAAGAAGAGAACCAACTACAATATGAGACAATGGGGCAGACACCAATCATAGCGGTAGCCGACGACCATTAGAATAGTAGGGGCACAACCAGATTTCGATGATGATTCCTTCCCGCCACTGTAGAGGTTAGTTCAACTAGAAATGACATTAGTTCCACCCCAAATTGAACCCCTACGTTTAAAAGGAGAAATTGATTGAAGGAGTTCATGCCAACCCCATCTTTACAATTAAGCAAAAGCCTCTGTTGCTTTCACCTTGCCATCTTAACCAAAAAAAAAATTGGAATCTTAACCAAAAAAATTGATTTGGAATTATTCTCACACTTAAGTTTCTCAAGTAAACCTTCACCCCACATCACATTGTTTTAAAATAGTGTTTCATCAATATGATTAGAGCCAAGAAATCTCTTGCACCGTCCAAATCATGACCCACAATTTCCTATGGCAGTAAGGAATTCTGTCACCTTATTGGCTCATTGGAAACAATGTAGGCAAGTGATTGTGTTGAATCTCCTAGTGAATATATAAGCTTCCAAGGTGATCCCTTTTAAATTCCAATTTGGGGTTAGCTATCATCTCCAGCATAAAATTTCCTTTTGCATTTAGCTTAACAAACAACCTTTGTTCTATTTGCTTCTGCCACTTTGTGTGTTACTGGGTGTTCGTGGAGTAGCCATTAATCATATTTTCAACCTAGTCTTGAATGATGCATCCTTCCCTACCCTGCTTGGATTACCTATGGATGCCCCATTAAATTTTCTTCCAAGTCCTTTGGTCTGGAGGCCCCCATTAAATGAAGGATTTCTCAATTAAAGGAAATAGAGTGGTATATCCTAAACCAAATTATCTGCTTTCAAGGCCAGACTTGACAAGAACAAGCAAGACTTTTCTACTTGTATTTTTATTCCTTGTATGTGATATTGTCTCGTAAAGTTTCCTAGAAAAATGACATCATCTTATGTTAATTTATATGACCTTTGAATTGGTACAAGGGTCTATATCCTTACTTATGCATTTGAAAGGCTTTAATACAGTCAGAAGAAACTAAGGAACGATGATGAAAACATCCTTGGATTAGACACATTGCTATTTTATCCTATGATATCTGGATCAATGCATCCATTTTGGTGTAGGCACAAAGAATGTTGGCAAAGGTTAGTAAAAAACCTTTTCAAAAAATCCATTTTGTGCATGTCACGCAATCACTGTAGTTGAAGCTTCTTCAACAGGTAAGCCAAGGTTTGTATGCAGAAAATATATTGAGGCTCTTGGATGATTACTATCCAATAGAGATGTATTACCATTGTTGCATATGCCTTGATGACAAACATTTTAAAAAGCTAACTAGAAAAATCTACAAGAATGTTTATGTGCTTGTGCCAGAGATGGGGTGGCCTTCAAAGGGTGATGCCAGCAAGTCTCATGCTAGCAGAGACAATGTTGATACTTATAATAGCAATCTGGTGAATCATATTCAATATTAGTAGAATTCCTAAGCATCCAGGTGTACTAGTGAACACATACATTTATGAACTATACAATGAAGACCTTAAGCTAGGACCTATTTCAGAGCAGAGTTGGGTTTTGTTCAACACAAATAGACCCCCTATTTAGCTACATGTAATTGGTGTAGGAAATTTTTTGGCCAGTAATAATACCAATCAGAGTTACAGTGTAGCAAAGCCTGGGGCTGACACTAAGCTTCTACAAGCTGCATTAGATTAGGCTTGTGGACCATGCCAAGCAAACTGTACAACTATTCAAGGGGGTGAAGATTGTTTCAATTCTAACACTGTTGAAGGCTTGAAGAAAATACTTCATATGCATTTAAAAGCTATTACCATAAGACAAAAATGGCAATGGATTCCTATAATTTCAAGGGTGTTTCCACTGTAACAACTACTGATCCTAGTAAGTTCCAATAACCTGTGCTGAGTCATTGACCTATTTGGATTTTCTACAAAATACAAGGGTCTAGTCCTTCACTTAGAAGTATAACTATTTATTCAATTTTTTAGTGTTTGGATGTGGATCTTGTATGGATTGAAACAAAAAAATAGAGTTAAATAAATATGACATGTGCTTTTACTAAACATGGTGTAGAACACACTGGTTGACAACAAATTCTAGCATATTAAAGCAAAAGTAGTCTGAGGCATTAAATGTTTTTTACTTTTTTCTAGTCCAATGTCTCAAAATTCTCCCAAAACTAGCAAAGATAACTTTCCCTTCCAATTTTGTGGCTTGGATTTATTTTATATGAGTGATTTTCCTCTTGGTATGCTAAATTCTGACTTGATGCCTAATCCTTTTGTCTACAGGTAATGACTCCTATTTTTATATGGGAAGGTGAGGGTTGACTCATTTTTTTATTTTTATTTTTGTTTTAACATTGCTTGTCATGGCATTACATCACCATGAGACGACATTTATTTGAAGCATTTTTCAAATAGTTCATTGCCTTGTCTATACTATCATATTTTTTCATATATGTCTACCAAAGCATTTGATCAAACAGTTCACTGCATTGATGCTATGGCTAAAAGCCTGAAACAGGTGCTTGGCTACGTACCCTTTATTATGTAAAGTAATCTAGTTGATGGTCCAATTATAATTTTTTACATGAACTGAAAAGGTTGCAGCCTTTTCAGGGCAGTGGAAGATGCAATGTCAACAACAACCTAGTTTAAATTTTCATTATAACTTACAGTGCTATCTCGATATTATGATATCATACTTGAAAATGGATTCTGGTATTCAATTGTTTTGTGAAAAGAAGTTAATCAAGACATATTATTTGAGATATTTCACTTCTTGAACCAACCTAAACCATTTATTTAAAGTTTTTCTTCATAAATAATTAATGAATCACTTGATTCATAAGGTAGTTTCGTGACACCAACAATTTAAAACCATCAGGTTCATTCATTCAATTTTAAAGAAAGCATTCATAAAGTTTTCCAATGTTCACACCTTACATTAATAAGAAAAAAATGGATGGACTAGAGCTCTTGAAACCCGAGGACTAGACTCTGACTAAAACTTTGTTTAGTAATCTTCAAGGTGGTGTGCAATTTCTAAGATTTTGATGAAAGATTCTAATTTTTTTTGGATATTTGGCATACAGCTTTTCAATCTCTTTTAAATACCAATGCTAGAGAAAGTCTTGTTATCCTTCATTGCACAAAGCACTCAATCCAATAAACACGTTGCTCGTTCATGTCTTATATATCATCCAAGAATTAGAAAGTCAACAGAAGATTCATAATCAATCCGGGACTAAGGTTGGAAGGGCTGCTTGCATGAACTCTGATCAGCTGATGAAACCAGTGGAGCCGTTTGGCGTGAGATCAGTGACTGGTGTGAAATTTTGCCAAATAGGAATGCTGTGAGATGGGACAGAGAGTCACTTTGGGTGGTAGGGTGCATGAAGTTCAGGAAAAAGTCAGCTGCAGATCTCAGATGGAAGGTGTGACAAATGTGAATGACAAGCCAAAATCATTACGGTGGGTTGTTGGCACCACAAGGCAAGTATCCATTCCATTTTATAAGTCTTAAAGCTGAATTCCATTTTGGTATGGCAGCATGGTGACTAGTAGATGAAAGATGAATAAATAGGGCGTTCCAGAATGAATGCAAATATAACAAGATAAGCTCATCACGCTCAAACTCACTCTCTGTGGCACCTGGTTCGACTTGACCAAGAGCCGAAATAATATTTGGGATGAACCGGGGCAGGCAGTAGGTGAACTGTTGCGAGGGTCAGAGTCAGGCTGGCAGGGCCACGTGACATCTCCAGAGCAATGCAATACATGCTAAGACTTGATCCTGACCGTACTGTATAGGGACAAACCCCAAAAGAATGCTTCAGGTTGTGACTAAATCAGCAACCCCAAATTATCAAAATAGGAATTAGAATTTAGAACAGATACACAAGAATTTATATAAGAGGTGTCAATGTATTTTTTCTAAAGAGTACCTTCACTCTGCCAATGTAAGATACAATAAAATAGCTTTTGCATAAAGTATTAAGATTTAGCAAAAATAATTGCTACTTTTGCAATATATAAAAAAAATTAAATTAGAATCAACTCTTTTTGTCAGTCAGTGTCCTTCAATTAATAAATCTTCGTCAGTGTGCCCTCTTGTTTTAAATTTTGTTAAGAAATCTATTAGGTTTGAATAAAATAAGATTCATTGAAAATTATAGTTCTTTGCTATCTCTTGCAATACTCTGCCTTTGTTTTATTAATGTCAACTAGTGGCCAAATGGCTTAAGGAACAACTAAATGGTACATGCTTAGTTTATTTCCTCTAATTTTTTTCAAAGGAGGCTATCAAGAAAATGAATACGAAAAGGAACAATCAACACAGTGCAATGAAGCACATAAATCCATGAATTGATTAAGGAAACATAGTTAAGAACATGAGGCATAGGAAAGTCACTCAAAAACAACACAACCAAAGAATGAGTTCTCAAAAGCATGTCAATCATCCTCTTAACATTCAAGGACAAAAAGAAGTTTGTGTCAATAAATGTCTTGGGGCATTCCAACCTATGCTGCCTAATAGATCTCATAAATGCAATCTTGATCTAAAGATACCTCATACCATGAACCATTTAGAGTCAAAGTATATTGGATAAATAGAATGAATGTGATGTTCCTATTAGAAGCCTGGTGTTACAAAAAGAAACACAACTACTAAAAAATAGAAAATTATGCACATCAATTCTGAAATACAAGCTGCAATTATGAAATCTGCAGTTCTAAACTTCTAATACCTTAATAAAGAATTAGAGAAAATATTTCAGCTGTTATGAAACTTACAATATAGAGATCAATAATTTCATTCATGAAAAGAACATGTTAAAAATAAATTCTAAGAAGAAAAGCTAGAGTTGACTATTCTGAAAAATATTGAAGATCTCCACCAATTCTTCTCACATGAAACTATGTGGAAGGTTTGACTTGACAAGATAGGACTCCAAACTCCAATTGACTGCCTTACTAATAAGGTGGCTATTTATGGAAAGAAACAACAAGAATTGTATTTCCCAAAGATGGATGCTTAAAAACTATTGAGTTATTTTATTGTAATATCTACAACCTTATCACTTCCTTTATCCTAACCCAACTAAATATTTATTGCTAACATAACATCTGTAATTTATCCTAACACAATCACCTCTTTATTGCTTACAGCTTTATTGTAAAAATCCAACTAAAAGCACAAGTAACAATAACCCAAAAAATACTCTAGCAATAGATAATTTTGTATTTTTTATTATACTCGAGCACATGCAATCAAATTAAAATTTAATAGTTTAATGCAGCTTACCATACACATTCAACATGCAAATATGAACACCTCTAATTATATTAGTAACACACTAAAACTCAATCTACTGCTTGGTTTCCATCCCCAAGAAAATATAGCTGCCACATCTGAAGGATTCTATCTCCAAATGCTCAAAAGCTACCACAAACAGTTTCAAAGTCCTGAAAATGAAGTTAATTTTTGTTTTAATGTTTTGAAAATTATCTTCTATTTTTTCATCAATGCCTCTTATAACCCATGCACTCCAAATATTCCCCGAATATAGGAAACTTCAGACCTTAACTGAGCAGCCCTTTCCTCAATTTAGTGCTTAACTAAGACATCCTATCCTTAAGTTCTCCTCAATTGATGGTAATTTCTAAATAGTCAACTGTCAGAGGCACTGCTCAATCAATGCAGAAACCCAACAATTTAGGCCACCTTATTCCAGTCCACTCTAGACCTAACTAACTGACCACACAAACATCTTATTTTAGTCCTCACTATCTGAAAGAATCTACAAACACACCCCTCTACTACTTCTATGTTGACAGACCACCCTGTCAAGATAGGGACATTACATTTATCTAGACCCAACAAAGCTCATAACTTTATCCTAAACTAACCAAGATTGCCTTCTTGATAAGCTGGCCATTTGTAGAAAGTCAAAGACCCACCAAGATTTGTATTTTCCTAGAGATGGATAGGCTTAAAAGCTATTGAGACCTCATATCATATCTATAACCTCATTGTTTCCTTTATCCTAACCAAACTACCACCTTTTTATTGCTAACAACTTTATCTAGACCCAACAAAGACAGCAACTTTATCCTACCCTAGACTGCATTATTTGTTTCCAACCTCCAAAAATTATTTAAAGCTAACATCTTTATCTAATGAGAGAGTTTGACAAGTTACAACTTTTAAAGATTCCAACCTCCAGTAATAATTTTAAGATAATAGTTTATCTTACGAGAGAGTTGGACAAATTATAATTTTTTTGCTTCCAACCTCAAAAAATCATTAAAGCTAACATCATTATCTAATGAGAAAGTTTAAAAATTTACAACTTTTATGATTCCAACTTCTATAACTCAATCAAAGCTAGTAGCTTTGTCTGGAGGTAGAGCTAGATGATTCATACAAAATTATTTTATTTATTATTACTAGGCTTCCCTTCCCAAAAAGTTTCATTTCAAAGCTTATTTAAGAGATGGTTATTGCAAAGGTTTCTCTTCAGATTCCCAAGAAACCTCACTGTAGGAAATTACTTCCATCTTAAAGAGATTTCATCTTCAGGTAAGCCTCTTTGGTTGTTCATTTTGAATAGATTTTGCCATTTTGGTAGGTATTGTGTTCTTGTGGTAGTCTTTACTATTAAGTTATTAACATTTGGAAAAGAGCATTACCCTCTTAAACTTCATTCTTGCTCTAAAATTCTATCCCATGTTTTGTATATGCATTGACTATAATATCATTGTTTAGTTTAGTAGGAGAAAGATATGTAAAATTTACTTCTTTTACTCTATGTATAGGGCCTTTTTTTTGTCGAATTTTGAATTTGATTGAGAATCAAAATGTAGTAAAGAAATGAGTACAGATCCTACTTTAAATATTTGATCTAATGATCCCATATGATATTCATGATTTTAAAAAGCAAATGGAACTTCTTTCTTTAATAGGCACCTTTCCTCTTGATAATGAATTTTTTGTACATCACTATAGTGAACTTGCAAACAACTACAATTCTAGTGGGAGGAAGCAATAGAATATGACAATTTAGTAGCAAGAATGAAATGCAAGGAGGACACACAAATGATGAAATATTTTCTTAACTTAAGAAACAAATTGGAATGCACTTCAGGGCAATCAAACCTATAGCAACTACACAAAAAAAAAAAAAGTTGCAAAAATGTGAAATTTATAGAGGTCACACAGCAAGAACGAAATGCACTAGCTTTTTCTTTTAATTTCTTAGGCACTATCAAGAGCATGCTTTTCTTCCAACGCACAATGCAACCGGTGCTATAGAAAGTACATTTTTATAAATTTATTGAATTCCAAGAGGCACAATGGTATATTGAGGTAGAGACTTAAGAATCAATATTAACATTGTGTTCCCCAACTTTTGTCATAGTGAGATCATGACTGGCTAAAGATTTTGTTTTAAGCAAAAGATGTTGAGAGGTCCTCCTTCTCAACAAGTAATCATAAATCTATAGGAATTTTTTGGTTGCCATGTACATTTAAGAAAGTATGAACTACATTTAAATATGATCTTTACAAGGTTTATTTTGAAACTGAAATTCAGTTTCCATGGGTGAAATTATTGATCTACACTTTCTTGGACTAACATTGTTGGTGGTTTTGATGTCATGCTATGTTGGACCTATCTAGATTGTGGTTATTAATATATTATCCATAAGATATTTGTAATCTATGTTATATCAACTATGGTGACATAATCCTAAGATGGAGTTTTGTTTGACACTAATACTTTTCTTTTTGGAAACTAATGCACTTTATATACTAGAAGGTTCTTTGCGGTTAAGCTTTCAACTAACACGTGTTATTCTATGTTGGTTAGCATATGAACCTTGTACCTCAACATATTGTTGCCAAGTGCCATCAACAATGTAATGAGTTTTTGTTGTCTTGGAGTCAGTGTGTAGATTTATCAAATTCATTTGTTCTAAGTCTACTGTGGAAGCGAGATGATTATCTCAGACACACAATTTGTGATGTATATTCACAATTCACTAGAGATTAGGGGCACTAACTAATCACATCTCCATTTACTTTGGAATGATACACCAACATCTATACTAGGTCAATTCTACATGATTGCTCATCTTAATGTTAATATTTTCTATAGTATTATATTTTTGGTTGAACGTAACATTTTGGTTACACTTCAAATGGTAGGGGTATGGTATCTTGACTTGGACTTGGCAACACATCAACTCAACATGGGCACCAATCAGATATGGTGCCAGGTGTTGGAAAATTCAAATTTTAAAATATATAAAATTTAAGAAAAAAAATGTTTTTTTGGTTTTAATTCCCCAAGAAGTTAACTTCAAAGACATCCAGATATTCTCTAATTCATCTTGTTACCCACCATTTATGCAAATGGGGAGAACACCTATGATTGAAGAAATTGAAGACCTTTTACAATTTTGAAGCTTATATCTTTCAACTTAGGTTTGAAATGACAATCTGGGAAGCACATGGTGTTTACCATTGATGAATTCCTCAAATAGAATCACCATTTCATTGTTCATCATGGCCAAATTCATTCTCGGTGAGGCCCCATTTCAAATAAACACATGCAACATCAATTATGGTTTGTATATTTGATCTGACAATGGTGAGTCTTCATAGGACACAATCTTAAGAGTTACACTACTTCACATAACACATTGGTATATCTTCATGCATCATGAATTAGTTTAGTTGTCCTACAGTTACCAGTCCCATGATAGTCTTCTAGTCATCAAGGGATAGTAAAACCACAGGGAAAGCCTTTTGACAGTGAATTGTTGATAAACACATAGGTAGTTTTTGGAATATGAACATAGATATGGATTGTTTGATAGGATAGTCTTATGAATGACAACAAGTATTATTTTGTAATGATAGGTCCATGACAGTTTCAATTCAAGTAGGGAAGATGACATCTAAGTCATCAATACACTACAAAATCCTGAGATGGACAACAACCTATCATATGCACCAAAGGGGTCATGGTTATAGAAGGCAACAATGTCAAGACAAAATCAGGGTAGTTAAATGTCCAAATGAGCAAAGGAAATAATGTGAAGATTATGCCTTATGTATACCAATAGAAAATGCATAGATCTCCAATGTTGTTGAAATAGTTTGTGATCATACTATTGCAGAAATATAAAGCACAAGAAAACAATAGACGCCACATACAAATAGACAATACTAGATACAACAAGTTTATAAACAGAAAATGTACTACAGTTGTAAGTTGTAATGTACAATATTATTTTGACAATAAGCATCAAATAATATTAACTCGTATTGAACAAGCCCAACAAGTTAGATCATCTACCCAATTCCCATCGTACAATCTATACATAGGCCAAAAAAAAATTATAGGAACTAATAAAATCTAGATTCCACACGCTTACCAACCAAAAGACTAAATAACTTAAGAGAATGACCCCTAAGCTACTGCCATGCATTACCATACATGATTGTTTCTAAAACTGAGATTCATCACTATGGACCAGTTACACTTAAGATTTCATATATATATTTTCACAATGAAAGCAAAAAGTAGGCAATTGAATAACAATATATGAAAGATATTTGAAATTTTATCATTCATCTTTCTACCTATTTTTAAATTATGTGAGAATGTAACCTAAACATGGAAGCACAAAGGATAGAGAACAACCAAATCAACAATAAAGTTTCTAGTATGTATTACTAGATATAATTGTTCCTAAACTTAAGTTCACACCCAATTAGCTAAACACGATGACATAGTAACAAAATAGCTTGAGGCGAGCATGGATTTGATATTGCAATGAAAATATAGTCATTCCCTTTAATCATAAAGAAAAATAATGAATGAAGTCTTATGAGGTTAATGCCGAAAATCTAAGTTATTCGGCCATGACCTAGACAACAAATTCTTTATGGATTATGTATGACTTTGCCTCCACATGTGCTTAGATCCAATGGATCTACAATGCTACTAAACCGAAATGATAGGGATTAAACACAAGAGTAGAAAAGGAACAAAATAAAATAAAGTTAAATAGTTCAGACATATGGTGGCATCCAAAAAAAAGAACAAGCATTGCCATATTGATTAGTGCATGAACATGCCCAAGTATGTAAGATCCTCTACCTTATCCTTTCATGCAAAGGTTGGAAAAGCCATGAAATAGGAGTCAATAAATTGACTTATAAACCAACCAAAATAAAATATTAAGGTTAACATCACACATATTGTTGTGAACGCAGGTATACATGAACATCTCATACCCACTAAGTGTTCACTATTTGAGACAGGGTGATTACAATTCCAACTAGTTAGTGACTGGATGAAATGAAAATGAGAATAAGAAATATAAGGGCGATTATAGGGAAAAATAGTGAGGATGAACAAGAGATCCCTCAGTCAATCTGGATTCTTAACAGACCCATAATACTATTTTTTTTCTTTTCACAATGATAGGGTTTTTGGACATGATGCATTTTATTTAAACAACCAAAATTGAAGAAGAGAATTATTATAAATGAAAATTAGAGAAGAAATGCAACTTCAAGCATGGTCTATTTCAAAGTTTTTCTATTTTAAAAAATAATCAATTAAATTGGGTCAATGAGGAAAAGATGAACTTATCTTGCAGAGAACACCTCAAGAAATTTGGTTTTCAAAAGTAAGCAAATGTCAAAACAACATACCCAAATAAGCTTTGATGCCCTCTCCTTAACCTTAATCATGCTACATGTTGGTTTTCATTTTGTCTTAATGTTTGCAGCTCTCCCTTTCAAGATTATGCCCATCATATCCTTTCCTCCCCTGTTGTGTGATTCCTCCCACCTTGTTGATGCCTCCAAACTCCTCCCTTACACATATCTTAGCAGTCCCTGGTAAGGCTCCCCTCCTCCATACCCTTCTAGCATGACCATGTTGTTGTACAATAATTTGAGGCTTGGTTTTTCCTCATGCAAAAGTTCAGGGCACACATTACAGGCAAATGCATATCGAGTGAGGGAGGGAAAAAGAAGAGAGGGAAAAATGAAGAGGGAAATAAAAAAAATTATTTTAGAAAAAGTGTTTTTTTATTGTCTTAATTTAAGATAATTAGAAATTTTAAAATATAATTTAAACATAGAATATATATTTAAGACAAAATTATGATTTTGTCTTAAATTAATGTCTTAAACCTCCCTTTTATGTAGTAGTGTGTTGCAATTCAGAAAACGCTGCTCAACAAGCTTTGGCATTACAGAAATGGAAACCACCACTCTTTGCATTTAATGGTTGTTTCCTTCACTAGACTTGCAATGTACTCTCAGACTGAAGCTTTTGCTTGATATCTATTGTTATGTGGTTTTTCCTCTTGAAAGTGTGAAGTTTATACTTCTAAAACCCCAACTACAAAACTCTCTTGGCTGATATGCATCATGCCCTCATGACAGTGCCTTGGTGGATGGATACCTTTGTTGTTCTTCATGACAAAGAAACCACTCTATGATCCTTTAATAGTGACATCTTTGTAATTGAATCAATGACAATGATCCTTTAATATTGATGGATTCTTTTTCAAGCCAATTTTATGCTCTGCAAACCAAGGGAAAACCTTAAAACATAGGAGTTGAAACACAAAATTGTTGATTAAATTTCCAAACTTCCCTCCAACATGCAATCACAATGTTTTATGCCAAAAATCAACTGCCTAAAATTCCATCCAAATGCATACATGACCCAACCAAGGCACCAGAAATACCTATTGCTAAAATGCACCAAAAAAAACTATTGCGTGGAAGGCATGCGAAAATTAATCTTCATTTTTAGAGGAAATAAATTCATCTATCTACATTGTCATTTTAATATAGGTTGTGAGAATTAAGATAAGCATGATGTGCTCCTAAAATTACTAGAGTTCAAACTTGTATAAAAAGATAACATTTATAAAAATGATCAACACACAATTGATTTTATAGATTATAAAATAATTCTATTAAAAAATAATTAACAATATAAAGCCTGAAAGAGAAAATTTTCCCATTCCAAAAACAATCATTATTATTTCTATTTTGCATTATTGAGATGGTTGAGTATATCAACAAGCAAAGATAGAAGTGAATCAATCTTCATTTTTAGGGCAAAATCTTCATTTTTAGGGAATTTTTTTTTTTAAGGGAAAAATATTTGTTTTCAGTAGACTCAACCATTACGTTTTTACAATCCATGTAAATTGAATATAATTGCTTCTAGAAATAACTACTTGACCTTACATTTTTAAGGCATTTCTTCTAGAAAAAAATACTTTTACAGAAATTACATTTCTACAATCCATGTAAATTGAATCTAATTGCTTCTAGAAATAACTACTTGGCCTTTTGAAATGAAAGTGTCTACAAGATAGCCCTCAAAATGCAATTGGATTGTTTAAATCATATTTTATTAGTGAAATTGACCACAATTGCTCTTTGATACATTTGACATGCTAACACAATAGGAAAATCAAACTGGCTTCAAATCATAGTTAAAAACATTAATGATTCATTAACATAATGAGTAATAAAAGTTAAAGAATGTAAATGTTAAATTTTTTAATAAAACACGTGAAGGCCTTAAGACTACACCGAGAGGAAATTCCTTCCACACAATAGGTATTTTTGGTGCACCAAGCAACCTAGGCAGCCAAATGGCCCGCTTAGGTAGGGGTCCCATGAGGGGGGCTTAAGTTCTGTAGATTATGATCAAATTCGAAAGAAAAAATTATAGAGGAAAAATAGTCATTTATTTAGTCATTTATTTATTCATTTTTATTTGTCTGACCAAGTATTTAGTTGTGATTTTACCCAATGACTAAATTAGTCATTTATTTAGTCATTTATACTTGTGAATTGCAAAAAATTAGTAGAATTTAGTCACGTAGTCATTTATTTGCCAAATTCTACTAGCGAAAGTAGCCATGCATATCGCGAGGGATCCAAATGCACTTATGCTAGAAAGATGGAATGAAAATGATCAAAAGGGATGATCAAGCCCCTAGGATGAAGATACCATGGAAAACTAAACATAAGAACAAAGGAACACACATGAGAAAGAGAGAAAGAGAAGAGATATGAAAGGGAAAATTTATATCAAGCTTTGATTTTGTGTTTAACTAATTTTTAATTAGATCTAGGCTATTAGTTTGAAGAAGAAAATACATACTTACTCTGGGGCGATGAAACTCATGGCTGTCCATTAGGTGAGAAGGCCCAAAAGGTGAGAAACATGTGCTTGGGTGGTATGTACTCACAAACACATAGGTGGCTATGGGGAAAGTTCGTGCCTTAGAATGGGCTTCCCGCTCAACCATACCAAAGTTATACCTCTTGATAACTTTAATAAGGTGCCACAAAGGAAAATGTCAGTTCATGCTTCATGAGACAAGAAAAGCTTTGTATGCTTAGGGTAAAAGCAAGAAGTTGGGTCCACGAATAGGGGAAGTTTTGGCCAAACAAATATATTGTAGAAAATGCATATGCATTATTAAAAAAATGTGTATGTGTTATGCTTCAAGTACCCAAGCCTAAAAAATGCGTATGCACTTAAAAATGCATACGCATTTTATAACATGTACAAGTAATTTATTTAAAAAATAAATACCTTTTAGAAATGAGTATGCATTTTAAAATGCATACGAGTTTTAAAACGCATATGCATTTCTAAAAAGTATTTAATTTTTTAAATAATAAAGAAAATAAAGAAAACATGTGTTTTGTAATGCATATGTTTTTTAAAATTTTTGAATTCCCAACCCACATGCTGCTTTGGTTTTAGGCTCGGGAAAGGCTTGGCAACCCAATCCTTAGCCTTTGACTTGCAACTAAAAAACTAAGGCAAATTGAAGAAGAATGTGCTAATGGACTTTTTTTGGAATCAATCTATAAAATTAAAACCCATTAGAGAACATGATGTATAGTTTCCAAATATATAATTTTTATTAAGATTGGATTATATTTGGTATTTTTAATTAATTTCTAAGTAAACTAGTCCTTGAACTTGAAATATTAGGCTTTTTTGTTTTTTAATAACTATTTTTTTGTTAAGTTGCTTGTAAAAAAAATTATATGGAATTAGTCTTCTGATAATTTTCTACACAATGGAAAAAAAATATTCAAAATTTTTTAGTTTAGGTCCAATTATGTTGTCCATACACATTGATTTTTAAAAAAGAGGTTAAGGCCAATAAAAATTTAATAAAAAAATAATATTCAAAAATAAATTACGAAAAAATTTCCTCATCAATCTTCATGTTGTTAGCTCTCTTTCTCAAAAGGGAATTAACAAAATTTCTTTTATTTGGGTCAAAAATTGGTGTTCGTACATGTGAATGGTATGGTAAAAAAAGGGACTTTTAAAAAGTGGTTTTTATATGTCCCTATCAAAATTTAATTTCTACCATCTAGATGTTTGAATAAATTACATATTTGGAAACTAGATTCAAAATTCTAAATTTCATATTATTGACTTTTTAAAGATTCATTGTGTAAGTGCCTCAAATTTTCAGTCCAAGTATGAAAAATTATGAAAAACAACAAAAACTCTTCCAATTTTTGAGCTTTTTGTGGACCCAACTTCTTGCATCAACCCCTTAGAACTCATGAAAAAAGGGATGGTATCATAGACATGCAAGTTGTGTTATGCAAGTTGGCCATGTGAATATAAAAATTTAAATGCAAAAGATGTTCAAAGGAGTCTTGTTAAGTTCATGCAAGGTCTATAACTTAGGGAACATTGTGTCTAATGTCTCCAAGAGAGGACCGATAAAATAATAGAATATTTACAACTTAGGGGATGTAGTGCATTGCATCAAGCCACTTAGAGGAATGCAATATACTAAGATAGAGCATGCTTATGAAGGAGGTCATACCCAATGTCATCCAGAAAGTGACAAACACATCGTATGAAGTGACAAGTCTACACTCAGAACCAAAAATGGAAATGAATAATGTCAATGTATGCCCCCACTTTAAAGGATTTTCTACACAATGTTCTGTGATAAATTACTTTAAAGTAGCAAATGAAAATGCAAAAAGAAAACAAGACATGAGATCCAACTTGGAAAGCCCCTATTCCAAGTCATACGTTTTCGAGTAAAGATGCTTCATCCAAATGAAAAGGAACAAAAGAAAGAGAGGTTTCCCCAAAAATAGAAAAAACCAAACAAATAAGGGATCTATGGATTTGGGGTTAGTATATTTTTGTTGCTGTAATGTGTTTATTAAAGAGCTCGAAATTGTCATCATTCCTTGAATACATAGAACTAGAAGAATGACACAAAGAGAGTGAAAACAAAAAGAAAAAGAAAGTCCATTTTGGGTCAACATGGAAGAGACATTGTGGTTTCAACAATTTGCATCGTCCCAAGGAGAAGCAAGAAAGAAAATATCATCAAAATCAAAATGCCAAAAATAAAAATGAAAAGGGCTAGCAAGGTGAATACAAATCAACCATATAACAAGTCATTTTCCTCCCAATCATGTTTAGTTTATTGAGAGTGTGATTGAATTTTTAAAGGAAGAATTGCAAGTTCTGAACTAGGGGAAGTATTAGGTTCCTCTCTTGGTGAAGGAGATTTATCATTTAAGCTCATGGAAGAGGAAACTAAATAATTTTGATCATTATGCACCTCTTCATCTATTTTAGAGATCTCCTCCTCATCATCATCTAGATTAATCATGATGGAGGATGAAGGGTAATTTCCAATGAAGGATGTATCAAGAGTTGTGGTTGTTGTAGTTGATCATTTTTTTTTGAGAGTTGCAATTTACTATCTTGGATCAGGTCAGGAGGAGTAGGGTGGTTAGATATTGCTTCTATCAAGGGTAGAGGTTGATTTTCTTTGTTTTCTTAAATTTGTGGTTGGAAAGCAAGGAGACAATAACACCTACGCCTTCTAGCACTGTGGTTTTGTTTAATTGTATGTTGAAATTGTGTAGGTGTAAGAGCAGGTTGATCCACCATAGGATCCTTTTCTTCTTGAGGAGGAGGAATGGAAGGAACTGAAGGAGATGGGTCAATCACTTTCTCTTTGGCTTTATAAACTTGTTCAATGTAAGGAGGCATGACCGGGTTGGTTTCATTATCTCTTGGGTATTTAGATGATGAAGGTGAAGTGTTTATTGTTGGTTGCTTGTGAGGTTGCATTGTTTGTTCAAGTTTGCATTCTAGTTGAAACATTGTCTTGGTTGCTTGTGAGGTTGCATTGTTTGTTTAGGTTTATATTTTGGCTGAAGCATTGTCTCATTTAAGATAGGCATGGCAAAAGTGGATGGGGACAGGTGGCAAAGAGACAATTCAACTATCTATTTGTCTTTGAACTTTTGATAGGAAATGTTCAAAAGAAACATTTACAAGGGGTTATGGGTTCCATAGGTTTAGGCCAAAAGGCTTGTAAGGAAAAATTACCTTTAGAGGACAATGGATTAAAGCCACTATGGTGTATGGTAAATATCTCATTGTCAAGTAGAAACTTCAAACATTTGTGAATTATTGATAGGACAAATTTCATTTTGCGAAGCCAAGGATGACCTAGCAGCAAATGAAATTGATCTGATTATGGAATGATAGAAAATATTACATCCAATGTTTTAGGTCCTATTTGTAATGGGAGTATGATCGATCGAATTTTAGGGCATGCAAAACCAATATGTGTTTTAATCCATGTTGTTGGTTTTTCATAATCATCTTGATAAAGATCATGTAATACCAAAAATTCTTCTGTGATCACATTCTCACCACAGGAAAGATTTATTAGTATCCCATTGGTGGGATTATCATAGATGTGGTTGGCTATGTAAAGAGGACCATTTGGAAGGTTTTTAAGTAAATTGTGAGAAGAAAAAGTAATATCAAGGGATTTTTTTTGTGTGGCCCTTAAGAGGGATAACATCTATGATTCCTATCATTTCATCAATAGGATTAGTATGTGTAATAGTTGGATTAATATCATGTTGTTCATCAGTTATACTAATAGGGAGGTTGGATGAAACAATCACTGTTTCATGCTCTAGGTCTTGCTTGGATGACCTCTAGGGTGTTTCACTCCACCACTTGAAACCTATAGGACCTCTTCTTTCTTAGGGTCCACTAATTTCTCCTTGCCAACCCAACTATCAACTTAGTTCTTCCTACCAAGTCAAGACTTGGTGCACTCTTGAAACACTTGCCTTAGCCCTTAATCCACCCTAAAGGCTACAAATCCTCCAAATATTGAATTTAGCTTTACAGGGGTGTGGAGGTGTTTATAATGACTTAAATCCATCCTAATTTGGATCTTGAGGGTCCAACTGATTCCATTTCCTAGTCACTTCCACCAAACCCTCATTTAGGCCTAAAAAGGCTACTAGCCCTAGGAGCCCTAATTAGGCCTCCTTCGCTAAGAAAATAGGTTAGTTCTCAAAACTTTCCAAAGAACACCCCAATATTTTCTTGGGATTCTTGGTTGATATTCCCACCTCTCAATTATTTTTGGGGTCTTGGGTCTTAGCTATCCGTACAACGCCCTAACTTGAAAATGAGCAAAACTAGGTCTTTTAAGCCCTTTCTTAGCATCTCTCAAACTGTTAAGTGTTTCTCACACCAAATGGATTGCTTGAGCTACCTCCTCCATGATATGACTTGGAAAGACACTTATCTATCATCCCCAAGCATTAATTTGTCAAAAAGTTAACACCCCTGTAAATCAAGTGCTATGCACTAAGGTCTTCCCTAGCC
This sequence comes from Sequoia sempervirens, assembly GCA_007258455.2. NCBI lineage: Eukaryota > Viridiplantae > Streptophyta > Pinopsida > Cupressales > Cupressaceae > Sequoia > Sequoia sempervirens. The sequence goes on from VDFB02168118.1 coordinate 166,117,814, forward strand.
GGACTCTTCCTGGCTTGCCTAGGGAAAGACTTCCATAGTAGCTCCTATGTTTTCAAAGGCCCTAAACTCTACCATATGTACATACATGGAGTTTAGTCACTGTTCCCAAAGGGCCATACAATTTGTATGGTGGGAAAGTGAGCTAACACTCCATTTTCACAAAACTTCCTAGTTCAAACCAGCAATAGTGTGAAAAAAAAACTATTTACTAACAATCCTTGAAATTGAATAAAGAAACTAACTAATGTCACACAATGCTTGAAGAAATAATACACTACAACCTACACAAACTATAGTGCCATCATTAATCCATTAAAACCTCACTTCTATGCAAGAATCAGAAAATGCACTCTCAAACACAATTGCTTTCCTTGAATTCACAAAAATTTAAAACATAAAAAATGCTTCCAACCCCACTCCAATGTCTATGCATTCCATAAATAGGGTCTCTAAAATAGTTATCCTCTTCCTTGGGCTCTTCTTGGCTTCTTGTAGCTCCAATTGAGCAACATTTACAAATATTTTCAAGAATTCCTAAAAATCCAAAACCTTATTTTGGGGTAGAACCTAATGACTCCTATTCTATGGTCAACATGACCTTCATTAGATGATCAACACCCAATCAAAAATTCCACTAAGGTACAACCAAAAATGAACATGAATAGATGATAAGTTGGCCTAAACAAATTGCCAAAATATGACCTTCTAGACAATCTAAGGTAACCTATGGGTGCTCCTGCACCATTCTCCCCCACTTTGCACAAACACTAAGGAATGTGGGAAGAGATTAGAGATAAATGAATAACCTACTTCTTGAACTAAGATTCATGCACCCATGTAGCCTCAAATTCTTGTTTCTCCTTCCATTTGATGAGATGTTCCATGTATTCCTTATGTCAGGTAGACTTCTTCACCATTGATTCCAAGATCCTCTCTACTTGTAGCTTGTCTTTAGGAGGTAAGGCTATATTAATGACATCCTTTAAGACATCCACACTTTTCTAATCCATGTCAGTGACTGGTCCCTTATACCTGATCAAATTAGCCACATTAAACACTAGGGAAATGCCTAAGTCTGTAGGTAGCTCCACCTTGTAAGCATTCTTTCCATACTTGGCTAACACCTTACATGGTCCCACTCTCTTCATCTGCAACTTGGTTGATGTTCCTTTCTACAACCTAGATTTGTTGAGATGGACCATGACATAGTCCCCTACTGCAAATTCTAGATCTTTCCTATACATATCCACCTTAGCTTTCAGCTTGTGAGTAGCCTCTGTAATTGTCTTCTTCACTTGCTCTTGAATCTCCTTCATGGTCTGAGAGAAATCCTTAGCATGGCCACTCCTATGCTCCATAGTTCCTAAGTCTCTAAGTTCACACACACCTCTTGGGTGCATTCCATACACTATTTTAAAAGGACTTATGCCTGTGGTCTGATTCACATTGTCATTGTAAGCATATTCAGCTTGTGATATGACCATGTCCCATGTTTGTCCATACTCCTTGGTGAGGCATCTTAGAAGGTTACCTAACACTCTATTAACCACCTCAATTTTCCCATTGGTCTAAGGATGGTAGGCTAATCCAAAAGACAAGTTAGTACCTAATCTTCTCCATAGAGTCTTCCAAAAATGACTCATGAACTTCACATCCCTGTCTGAGACAATGCTCAATGGAAATCCATAGATCATCACAATCTCTTTGAAGAAAAGATGAGAAATATAGCTAGCATCGTGGGTGGTCTTGCAAGGAATAAAATGACTCATTTTGCTAAACCTATCTACCACCACATAGACACTATCACACCCTGTCTTAGTTTTAGGGAGTCCTACCACAAAGTCCATGCTAATACATTCCCATGGTCTATTGGGAATGGGTAGAGGTTGATGCAAACCTGTATTGCTAGCTCCCCCCTTGGATTTCATACAAACTACACACTGCTCCACATACCTTTTGATATCCCTTGGCAACTTGGGCTAATAATAGAACTTCTGCGCTAATTCCAGTGTCTTGTTGATACCAAAATGACCACTAAGACTACCATTGTGCTTCTCCTGGATAAGATTCTCTCTCATTGAACCTTTTGGAACACATAAATGATTCCCCTTGAACAAAATTCCACTCTACAATGTATACTCTGAGAATTGACTATGAAAGTGATTCTCAAAATCAGAACATACCTTCTATGACTCTGAGAAGTCTTCATCTTCTCCATAGAGATCCTTGAAACTCTCTATCCCAATGCTCTTTATTTGTATCTCTTGCACTATCAACAACCTCCTACTTAATGCATTTTCCACCTTGTTCAACTGTCCCTTCTTGTGCTTGATGGTAAATGTGAAGGATTGGAGGTATTCCATCCATTTCAAATGTCTATTGCTCAACTTCTCTTGTGTGTTGATGTAGCTAAGTGCCTGATTATCAGTAAACACTACAAACTCTTTAGGTAGGAGATAATGCCTCCACTTTCTAAGTGACTGCACTAGAGCATATAGTTCCAAGTCATAAGCAGAATACTTATGTTTAGCTTCATTGAGTTTTTCACTAAAGAATGCTATAGGTCTGCCTTCTTGGCTTAGTACCCCTCCTACAATTCCACTGGCATCACATTCCACAGTGAATAACTTATCAAAACTAGGTAATAAAAGGATGGGTTGAGTTGCTACTTCTTGTTTCAGTTTCTCAAAACCCTTCTCAACTTCAAGGGTCCATTTGAACTTAGTTTTTAGGCCACCTTTGATTGTATCAAGTACTGTTGCACATATGCTACTAAATTTCATTATAAATTTCTTATAAAACTGAGCTAACCCATGAAAACTCCTTACCTCTATCCCTGTGATTGGCGTAGGCTAGTTTAGGATAGCTTCCACCTTGCTTGGGTCCATCTTCAATGATCCTTGGGATACTACAAACCCCAAATACACAAGCTCTTGTTTGAAAAACTCACACTTTTATAGGTTGATGGCTAACCTCTCCTCCTACAATCTTTTAAGAACCAACTCTACATGCTTTAGATTTTCTTCTGTTGTCTTGATAAAGATGAGTATATCATGTAGATATACCACCACAAATAACCCTGTGAAGTCCTTAAACACTTCATTCATGAGCCTCATGAATGTGCTAGGGGCATTTGAGAGGTAAAATGGCATAACTCTCCACTCATACAACCCATCAGTTGTCTTAAAAGTTGTCTTCCATTCATCCCCCTCTTTGATTCTAATATGGTGGTATCCACTCTTGAGATCCAACTTGGTAAAATATTGTGCTCATCCAAGACAATCCATCAAATCCTCAATCCTAGGAATAAGGAAACTATATCTAATTGTAATTCTATTTATAGCCCTAGAATTAGTGCATAGTCTCCACTTACCACCTTTCTTGGTTGCTAAGACCACTAGTACTACACATGGAATGATGCTCTTCCTAATTAATCCTTGGTCTAACAATTCCTGCACTTGTCTAGCTACTTCTAGGTTCTGATCTGGTGTAAGCTTGTAAGATGCTTTGTTTGGTAATGAAGCCCCTGGTATGAAGTCAATCTAATGACTGATGGCTCTCTTTGGAGGTAAGGTTACTGGTGTTCCATCACTGACTATGTCCTTGAACTTCTCAAGCAACTTCTAGACTGCTCTTGGTATGACTATTTTCTTAGTCTTATCTTCCTCCTTGGGTTGCACCATGACCACATATCCTTCCCCTCCTTGTTGTAGAGTGTTGATAAACTCTTTACCACTATTTAACAAGACACTAGGGGTCTTTGAATGTCCTTCTTCCCCATCTGATAATGACTACAGTTTGAATATATTTCCATCCTTCTTGAATGAGATAGTGTTTTTGTCTCCATCATAGATGGATCCTCTGTCATACTACCATGGTCTTCCCAATAGAAGATGGCATGCATCCATGGGCAACACATCACAAATCAACTTGTCCGTGTACCCTCCAATGGAGAACTCCACCGTTGTCTGCTCATTTACAAGAACACTTTTCCCTTTGTTCAACCATGTCACCTTGTAAGGGTTAGTGTGGGGTACTTTCTCCAATTTCAAATTCCTCATTGCCCCCTCAAAGATAATGTTATCAGTGGACCCTGAATCCACTATAACCTTCCACACCTTTCCAAGTATTTTGCATCTTGCCCTGAATAAGGCTCTCCTTTGCTTTGGCTCTGCTTTGACTGGTTGTCTGATTAGAACCCCACTAAAAATCAAGTTCCCCCCCATTTCTGACTCAATGTGACTAACCTCTGGTGACTTGACACTCATAGTGTCTTCTTGAGCATATGCTACACTCTTTTCTATATTTGAACAAGATGCTTTCTCTAGGCACTTATTTTCCTACTCCTCTTCCTCTATTTGAACCTCCTTGAGATCCTTTACCCCTTCCATAGCCTCCTCTAGAAGTTGTTTCACTTCCATGCTCTATGAGTTTAGACTTTCCCTAACTTCTTTGTTCAGTCCCTCTACCTTGGTATCCACCTATATGTCCTCTTTGATCTCTGCCTTTTCCTCTTCTCTTAGAAGCCTGATCTTGTTTCCTCTTAATCCTCTCTTCAAAATTTATAGCCAATTGATAGCATTGGTGCACTATTTTGGGACTTAGAAGAGTCATCTCCTCTTGAATGTTCCACTTCAAGTCATTAAGATACCTGGCCACCTTAAGAATTTCATCCTCTAAAACATTAGACCTCATACAAGTTTTTGAAACTCCTTTGTATAGGAATTTACATCTTAGTCTCTCTATCTCAAGCTTTGTCTTTTCTTGTGCAACTGAATTTCATAATCATCTGGCATGTATGCTTCTCTCACTTTGGCAATGATTCCCTTCCAAGTAGAAATAAGCTTCTTTCCTTTCTTTTCTCTCTCTATCTGTATGAACTTCCACCATGTCAAGGCAGTACCTCTCAATCTTGATTTGGCCACCTTTACCTTCTATGCTTCAGTGATTCCATCGCACTCAAAATGGTTTTCCATTCCCTCTATCCAATCCATGACTAAATTAGCTTCCATTTTCCCACTAAACAGTGGTATGCCTTCAATGCCTTCAAGAAAGGCTCTTCTTGCAAAACAGGGCCAGGTTCAGGGATCTTTTCTTCCTCTCCAACCTCTTCTCTCTTGGGTACCCTGCCTTCCAACCTATCACTAACCTCATCGGTCTTGGTTTGCACATTATTCATTGCTTTCTCAAGTTGAGCTATTCTTTCCCTTAATAGCCTATTGTCTTCCTCTTGTTCTTCGACCTTCTTGGCCAATTCTGCATTTGTCACCATGTCAATAGAACCACTAGACTCAATCTCTGACATATATTATTCTATCCCAAATCTATTGTTGCTCTGATACCAATCTGATAGGGAGGTTGGATGAAACAATCACTATTTCATGCTTTGGGTCTTGCTTGGAAGACCTCTAGGGTGTTTCACTCTACCACTTGAAACCTATAGGACCTCTTCCTTCTTAGGGTCCCCTAATTTCTCCTTTCCAACCCAACTATCAACTTAGTTCTTCCTACCAAGTCAAGACTTGGTGCACTCTTGAAACACTTGCCTTAGCCCTTAATCCACCCTAAAGGCTACAAATCCTCCAAATCTTGAATTTATCTTTGTAGGGGTGTGGAGGTGTTTCTAATAACTTCAATCCATCCTACTTTTATTCTTGAGGGTCCACCTGATTCCATTTCCTATTCACTTCCACCAAACCCTCATTTAGGCCTAAAAAGGCTACTAGCCCTAGGAGCCCCAATTAGGCCTCCTTCTCTGAGAAAACATGTTAGTTCTCAAAACTTTCCAAAGAACACCCCAATCTTTTCTTAGGATTCTTGGTTCATATGCCCACCTCTCAATGATTTTTGGGGTCTTGGGTCTCAGCTGTCCGTACAACACCCTAACCTGAAAATGAGCAAAACTAGGTCTTTTAATCCCTTTCCTAGCTTCTCTCAAACTGTTAAGTGTTTCTCACACCAAATGGATTGATGGAGCTTCCTCTTGCATGCTATGACTTGGAAAGACACTTATCTATCTTCCCCAAGTAGTAATTTGTCAAAAAGTTAACACCCCTACAAATCAAGTGCTCTGCACTAAGGTCTTCCCTAGCTAGACTCTTCATGGCTCACCTAGGGCAAGACTTCCACAGTAGCTCCTATGTTTTTAGAGGCCCTAAACTCTACCATATGTACACACATGGAGTCTAGTCACTATTCCCAAAGGGCCATACAATTTGTATGCTGGGAAAGTGAACTAACACTCCATTTTCACAAAACTGCCTGGTTCAGACCAGCAACAGTGTGAAAACAAAACTATTTACAAACAATGCTTGAAATTGAATAAAGAAACTAACTAATGTCACACAATTCTTGAAGAACTACTACTCTACAACCTACATAGACTATAGTGCCATCATTAATCCCTTAAAACCTCACTTCTATGCAAAAATCAGAAAATGCACTCTTAAACACAATTACTTTCCTTGAATTCACAAAACTTCAAAACATAACAAATGCTTCCAACCCCACTCCAATGCCAAGGCATTCCATAAATAGGGTCTCTAAAATATTTATCCTCTTCCTTGGGATCTTCTTGGTTGCTTGTATCTCCAATTGAGCAACATTTGCAAATATTTTAAAGAATTCCTAAAAATCCAAAACCTTATTTTGGGCTAGAACCTAATGAATCCTATTCTATGGTATGAGGTGGAAGAGAGAATGGTGATGGAGTGTATGTAATGTTGGGACAAGTGAAGGGGACACTAGGAAGGGTGAACGTGGTGGAGGATGGAACATTCAATGCCACAAAAGCACTAGGAATGCTAGTTGGAATAGCGAAAGGAGTCACATGACTAACCTATTGCATGGTTATTGTAACTTGAGGAGTGGTATAGATGGATATGGATTCTATGGTTGAAGGAGGGGGAATATGAGATCCTCTTGTTGGTCATTTTTCTTGTTTAGGAAACAACTAACTAGCAAGTTTGTGCAAACACCTATGAGCTTGCCAAGGTCAATGCCTGAATGTTCACTAGATAGATGGCCAATAGACGAGATGCAACACTTGTGGCTGCTATCTCCTTCACTTTAGGCTTTGCAAGACCTGGGGGGTAATCCCTTGAACAAAGCAAATTCAATCTCCTTATAGCAGATATACCAAGGTTCACTCAGAGATGGCTTCCTTTGAGCAAACAATGTATATCCTGCTGAGAATGATAAAATATATATAGTATAACATGAAACATAATTGATTAATTAAAATATTTGTTATCTGATTGAACAACCAGGCTAGTGAAGATATAAAAACTGTCACCAAATCAGTGCCAATATCCTTGGGCAAGGAGTCATGAAAATGTGAAACAAAAGGGGTATTTAACTTTGGAAACCTAAGCCTTTATGAAGTTAACCTTATTAACCCATGAACCAATGATTGAATCTATCAAAATTCTTATCAAATCCCTTAATAATGCATAGAAAACTCTAGATTCATTAATGAAATTTAACCCATTCCTTAAACAAGAGCATCAACCAAAACTAGAAAATGAAATGACCCTTGATCATTAGTTTCAATTAAAATTTCACACACACCATTACAAGGAGAGATTTTTAAATTCAATCAGTCATATTCATGATTCCATTTATATCCAAAAACCTTACATTCAGTGAAATATACCCTAGATCCCAAAGATTGACAATAATCTAATTTTCCCTAAGTGTTCTTGCTTCAAATCGAGCCCTAGCTACACAACTAGAGATAACTGGTTCCCTTTACAATTTTTAAAACTACCATCAAACCCTTACAAAGTGGAAAGAAATTACATTTATACAACTAGGGTCAACAGTTAGCATGAGTCTACATGGACATCAACAAAAACCCTAACAGCCTTAGAAAACATCAAGCAACTCAGCCATGAACCTCCACCAACCAATTTGAATCATCTTGAAAGATCCTGTCAAGTGGAATAGGGAGAATGTCACACAACCAGTTCGAAACGAGCAAGTATAGGAATGGGCAGCCATGTTAGTCAAACTAGGAAGGTACATAGACCATGCCATCCAGGAAATCTATGGGTGTCATCATCACAAATCCAGAGGACACAAATGCAGAAGCCATCCATCTCAACCACCTATCCACCTTAGAGAACCCATTGCCCTAGTTCTGCAATTAATTCCATCCCCTGTTACACCAACTCGCACTAGTATTCAAGGCTTAGGACCAAAATGGAGTCACCATGTTGATCCCAAGTGAGATCCTCATCGTCATTCTCAAGCCCAAATAGGTGACCAACCTCATTGAATACATCCTAAAATTGATCCACATCAGTCACCTCCCCAGCAGACCAGTCAGCAAAACATCATAGTGAGAATCTGTGTATTTGATCGAGCAGTCGAGTTGGTGAGACTGGGCACATTCGGCAAGATGTTCCAGCAGGGAGAGGCTCATATCGGCGAGAGATCACAATGACACCCCAACAAGAAGCACCATTGGCAAGAGAAAGTGGTGTTAGGAAGACATCAGGGTGAAGAAAACATGCCATATCGAACATTGATCACAGTCAGCAGGACTTCATACTGACAACCTTTGCACTTCGTTGAACAGGCGGGTCGGGAAGACTAGGTGTACTCAGAAAGACATCACAACGAAGTCACCATGGTCGGATGAAGGTCAAAAAGAAAGGAAAGTGGGGTAGGCAAAGTTGGCAAGACCGGCGGGGGTTGGGGAAACATCTCCCCGACACAATGAAAACTGACCGATAGGAGGGGTCTCGGGGAGACGAAGGAGAGTTGGGAGGACCTCAAGCCAAGTGGACACCAACACATTGATGGGAAAGACCCATTAGTGAGACACAAAGAAGTCGGGGAGACATCTCCCCGACACAACCATCATAGACCAACAGAAAAGAGACCTTAGGGAGACAACATGGGGTCACTGAGAGGTAATCCTGAGCACCAAAGGTCAAAGCAAAGGCAACGCAGGGCTGGTGAAAATGGTAGCTAGGGGCCGGTAACGAATGGAAAATGGGGCATGGGGGAACCATAAGTAAAACATGGACTGGGTGGACAGGTCACCAAAGAAAAAGAACAAATGGCTAGAATAAAAAAAAAGAAACCTGCAGACCCGAGTGGGAAAAAGAAACCTTAGCTAGGGTTTCAACCCATGAAGGAAACAGGAAGGCGAGACAAAAGAACCAAAGGGAAAAACACCAAAAGAAAATTCCAACACGCTAATCTCAACCCTCGTGGGAGCCCACTTTACCCATGTGCCAAAATGAAAAACACCCCATAGCTAAATTTTTATCATGAAAAACAAGAGTACATAACTAGACAATGAGAGAACCAGAAATGACACTAACATAGGCTCCAGTTGGGGGATGTATGCCCCCAGTGGGCATAGCAAGAATCAATATCACCAAGAGAGTAGACCAAACAGAAAAGACCAAAACAAACCAGGAACTAGCCCAGACAGAGCCAGTAGACACAAAAAGAAAACAAAACAGAAAGCAAATCCTAAGCTAACGTTCATGGATAAGATACTTTAGGAGAATTATAACTTCAAGAACTGTTCATGAACTGACAGTTCAAGAATCTCACCTGTCAGAGCCTGAAGAACATATGAATCTTCTCCCCACTTGTTGTTGATCACAAATGGACCTAGCCAGATTGAATCAAATTTGCCATGTTTTCCCTTATCTTCCAATCTGGCATTCCATAATAAGACCAAATATCCTTTCTTAAAATTCCTTGTAGTTGTCCTTTTGTCATAGAGTTTCTTCACTTGCATTTGCAACTTGGCATTTCTCCTTTGAGAATCCCTTCTAGTCTCATCTAGCTCTGTGAGAGCATCCATTCTCAATTGCATCTCACTGTCAATTTCATCATCATAAACCTGGATAAGCTTGTACATCTCTATCAAGTTGATTTGGGGAAATCTAGCACCTATCTCATAAACTAAGTCAAATGGGGCACAACCTATTGCCATTTTCACAGTTACCCTATCTGCCTAGAGTGCCAATTTCAATTTAGAATCCCATGCGCTTTTGTTTTGGTCCAAGATTCTCTTGATGATCTTCATCAAGCTCTTGTTTCTTGACTCAGCTTTTCCATTTCCTTGCAGATGGTATGGTGATGAGTAGGAGATCTAGATACCATATCTTTCACAAAATTCAGTATATTCTTTAGATCTGAAACACATAGCATTATCGGATACAATTCTCTCTGGGCATCCAAACCTTGTCAAAATGTTATTCATCAAAAAGTCGATCACCACTTTGCTAGTTACTTTCTTTGTTGGGATTGCTTCCACCCACTTGGTAAAATAATCAGTGGCTACCAATATCCAGGAGTGGCCTCCATTAGATTTGCATTTTATCTCACCTATGAAGTCAATGCCCCAAGTCTAGAATGGAGATTGCACTGCAACTGGTCTAAGAGGAAGGTTGCCAGAGAATTTTAGCTTACTAGAGAAATTCTTGACAAGCATCACATGTCTTCACAAATTGATAGGCATCTTTAAATATAGTAGGACACCAAAATCCAGCCCTCATTACCTTGTGTATAGTTTTTTTGGCCATGTAATGTCCTCCACAGGCTCCACCATGTGTTTTCTTTAGAAGTTCCAATGCTTGATTCTGATCCACATATTTCAGAATGACACCTTCTCTATTTCTCCACCAGAGATTTCCCTCTATGATAACATATTTGATAGCATGTAGCTTTATCGTTCTCTTTTCATTTTCAATCAGATTGTTAGGGCATTTCATCTTTTGCAGATAATAGATCACATCCTTGTACCAGTCAGAGTGCTCCATATCACATATGTGTGATCTATTTTCCTCTTCTAGTGAGTTTATCTGATTGGCTTCCAAATTGGCTTGGGCCATAAGCTTGGCCAATCCCTGTCCTCTCACCAATTTAGTAATTTGGACCTCAATGTTAAATTCTTGGATTCTGTTGATCCATCTACATCTTCTTCCTGACACCTCCTGTTGTGTGAAAATGTCTTTGACATCTGCACTAGGTACATATGCAACTATGACAACTCCCATTAAATAAGGCCTGAAAGCTTTGACTATTTTTACCAATGCATATGCTTGTTTTTCATTTATGTCATATTTCAGTTCTGCGGCTTGTAACGACTTACTAAAAAATGCTATAGGATGCTCAAAACCATTATCATTTTTCTGCAACAACATTCCTGCCATAGTGTGAAAAGAGGCAAACATGAACAATTGGAAAGGATTTGAGTAATCTGGTGTCTTCAACACAAGAGCATCTTTTATTTCTTTTTAATGGCTTGAAAAGCCTTCAAAGGCTCCTCTGACCAGACTATTCTCTCATTCTTCTTCAACATTTTGGAGATGGGTTTGCTAATCACTATGAAGTTTGTGACAAACCTTCTCAAGAAGTTTACCTGACCAAAGAAGGATTGTATTCCTTTGACATTCTTTGGTGGTGTAATCTTATCAATGGCCGCTATCCTCTTAGGATCAATTCTTATGCCATCCTTTGAAACAACGTGTCCTAGCAACTTGCCCTCTTTAACCCCAAAGGCACATTTTTTGGGATTAAGAGAAATACCATACTCTATGGCTCTGACAAAGATCTTCTCCAAATGCTAGCAGTGGTCTTCTTCCTTCTTGCTATGAGCAGTCAGATCATCTTGATAAACAGCCAGGAAAAGGTCTAGGAACTTAGCAAAAGCCATGTCCATGGCTCTCTGAAAAGTGGCTCCAGCATTTATTAAGCCAAAAGGAATTCTCAAATAGACATAGGTTCCCCATGGTGTAGTGAACGCTGTCTTGTACTACTCTAACTCTTTAACCATAACCTGATTGTAACTAGAGAATCCATCCATCATGGACATTAATTCACACCCAATCACCTTCTACAAAATTGCCTCCATGTTTGGAAGAGGATAATTGTCCTTCAATGATGCAATATTTAAGTTTCTGAAATCTACGCACAACCTAAGATCACCATTCTTTTTTCTGATAGGACCAGGTTTGACACCCATGAAGAATGCCTTATGGGCTTAATGATCCCTACATCACTCAATTTTGTTAGTTCTTCCTACATCTTAGATCTCAAGGTTGGATTGATGGGCCTTTGCTTCTACCTGAATGGTCTCACATCAGGCTTTAGTGGAATTTCATGCTAGAACAAGTCTTCCCTGTAAGCCTTCAAGTCATCATAAGACTAGACAAACACATTCCTATATTTTTTTAACAAGGTAATCAGCATATCCCTCACATGTGGTTTCATCTTTTTTCCTATGTAGACCTTCTTGGGTGCACTATCAATTCTTAGATTAATCTCCTCAAGATCTTCCTTGTGAGTAGCTACTTGTTGTGCGTTGAATTTGTCTGGTCCTTCAAAAACTCTTTCTAATGCTACCAGTCCTTTTGGGATTTTATTAGTCCTCAATTGAATTACTTCATTCCCAAACAAGGTTTTCTTGCCATCCTCCTCTACCATGTATGAATCAAAATCTATCTGTTGATGTTTATATTGGTCTATACAATGCAGGAATTTTAGGATATCATGGTCATTTTCAAACACCTGCCAATTGCAAATATTATTAGGCACTGTAGGCCTAGTTTGTACCTCAATACCAGAAATGCCATTAAAGGTCACTTCATCTAGTTTAACAACAATATTGGCCAGCAAGTCAGCCTTGGCATTTTTCCCTCTTTCTACCCAATCTATTCCAAAGGCATCAAATGCCTCAATGGTTTCCCACACTTCATTCCTATACTGCCTCAGGCATTTGTCATTAGTAACAAACCTAGACTTGACCTAAGAGACTACCAGCTCTAAATCACCAAACACCCTTAATAGTTTTATCCCATGCTTAGAGGCAATTTTCAGGCCAAGCAACAAGGCTTCATACTCAGCTACATTGTTTGTACATGCAAATTGGAGTAGAAATGAGTATTTGAAGGTCTTACCTTGTGGTGATACCAGTAGGACACCAGTACCTGAGCCATCCTTGGAGCAAGCTCCGTCAAAGTACATAATCCAAACTGAATCTTCTAAGGTAGTCTGCATGACTTCTTTGACTATTGGTACTAACTTGGTCTCTCCATCCTCTTGTTCTACTTCCTCTACTCGAAAGGTATCCATATCAGTGTCAACAAAGTTGATGAGTGGAGGTCCTTTTGTTTTATCAGCATATTCAATCATGCTTGCACCTTGACTCTTGGGCAATCTTAACATCCTTCTGATTGATGGAGAAGGTAGCAAAGGATAAATCACATTGCATACTTCCTCCCATAGAAGCACACCATTTCCTTGAGAGCAGCATTCCATATGCTAGAGGGATATCAACTATTATGACACTCATGAAAAGTTCCTTCTCAGGGCAAGTTGCCAGTCTATATGATATTTCATTTATGATTCCAATCATAGGGATCTCCCTTGAGTCCATAGCATTGTATTTTCAAAACATAACTGCCTGTATCTGTCAGTATGTGTCACTCTTCTTCCCACAAGTCTTCTTTCTTCACCTTGAGTATCATTGTCTCTTTGTCTTTCATTTTGATGACTTGATTGCTAACCTTGAGGCTCTTGTAGATCAACAAAATGGACAACTTTTTCATGACCTCTAGGGGGTGGAAGGGAGCTAGAAGGATTATCTTTGGGTGAGCTTCTATCACCATTATTAGGGTTTGAAGAAATAGATCAACCACATGTGTTCTTAGCATCAGGGACATGATCCTTCAAAGTAGATTCTAGAAAACTAAGCTTCCTCTTCATCTCTTTGTCTGCTGCAAGCAACTCCATCTCCCTTGTATTTCTCTCCAACTCCTCATTTTCTCTCGTTAGCTTATCAAAAAGTGAGGCAGTGTTATTTTGATATGTGTTCTTCTCAGCACCTCCTTCATTTATCCTTACTCCTTCATTTCCTCTCTTTTCCTGCATAGGACGCTTACCTTTGTCCACATTTTGAGGTTGTTTACTGGTATTCCTAGGAGGAGGAACATGTTCCTCAACCCTATGACTTTGAGGTTTATTTATGGTCTTATTGACTAAGGGATCAGAGAGAATCCTTCAAGAGGTTTCAAGTAATCCTAGGGTGTCCTCCTCATTTTGTTGGGCTGCCAATCTATCCATGGCTTCCATCTCTTTTAACCTTCTATGCAGCTCATCCCTCTTATCCAAAGCATCTCTAATCTTTTTCTCTTTTGCTGCTTCTCTCTATTTCCTACTCTCATTTAGTGTAGCTATTTGCTGACTAAGCCTTTGTATGTCATCAGAGATCTCATCCACATTAGGTAATGTAGACTCTCTATTAGAAGTTGTACTAGCAGTTTGGTATGGGTTATAGGAATAATCATCTCCAATTGATGAATCATTTGGGACATAGCTAGCCCTAAAAGGTATAGGCGTGGGGCATTCTATGGTCCTAGCATGCCAGGTATTCCTATTATTTCTTTGGAATCTATCCCTTCCCCTTTGTTGTATGGCATTTTGGCCATGATTTGATGAATATTCATTTACAATATTTTTCATATGCACTTCCCCTCTCTCATTGGATACATTATCATCTAAATCTACCAAATCTCTTTCATTTTGTGAACCGAAATGAGAAAAAACTTGATGTTCAGGGGTGGGATGTGGTGTAGACATACCTTTTTGTGTTGGTTTTTCCTTCACCCATTTGCCTTTGTTTCTAGGCAACTCTTCTTCCAGCAACTACTCTAGATGGTTTCTGTAATAACCTCATGTTCTCCTCATTTGAACTGGGATTCCTTTAGCCTTCTTGACTCTCTTTGAATTTCTGCTCTGAACTTCTTCTATATCTTTAAATATAGGTTTTCACTGGTACAAAGACTTCAAAGTTGCCACCCAAGCTTCTTGGGATAGATCAGTAACAATGGTGTTACTTTTTGGAATACAACAAGACTTTCAGAGCTTGGTAACTACAACTTGACAACAATAAGAATAGGAATCACTCAGGAATATAAACACAAAGGCAGAGACATAAGCTATGCTCAACCAATGTTCTCAAATGACTTACTCTATGAAAAAATTGTGGGATAAAACAACTTGGTGATTCTATTCAATATGAAACATGGCTCCCCAGTGAGTCGCCATCTTGTTGGTCATTTTTCTTGTTTAGGAAACAACTAACCAATAGGTCTATGAAAACACCTATGAGCTTTCCAAGCTCAATGCCTGAATGTTCGCTAGACAGATGGCCAACATACAAGATGCAACACTTGTGGATGCTATCTCCTTCACTTCAGGCTTTGCAAGACCTAGGGGGTAATCCCTTGAACAAAGAAAATTCAATCTCCTTATAGCATATATACCAAGGTTCACTCAGAGATGGCTTCCTTTGAGAAAACAATGTATATCCTACTGAGAATGATAAAATAGATATAGTATAACATGAAACAAAATTGATTAATTAGAATATTTGTTATCTGATTGAACAACCAGGCTAGTGAAGATATAAAAATTGTCACCAGATTAGTGCCAATATCCTTGGGCAAGGAGTTATGAAAATGTGCAACACAAGGGGTATTTAACTCTGGAAACCTAAGCCTTTATAAAGTTAACCTTATTAACCCATGAACCAGTGATTGAATCTATCAATCTTCTTATCAAATCCCTTAAAAATGCATAGAAAACTCTAGATTAATTAATGTAATTTAACCCATTCCTTAAAAAAGAGCATCAACCAAAACCAGAAAATGAAATGACCCTTGATCATTAGTTTCACTTAAAATTTCACACACACCATTACAAGGAGAGATTTTTAAATTCAATCCGTCATATTCATGATTCCATTTATATCCAAAAACCTTACATTCAGTGAAATATACCCTAGATCCCACAGATTGACAATAATCTGATTTTCCCTAAGTGTTCTTGCTTCAAATCGAGCCCTAGCTACCCAACTAGAGATAACTAGTTCCCTTTACAATTTTTGAAACTACCATCGAACCCTTACAAAGTGGAAAGAAATTACATTTATATAGCCAGGGTCACCAGTCAACATGAGTCTATGTGGACACCAATAGAAACCCTAACAACCTCAGAAAACATCAAGCAACTTGGCCACAAACCTCCACCAACCAATCTGAATCATCTTGAAAGGTCCTGTCAGATGGAACAGGGAGAATGTCACACAACTAGGTCAAAATGAGCAAGTACAGGAATGGGCAGCCATGTCAGTCAAACCAAGAAGGTACATAGATCATGCCATCCAGGAAATCCATGGGTGCAATCATCACAAATCTAGAGGCCACAAATGCAGAAGCCATCCATCTCAACCACCTATCCACCTCAGAGAACCCATTGCCCTAGTTCTGTAATTAATTCCATCCCCTATTACACCAACTCGCACCAGTATTCGAGGCTTAGGACTGAAATGGAGTCACCATGTTGATCCCAAGTGAGATCCTCATCGTCATTCTCGAGCCCAAACAGGTGACCAACCGCATTGAGTACATCCTAAAATCGATCCACATCGATCACCTCCCCAGTAGACCAGTTGGTAAGACATCATAGCGAGGATCTATGTATTTGATCAAGCAGTTGAGTCAGCGAGACCGAGCGCATTCATCAAGATGTTCTAGTGGGGAGAGGCCCATATCGGTGAGAGATAGCATCCTCAGTGAGATATCACAATGACACCCCAGCAAGAAGCACTATCAGCAAGAGAAAGTGGTGTCAGGAAGACATTAGGGTGAAGAAAACATGCCATATTGAACATTGATCACAGTCAGCAGGAGGCCACCAAGTCAGCGAGACTTCATACCAAAAACTTTCAAACTTTGTTAGATAGGCAGGTTGGGAAGATTGGGCGTACTTGGCAAGACGTCATAGCGAAATCACTGCGGTCGGACGAAGGTCACATGGAAAGGAAAGTGAGGCAGGCAAAGTTGGCAAGACCGGTGGGGAAACATCTCCCCAAAACAACAAACACTGACCAACAGGAGGGGTCTCGGGGAGACAAAGGAGAGTCAAGAGGACCTTAGCCTGAGTGGACACCAACACACTGATGGGAAAGACCCATCGGTGAGACACAAAGAAGTCAGGGAGACATCTCCTCGACACAACCATCATAGGGCAATGGAAAAGAAACCTCGGGGAGACAACGTGGGGTCTCCGAGAGGTAATCTTGAGCGCCAAAGGTCACAACAAAGGCAATGCAGGGTTGGTGAAAACGGTAGCTAGGGGCCGGTAACGAATGGAAAATGGGGCACGGGGGAACCATAAGTAAAACACGAACCAGTCAGACAGGTCACCAAAGAAAAAGAACAAATGGCCAGAATAAAAAAAAAGAAACTTGCAGACCTAAATGGGAAAAAGAAACCTTAGCCACGGTTTCAACCCATGAAGGAAATAGGAAGGCAAGACAAAAAAACCAAAGGGAAAAACACCAGAAGCAAATTCCAACATGCTCAGATCGACCCTCGTGGGAGCCCACTTTACCCACATGCCAAAATGAAAAACACCCCATAGCTAAAGTTTTATCATGAAAAACAAGAGTACACAACTAGACAATGAGAGAACCAGAAATGGCACTAACACCTCCTTGGCTCACAATAGTGTTTTCTGATTGGTAAGTGGAAGGAACATGTTTGTTGTATATTTCAACAATTCTTCTCATAAATTTTAATCCATTGTCACTTTCAATCAGGTGATGAAGGTTTTCTATAGCAGGTATGGTAGTGGTGGAAAGGTTTCAAGACATAAGCCTTGTTGTAAATATGCAAAATCCTCATGAATGTTAATGACTTTATGTTGTGGAACCTAATCAGTTTGTGTGTCAACATGCATTGTTTGTGAAGGTAAAGGTGTACAAGTGGTAGTATCCATTCGTAATGCACCATTTTCCATACTAGGAGTAGGAGCTCGAGACAACCCAAGGTCCACAAGATGTGTGTTATCTCGGGATGCCATGAGTCAAGAACTTCTTGTCACTAAATTATTATCAATAGGGCACCAAACACTCATACAAGTACCACAAGGGGTGGGTTTAATGAAAATGCAATGCAATCTAGGAGTTCAAAATGCAAATAAGAAAAATTCTATAAACTGAAATAGAAAAATAACAACAAAAAATTGCAATGCAGTTCAAAATGAGAAGCTAGATTGATTCACCCAAGGTGGCGAATGAGTCCAAGGATAAGATTTTTTTGTGTTTTTTAGAAAATTTAAATTGATTTTTATGCTTTTTAGATGCAAAATTTTAGTTTTAAGGAATGTTTTAAGGTGCAAAAATGAAATCTATATGAGATCTTCACTAATGTAAATGTGTAAATCCTAGGACGAGAAAACAATGCAAAAAGCTAATGCAAAGGCTAATGCTTTGAGTTCTAGGATGTAAATGCAATGCAAATCAGAAAAAAGGATGTTCAATATGTAGGTTCACCAAAATGAACCAACAATTTTAGGTGTGTCTATGTACTTCTCTTGCACTCTTAGTGTTTTTCACCTAAAAGAAGAGAGATAGAACACAAAAATTGTGGTGGTTCACTCAAGCTAAGGAATGTATGATGAAATTATGATTAAATGCAATGATCTAAATGTAGTTAATTGATAAAATTGATTGATCATAAATGCAAAACTAATGAAATGTTCAATATTTATAAACATAGTGTGATATGCAAAAATGAACTAAAAACATAAACAAATGATTTTTTTTTGAATAGGATTCAATAAAGTGCACTTGGAAGTTGAATGTTGATTCTAGAAGATTCTAGAAACTGGAAAAAATCATTGTTGATGACCAATGGGACTCATTCACCATTGATGGTGAATCAATCCTGCTTCTGATAAATTGCCCTAAAACTGGTTTCCAATTTTTCAGGAACTGAATTCTAACAAAATAAAATTTTCCAACCTATAGGTGGGACTCACTTTCCATTGATGGTAAATCAGTCCTCCTCCAAAATTTTCCAAATTCAAGGATCAATTTTGTAGGTCCAGATCTGTACTTGTATTTTCGTCGGGTTGATGGAGTCAAATCTGTAGAAAATGGGTTGAATGTTGTCTCCAATCTTGAATTAGGGTTTGGTTGACTTGAATCACTTTGATGACTTGTTGACCACCTTTCAACTCCTATTTCTTTGACAAATCTTCTTACAAGACCTGCAAACACACATGCAAAGAGGGGCAAAATGGTTAAGGGTTAGAGTATAGAGATTTTCCTTGGTCAAATCCCACTTTGGTAATAAAACCCTTGATAAAGAAATGAAATATAAAAAATAAAGGAATGATGAATAAATAACATGCAAGCATCCTAAACTCACCAAATCCTTGTTTTAGAAGTCTAAAGATATGTTAATGGCTACTCCAAGATGCTTGATATTTGCTTGATCAAATGATGTAATGATGCTTTGAATGCAAGAGTGGTAATTGATGTTGAGTGAGTGAATGAGATGAATGAGCATTAAAATGGATGGAAAAACACTTATTTATATACACTTGAGCCCTAATTACTAAATAATACATCACAGGCCAATATAAGTTATTAATGAATAAAAAACAAAAAGAGATTTTGAATTATTTTGAATTTTGAGCCAAGAGGGACTCATTCACCACCCATGGTGAATGGATCCCACTCTAGGCTTGCAAGTGGGTGTCATGAAATAAGTTGTATTTAATGTTATTTGTCAGGGTTACATTTAAAAAATACACTTAATTAAGGCCTATAAGTGCATAAAGGGGCCAAAAAAAGCATAAGAAAGGTGTAATTAGTGATGAAAAGCCTAGAAAAGCATGAAATCTTGTTACAAGAATTTACAGAACTTTGAAATAGGACTTGATAAGGAATAAAAAGGGAATATTTAGATGAATTATAATAAAAAGAGTCTATAAAAGTGTAGAAATGTGTTACAACACTTCACAAAACCTTCACAAGACAACACAATTTGAATATTAAAGACATAATGTATATGTTTAAGTTACATTGCAACATTAAATCTAAGCAAAATGAACCATGAATCATAGGAAAAAGACCTAAATGACCATGAAAATGTCCAAAGATCCATTTTTCTATGGTACAAAATTATATGTAGGGTTTGAATTTGAGAGTTTAATAATCGTAAGTAGGCTTTCAATTTTATTTGTTTTGTAAATTTCATGATTTCAATTTTAAAATTTGAAGAATTAACAAAATAATTATAGGGAAATTTAAAAAACTAACAAGAAATTATAGGAAAATCAGAGAGGAAATGAGGGG